>ML793802.1:5515-22519 GCA_009831015.1 Picea engelmannii
TGGTACTGCGGTCTTGAATTGCCTCCCCACACGGGATTGGGCGATCTTGTGATTGGCAATAGGGTATTGTATTGAAACGCTGCATTCTTCTGTTTACTTAACTCTAACGAAAACGCTGCTGGCATCTAAGAGTTCCAGAAAAAACGTCAAAGATAAACTCAAGGTACTATCATTACAAAAGCCTTACGATACAAGATTCACAAATCACAAATTATCTCTACTAAGATGACCGTTGTGATTTGCATTGAATATGTACATTTCGAAGGGAAAAAATAGCTATATAATATAGGTATGTTGTCACTCGCTTTTAGCAAATTTGCATGATAACCATAGCTATGCTTATCATTTGATGCATGATAGCACCATAGAAAATGAGAGCTCTGAAACACAGAGAAAACCTTTCAAGATCAACAGTGTCTTGGCAGCTCATTCCAAATTTGCAGATCAATCCCGCCGCCAGTTAATTATTAGTATTCTTGTCTTCAGGGATGCTCTCCAACGACGGTTTCCAGCCTCTGTGACTGCTCATCAGCACCGCAGTACCACAATTCTTTTTATATGTATTATATACTGAGATACTCTGATCACCTAATTTAGCTTGAAGCTTCACCAACAGATCCTCCATGACTTTCTGCTTAGAAAAACCATTAGCCAGCAACTTCGCCAGTTCTTCCTTTCCGATAACAAGTTTAACCCTAACAATACCTGCCCCTGTGTTCATACACGAAACCGCCTGTTTCGAGGAGCTAAAATTTTCTGCTTCTATGTTTTCGCTTGATCTGCTTCCGCTTCTGTCTTTGCGCTTCTGTCCCTCTGGACCATTTTTGTTATCGTCCCCAGCGGGATGAAGGGGCTGCTCGTTTAGGCCGCCATGGGCCTCGGTGGAAAGGAGTTTGGATGTACAAGGCGCAGCACAGTTGCCCATTTATTTAACCGAGTAAAGTAGAACAGATGGATATTATTAATCTAGCAGCCGATTCAATTCCAATCGAACCTCTGGCTGTAAATCAATGGCAGCCTCCCGGACAATTGATGGTCTGAGATCTATTCATATGTTACAAATACCATGACATCCTCATAGATATTAAAGCTCTGTGCAGCTTTAACGGGCGTACTTCAACGTATATAAGAGCTGATTGGACATGGAAATGCACGCAAAGACTTGGTAGCATAAGAGGACAAGGAAAGTTGTTGTGTGATTGAAACGAGGACGCGGTCGTGATTGAAGGAGTCATTTACGCCATTTATAATTTCTCACCTGAGACGAGAACGCCGTCGTGATTGGATGAGCCATTTTTTACCATTTCAATCGATTAATAATTGGACAAAATTATTGAAGTATAATTTTATCACGAAATTTAAATAAAGGTAGATAGATCATATTTTAAAATTCTATCAATGTCAAATTCTGAATAGTTTCTCTGCCGAGACCAGGACGCGGTCGGTATTGGAGGAACTATCCAAGCAGATGCAGGAAACTTATTTAGAGCTGTCGGACGGGAAACATATGAATCCAATTTTTATCGATATGAAATTTTGATGAATATTAGTCAAATACTTGCAAAATTTTAACTTCAGCGAAATAGCTGCTGGTTAAAGTCCAAAGGTTTATAAGATGAAACGAATTCTTAAAAGAATATATTAAATTTTATTGTTAATTAAGAAATAAATGGTTGCACTTCATTTATCTGGTGTTAATATTTTAATTTATGTTAATCACTTACTTGACAATTTATCAAAGTAATTTTAAAATATGATTAGGTGAATGTAAAAAAGTAAACATATAAACAGATGTCTTTATAATAGCTAGGAAGTTAATGATTGAAATCACAGCCATTTATTTTGTGTGACTACTAAGAATATTTCAGTCATATTTAATCATATCCATAAAAAACTTATTAAGCATTAAACCTCTATTAAATCTACCCACCTTTCGACATAATTTTTTTTTTTATAATTTTAAAAAATTAATTTAAATTATAAAAATATGATTTTGATGGAGTACCTCGATTCCAAAACGATTTTGATGGAGTGCCTCATTTTTGTTGATTCCATTCAAACGGAATGAGATTTTGAAACATGTAAGTTCACTTTCCATTTAAATGGTATGAGTTTGAAAGGATGAGAACAATTTTCAAGTCAAAATAAAGAGTGGAGCGTTAAAAATAAACTTAATTTTTTTTTTAAATATTTAAGTATTTTAATATAAATTTTTTATTTAATATATTATAATGAAAATCTCAAAATTATTTTATTTTTAAATTTATATATTTTTAAAATAAATTTATTTATTGTTATTAAAAATTATTTTTAAAAGTTTACCATTTCATTTTATAAAATTAAATTATTAATTTAAAAAAAATTATTTATATAGTTTTTAATTTGTGATTATTTATTATTATTATAATAAAACATATATTGAAAAAAAATAATATTAAGATCTAGATTTATTGTATTTCCTTTAAGATGGAAAAAAATAAATATTTAAAAAGAAATATGTTATATCCATCTTTAGACATCTTTAGAGTGAGTATGTGTTGTATGTTTTAAATTGAATTAAAGTTTAAAAAAATAATAATAATAGGATCTATATTCTATTATCTTTAAGATAGATAAGAATAAATATTTAAAAAGAAATACATTCTATCCATATTTAGAGTAAGTATGTATGTGTTTTATGTTTTATATTGAATTAAAGTTTAGTTAGCAATAGTTCAAATCCACATGGGGTAGGGTATGTATACCTTGGTAGACTTTACTAGTCAAATGGCCGAGGGAATCCCTTGTCCCACAAACAAAGGGGTCTCATACACCAATTTGGTGTGGCTGAGTTATGACCTTAAAAATAGATTATTATTATTATTATTATTATTATTATTATTATGACCTTAAAAATAGATTATTATTATTATTATTATAAATAAAAAGGTAATTATTGTGATTATTTACTATTTTTTTATATAAATATAAATAACTTGTATTAAAAATTGGTCATCCATTAATTGTTTAGCAAGTTGATATTAGATGAAATGAATTTACCCAATGTTGATATTTCAAAAGCTCCTAAAAATTTGAATTTGCTAGCTATTAGTTGGGTTAACCCTACTATCCTAACCCTATAATTATAAACTTAATTATTACACCCCGTGATAAATTGCTTTAACAAAAATACTACTTTGTAAAACATTACATAGGCTCAATTTTACAAAGAATCATGCCAACTAAAGGCTTCTTACTTGTGAATGATCCAAAATGGATCCAGAAAGGCTAAAAAATCAAAGTTTTCAAATGCTCAAGAAAATGAGATGATCATGAAGTGCTCGTCGCAAGCTTTCCGACTGTCCAAACGGATTGAAAATCTAAGTCTGTATGTGAAAGTTATGTTGTTTTAAAGTTTTTCACAAACAAGAAAAAGTCAAACTGGTCAAAGGGTGATGTGGCACATTCTGGGCATGACACATGCATTGGTCAAAGGGTGATGTGGCACATTCTAGGCATGACACGTGGCAAAGTCTGTAAAGAACACATGACACAACCTGAACCTAACACATGGCAATTGAGAAAGTTGACAAGTGATAAGCGATGGCGTTTACATGTGACATACGCTGAATGGATGGTTTCAACCAATGAAAAAGTGACACATGTCACCTTGAGCCATGTCAAAAAATAATTACTTTGCAAGAATCAAAATTGTGACCTCGTCCAACACCAACCACTGCCCACATACACTCAAAATTGTGACCTCGTCCAACACCAACAACTGCCCACATACACTAACCAACTTAACACACAATGCCACATTTGAGAATCATTCCCAAAAATAATAATTATTTAAGTTGTGTTGAATGTCAATGTAACTCCAGACATTATGGGCATCCTCCAAGCCATACGAAACTTATTAAGATTGTTGGGCCAAAATATGGTGGCATGTAAAAAGGTATATGGATTAAATGCCATATAATATGGCAACCATATAATATTCCAAATCCCATAATTGGTGTGTAAGGCTTTTAAAAAATGGTTTTTAAAGGATATCAACGCATAATATATGCCACGGGGTTTGTAATATATGCACCATGTAACAAAAGGGGCCGAAAAGTATGTAATATGGTTTATTAAAACCATATTTTATGGAATTTAGTCCGATTTTATGCCAAGTATCGTGTAGGTTGTTGGGATTGGATCCCACGACCTCATTTTTTATAATCAAAAGTTTTGCCAACAGGTCATAGGTTGAATTAACCTAAAATATTGTAGAATAGTGTGATTTATCCAGGAAAAATCAGTGAGGTAAAGGAACTTTAGAGGCCATTTGTGGGAGCTAGAGTTAGCTTTTTTCAGTGCCGTTGGTTGCGTTGGATTCTTGAGGTCGAGCAAAATACAGTGAGACCAGTCTAAAATTCATTTGATGCAATTTTTATGTACATTTTGAGCATTTGAAGAAATTAATAAGAAAGTCTCCCCCACTAAGACAAATGCCCGAAGACATAGGCAACCTTGTCGAACTCCGTTAACAACCTCACTATTATGGCTTGTTGTTCTTTATTCTTACTTTATGATGGTTGAAATATTATTTCATTAAGTTCTTCTTCTTTCCTTAATTCCTAATTGGTAATCAAACACATGCTTAAAACTTAACCAAGTCTTTAAAGATCATTTCCGGATCAAGTGATATCAGAGCAGGTTGACAATTGGTTTTTTGAGTTTGCATGATTACTAGGGAAAAGATGAGTCGTGGTGAAGGCAAGCTTGTACAAGGGGATCCTGAGATTGGATCGAGAAAGAGGACTTCTCAAAGTGAAGAGATGGCATCGCAAGAAGGCATGTCTCAGAATGAGATCGAGTTGCAAAATAATTTATTTGCCATGTCTGAGATGGTAAAGGTCTTATATGAGGATTACTTGGAACGGAAGAGGTCTTTCCAAGGGGAATCTTCAAAACAAGTCAAAAGTGAAGAAGGAGAGGATCCTCCTAAACCTCCTCCTTCACCTCCTTCTTCTCCATCAACTTCTTCTTCTTCTTCTTCTTCTTCTTCAAGTATAAGTTACAAATCCACCGCAAGAAAACATTCCCATAAACATAAGCATGATGTGAAATTTGAATTGCCCATGTATGATGGTGAATTCAATGTCGTGAGGCTTGATAACTGGGTCAGACAGATGGAAGTTTATTGCAGTGTGCAACAAATCAAGGATGAGGCAACCCAAATCAAGTTGGCATCACTTCGTCTTGCAAGCACAACACTCATCTGGTGGCAGAGTAAGTTGCAAAATGGCACACAACAAGTTGGTAATGTATTTTCATCATGACAAGATTTTGTTTTTGCACCTAGAAAGAAATTTTATCCTTTGGGTTATAAGGAGAAGGCTTTAATTCAATGGCAAAGTCTTAAACTAAGAAAGGGACAAACAATGCAAGAATACACAGATGAATTTCGTAAGATGGCATTAATGTTGGATATTCCATTACATACCCAAGAAACCATTATGAAGTATATAGCAGGTTTACTTGTACATATTTGTAACACTGTATTTATGTTTGGACCTACTAATCTTGATGAGGTTTCTGTTCAAACAACATACATTGAAGGAGGGAAAACATGAGTTGGTGTATCGGGGGAATCTTTTTCAAGGAAACATGACAAAAGGAAGGGGAATGGAAAGAAAACAAATTCAACGACAAGAAGGGAAGAGAAGCTCTCTTGCAAACATCGCAAGAAAGAAGGGCATGATGATGACCATTGCTGGCAATTGCATCTCGAGAAGAGACCAAAGTGGTTCAAAGAGAGGAAAGGGACGCAAATAGTTGCAACAACAACACGACCAACAAACTTGGGATATGATTCAGGTGATGAGACTAAAATCACAATAGTTGTTTTGATAGGTAAAATTGGTGATGGATATGATTCTAGAAGTAAGTTGTTTCACATAAGGGTGATAATGAAACATACTAAGATCGATACATTGATAGATAGTGAGTCGCAATCTAACTTGATTTCAGAGGAAGTGGTTAAACAATTGAGAATAAACACTAATATGCATCATGAACCTTACTCACTTAAATGGATAAGCAACAATCATAAATTGCACATAACAAAGCAATGCACTTTAAAGTTTTCAATTTTATCAAATTTTGTGGATGAGGTAATGTGTGATGTGGTGCCACTCAATGAATGTGGAATGGTCTTAGGCAACCCTTATTTGTATGATCGCAAAACAATCTTCTACAGGGAACATAATCAATATCATTTAACTAAAGAAGGAAATGAATATGTTGTACATGCTTATCACATAAAAACAAATCAATCTCTTCAAACAATGGAACAATTAAGGAAGGCAACTTATGCAAGAAACACACCTATAATTGTGCAAATAAAGTAGTTGATCTTAAGCATGAACATGAGATGATTGTAGAATGGAAGTTCAATCATACTTTGATTCAAGATAAGCTAATGTCATGCAAGAACATCAAACATATTAGCTCATTTGCAGTCATATTTATGATGGTATCACTGCTATTTTATTCAACGTGGATGGTAGTGGCTTCAGTAAGATGTGAACGAGTTCAAGTGGCTAACAATATGCTTTTAGTTGTCATGGTTGTTTTGCAATTGATTATGATGCGACAGGTGCACGGGACAAAGTTTAAAGATAAAGGACAAGTGGGGTGGCCTATCCTACACTTGATGATTGGTTAATATCCTTTTGGAGGACCAAAAGGTCTTAGTGGGGAGGAATGATCTAAAATGGATCCAAAAAGGCTTAAAAATCAAAGTTTTCAAATTCTCAAGAAAATGAGATGATTGCGAAGTGCTCTTCACAAGCTTTCCAGCGGTTCAAATAGATCAAAAATCTGAGTCCGTATGTGAAAGTTATGTTGTTCTAAAGTTTTGCACAAACATGTAAAAAACTTAAATTTGTCAAAGGGTGACATGGCACATTTTGGGCATGACATGTGGCAAAGTCTATAAGGAAAATATGACACAACCTAATCCTGACACATGGTAGTTGATAAAGTTGATAAGTGGTAGGCGGTGGCGCCAACATGTGGCATGGGGTGAATGGATGATTTCAACCAATTACAAATTGACACGTGGCACCTCGAGCCAAGTCAAAAAATGGTTGCTTTGCAAGAATCAAACTGGTGACCTCATCCAACACCAATAACTACCCACTTGCGCTAGCCAAATTAGCACACAATGGCACATGTGAGAATCATCCCCAAAATAATTATTTAAGTTGTGTTGAATGTCATTGTATCTCCAAACAATATGTGCATCCTCTAAGCCATACAAAATTTATTAAGATTGTTGGGCCAAAATATGGTGGCATGTAAAAAGGGATATGGATTAAATGCCATATAATATGGCAACCATATAATATTCCAACTCCCATAAACGGTGTGTAAGGCTTTTAAAATATGGTTTTTAAAGGATATCAATGCATAATATATGCCACGGGGTTTGTAATATATGCACCATGTAACAAAAGGGGTTTGAAAACTATGTAATATGGTTCATTAAAACCATATTTTATGGAGTTTAGTCTGATTCTATATCAAGGATCATGTGTATCAAGGATCATGTGGGTTGTTGGGATTGGATCCCATGACCTCATTCTTTATAACCAAGAGGTTTTTCCAACAGGCCACAGATCAAATTTATGTAAAATAGTGCAGAACGATGTAATTTATGCAGGAAAAAACAACGAGCTAAAGGAACTTTGGAGGCCATTTGTGGGAGCTAGAGTTAGCCTTTTTCAGTGCCATTGGTTGCATTGGATTCTTGAGGTCGAGAAGACCACGGTGAGACCAATCTAAAATCCATTTGATGCAATTTTTATGTACATTTTGAGCATTTGAAGAAATTAATAAGAAAGTGTCATCCACTTAGACAAAGGCCCGGAGACGTAGGCAACTTTGCCGAACTTCGTTAAAAATCTTGATGTTATAGTTTGTTGTTCTTTATGCTTACTTTCTGATCTGCATTATTTATGATGGCTGAAATATTCTTTCATTGAGTTCTTCTTCTTTCCTTAATTCCTAATTGGTAATTGAACACATTCTTAAAACTTATCCAAGTCTTTAAAGATCATTTTTTGATGAGTGAACTAGGATCAAATTATTTGATTAGTTGAGCCCATCTTCGTTGACCATTCAATCATAGTTGTTGTTGCACTATCTCCTATTCTTTCACCCACATCACTTCATATCTCACTAGTCCAATGGAAAGATTGGGAGGAAGAACCAAGGATTGCAAAGTCCCTTTAGTAGGTTGCCAACCATTCACCATTTTAATAACCATGTCTTGTAGCATTCCATCTATTCCTTCCAATGCTTCATACATTTTACTTTTATTTTCCATGAAAGCTATAAATTCCTTTGCCTTCTTTCTGTGTGCTTCCAACTACAAATTAGGCTTGAGTTTCCAATTACATGTTTGTCTTAGGCTTGAGTTTCCATAATGGCGTTATGCTCCTAGTATTCAATCCACTCTTCCCACTTTTGATCAGGAAGAGACAAAGCATCAACTTCATTCACATGTTTCTCATGCCTCCTCATACAATTTGTAACCCAACATTCTCACATAATAGACATCCAACATAATGAATAAGACAACTAGCCATACTCCTGGAAAAAACCAACCTAAGAACCATCTCCCTTAAGAAAAAAAAATCTAAAATGACACCCCAATATTCCACAGGCTCTAGATCTATAATGGTCTATGTCATAATAGGATTTGGGTATACCAACCAATACTTTTCAACTAGACTTCCTCTAGAGATATCCACCCCTTTGTTGGTAAGTAACAAGAAACATCATACAAATAACAAACTACGAAACGAAAAACAAATAAAAACACATTTGAACCTCCATCCCATCGACATTGGTTTAACAAGATTGACTACAAGATTGAGTGTGTGAGGGAGCACAATATCCCACATGGGCTTCCATTCCCATCACTTTTTCTTAATGTGGCCTCGCCACTTGTCTCCATATCATGAATGCATCAAAATTTGGGTATCTGTTAAATGAATCATGGGAGATTGGATGCTACTAAACCCTCCCCATTGATGCTTACTTTCCCAACTTCAACTAAGTCTGTCTCGTTGGCTTTTGAATCTGCTAAGGTATTATAGATTCTGATTCATAAACAATGGTCTTATGGCCTATCTGTTTCGTTAACATAGATACTTTTCATAATTAGAGGTGTAAAAGTCTCTACAACTTTGTTAATGCTAAGTTCAAGCTTCTCTACTACTAATCATCAACAAGAATGAATAGGTATATGTGTGTCTCATTGCTTGGTTTCTTTCTTGTGGTGGCCATATCATTTCCCATCAATAGGAAGAAAACCCAACTCTATTATCTCCATCTATGTTATGGAAAACTAATGCACCTCTATTGATTGATGTTCAAACCAACACACATATTATGCTAATCCAGTTCAATATATATATGCTACCCGTTGAATTTCAATCAATGGAAAACAATTCAAATTATGTTGTGTAAAAACAATACGTAAATCACTTTGTTTGTAGCATTGCCATCCTCGAGCTAGGATATTCCACACAAAATTTTTGCCTATGATACCATTTAATTAATAAGAATTCCCTGCATATGAAACAATATGAAAAACTAACAATATACAATAATATGTGTATAAATATACAATTTAAGCAACATAATAAATACATTACACACAATAAACAACATATAATATAATTATGGAATATTACAGACATTACACAGCAAAATAATACTCATTAGAAGAACACATATATGTTGTTGTAAAAACACCAACTGCGTGCAGACCTATTGAACCCCATACAATTCTTTTATTTCACTCTTCCATACTTAAATTTTGTATGATCCCACAAGAATTTTATGTCATCCAATACACACTTCTCTTTTTCGTGGCCTACATATTATATCATACTTAGCCACTTTCCCATATCATGGCAGGTTCTCGGGTGGCAGACTCATGAGATGTATATTTTATTCTTTCACAAGCCCGTCGCCAACACTTAGCTTCTTTTTATTTTTTAGTAGACTCACAGAATCATAATTCTTTACCGATCCATCTATATAAGTCTGACTGATAAATTCCAATATTTAACCATTTCATAGATTCGTGACTCATGGAATCACACTCTCATTAAATTATTTCTTCCATCTCTGACTCCCGCCATGACGTGTCATATTTCTTTCACTCTTCTCGAGTTATATTTACTACTGATTTATTGAATTTCGAAAAGGACATTATTAAATGACATATTTCTCGAGGTAATTACATCTAATTCTTATATTCCTCCATCGAAAATAGAACTTAAGTATTATTATCTTATCATTGTTCTAAGTAGTGATACAAGGAAGTCATCAACCTAGTGAACATGGTCGACAGAAAACAACAATCATGTGGAGATACTTTGAATCTATTTGCCAAAGAAGACCGTAATTGTCACTAGTCAAGATCTTATTGGTATTATGCAACATTCCACACAAAGACGGTAATAATATTTGGACCTCAGGAATGGATCATGTTGGTTGTCATCCTGAAATTTTTGACTGTAAATAAGTAGTCACCTGGTGCATAGATAATTTTTTTCAAAATAGAAGGATGATTCCATTGCAGAATGGTACTCTTGTTTCAATGGCACCATCAGTCTTCAAAAAATTGTTGAAACTGTCATAGTCTAATCTCACCTATAAAGGAGACAAAGCCAAAACTTTTCTTGAAGGAAAAAATAATGGAATATATCTCCTACAAGAGTATTTGAAAGACCCAACAAAAAGGCCACAATATTTATCCAGGATTTAGGTGAGTTCTCTGAAAGACCCTTATTGAGAGATTACTTGTCTTTTTACTAGAATCTGTGGTCAGGATTCTATTATGACTATTCCTCGGTTGGCCCTATATATTCTACATTTTATAGTCCATGAAAATGTTTTCTTCGATTGGGAAAAAATTATATCTAATGATGTCTCTACACAATTAATCAATTTTAAGAGTGAAAAGAAGTTCTACATGGCTTCTTATTTGATATTTTCCATTATATACTATCATATTTTTAAAGGCCTGAGTATCGGAAAGAGGGTGAATTCCAAGGTCAATCATGTGACCATGTGGTATCATGCCCTGTGGAGACAAAAGGTTGTTCATCATTTTTATGAATTTTATAATGATTTTGTGTATGTAATCAAAAAATTTCTCTTTGGAGAAGATACTTCTAGAATCTCATTGGAAGCATTTTTTTTTTCTAAACACAAAGGGAGTTCTATAGAAAATGGACGATTACAATATTATCAAAATTTTCTATTCTCATGAGAAATCTTTTCTTCTTCCTTATTATGTTCCAGATAAACTATTTATCATAGAGGTAGCAAGACAATACAAGTTTTGGTTTCATGTTTTCTATGAAAAAGGAAAAAACAACTTATTCCTTTTCCTTGTAAAGTGGGTGAAGTTCAGTTGAGAGGAATAGCAAAACTTGATGAGTTTGCTTCGTATTTTGACCAATATAATTCAAAATTTGTAGAAGAAATTAAGGGGTTTGATCAAAATCACCTCTTTTATAATCATATGGTATTAGTTGGAATCAGTCCTCCATTGCTTAATACTCTCATATTTGAAGAAGAAGAAGGTGATAGTCATGACCCTCCTATTCAGGGTATTACGAAAAATTATGGTGACATAGAAACTATTGTAAGTACTACAGAACATTACAAGCAAAGAGGAAGATCATCATGAGAAAGAAATGCCCAATCTCCTATTGTTTCTCATAGAATTATTTTACCTAAAATAAATTCTCATTATACAATGAATCAACAAAGAAAATCCTCAAATAATAATCCAAGTGACGATGGAGAGAAAAAACCCTCTCAAAGAAACTTGGAAAACCCTCATAAATTGAAAGTTAAAAGGAAAAGAACCAATTCTCAACAAGGAGGGGAAGAAAACAAAATACATGAATATAATATTTCTCTTGAAGACATGGATTTGGATGTTGAGAATGAAAATATCCAGTTTCCGGATGAAGAAGAGCAGATACATGAGAGTAAACAGTCTGTTGTTGAACTTGCTATCCAGGATGAAAACTTTTCTGAAGAAGAAACTTTATCCATACAAAATGCATTGCTTGATAAATCTTCCAAGAAGTTAATTTTTGAAAGAACTTTGAAAAATAGAAAAAGGAAATTCTTGGTCTACCATTGATCTCAGAGATATAAATCCATCAAAATTATATTTGATTCAAAAGGTTACAGGAGATGCATTGGATGTTTCCATGATTTACATGGAAGAGGAAAATTTCAAGCTTAAAGAAAGAATCAAAGAATTGGAAGCAACTTTGATGCCTCCACCCATACTTGCCAATTTCCACCATGGAGGAATTTTTCATAGAACCCCTGAGTCAAGTCTAAGATTGAAAGAAGTTTCAATTTTACTTAATGCCACTCGACATTTTGTGGAAGAAAATATAAAGAAAAGAATGCCACTTATTTTAGATATATGGGACTTAGCAAAAGGTTTTTCTTAGATATCGATCTCAGAATTAAAAATACCAAAGAATATCTTAATACAGACCTAACAAATGATGAAGGACTCTTTCTAGATGGATTTGTTGTGTTTACTGCAAAAGTATCGACAATGACATAACAAAGACAAAAACAATAACATTTTTCTTCTCAAAGCCGTATAAAGCAATTAAAAGCATGTTGAATTCAAAGGTTTAATACATTAAGAGGATTATTAAATTAACTTAATGAATTATTACATAAAGAGATGGAGGCGTATTCAAAAGTGATTGGACTAGATATTGCAGGTACTACTATCGAAGTATCAGATCCAAATTTGATATCAAATTCAATACTCATAACTAGACAACAATTTGAAGAAAAAGTTGAAACTTTGAAAAGATTATCTGTAGAAAAATTTGATAGTCTGGTGAAATATACTTATGATGATGTTGACAAGTGTATTGTGGAATATACAAATAGAAATGAAGATGTTGAGACTACATTACAAAATTTATCAATTGGGATTAGAGAAATTGAAGGTGAATTATTTAATATCAGAGTCAAGTAAGAAGTGACTATTTCTCCCTTAAGAGAATATATTCAAGAATGGTTAAAAAAGTCTTTAATCAAAATTTTTGAAACTCCAACAGAAGGAGTTAATATCGTTAACAAAACCACAACCAAAAATATACAAAAGGCACATCAACAAGCAAATCAAAGGAGAGAGACTCCACCACAGGAAGTTCATATTGATCACAATATTTCTTCTTTATCATAATCTATCTAGTTCTATTTATTCTTTCACTAGAAAAAATATGATCGAGTTCAGATAACCTCTTTGTTATCTTCTTTCTGGATCTTGTTGCTCACACTTTGCTCCAGACTCTTTTCTTTTCTTCATACTTCTTGTGCATATTTTATGATCCACATGATCCCCAATCCCAGTCCATTTATGGACAAATGCCTTTAAAAAAATGATATTGTAATAAACCATATTATTTTTTGAGAATCCTAGAGAACTATTTTGGAATTGGTTTGGACTGTATTTTATAACTCTGATTTTTTAGTATAAGATATTTGAAATCAACTTATAAAATTCTCTTTTTGATATTAATAAGCAATACTCTTTCGAATTTCTCTTGCGTAATTGGGCCATTCTCTTTTATTTTGAATGTGATGAAAAATATATGGAGCTATGATGGATGTGAGGAAACCTTTATTATTTTCTATAATTTATTTTCAGTATATGTGATGCTTGAGGTTCATGGTCCATCTCTCAGGAATTCTCCATCAAATTTACCTTTTTTTTCAATTTAATTTTTCTTGAGCGATAAAGATTTGAATTCTATCATTTGACATAATTCTATATTATTTGATATAAGATATCCAAAGAAAAATACTTGAAAGAAAAACAAAGGAGTATCACCTCTATAAAAACGCAGGGGAATATTTATATTCTCGTGAGGTTTATGTTTTGGTCGTAACAGATTTAAATGTCAACAAGACCTTCCATGTTCCTCCCAACCATATACTCTCTTGCTCGTAATCTCAACAACAGGTCACCCTTGAGCTAGGGATAAAAATCCACTTGTGAAAAGGAATCCCAAACCCGACCAAGGTCTCTTAGACAACAAAAAAATGAAGACTCATGTGTCAACTCTAATAGACAAGATAAACTCCCTCATTCTCCAAATGCATGTTCCACCCCAAGAAGTGTGCCCCTTCACTGCTCAACAGTCCTTCGGCTGCCCCACTTACCTTCTAGGGCTTCAACAACAGGATGGAAGGAAGTCTCAGAGCCCTGTAGTTGTAGCTTGGCACCTTGGGAATCAATTCCCAATAGTTCTATCACTTGGACAGATGATCACGAGCCCGACAACCTGTTTCTTCAATAAAACATGGGCCTGACAACCCGTCTCTTAAAAAACACACGAGCCTGACAACCCACCTCTTCAGCTCAAAATAGGAAGTCACTAGCTAGAAACTGCTCCCACGTACAGGTATGGACATGGGAGTAGTAGTGTGTGGATGGTAGGAGATGATAATAGCCTAATGATGATGAAGGAATTACACAATTTCCCCCAATTATGTATGCATGTTCCCAACTTGACACTTGTCATGTTGGGAACTAGTTTGGGCCCACATGGGGGTATATTTTCCTACTTTATAACTTAGGATATATTTTATATCCATAGCTTTGGATTTTATTCTTTTAATAATAATAATATAATATTTCTTTGGGATTAAGACCCCTTAACTTAGCCCTTTTCCTAGACTCTTAGCTCCCCTTTCCTTTTCTAGTGGAGTTTACCCCCCCATACTCTTTTGTTTGGTTGGTCTGCAACAATGATGTATTTTTATTAATATATGAGTTTGATTACATTTTACAATGATATGATCACTATCATTTTAGCGTCTAGGTTCTCCAACCTAATAATCACACAGACACCCTAGCCTATAATATCCTGGCTCACCAACCTATAAAACATTTGAACAATTACAACTCGTCGATGGTCGATGGTTGAATAAGTCGATTTAGATCTGTGTACAAATTGATTGTCGGAGAAATGGGCCGATGATTGATGGTTGCATTGGAAGATCGAGGAAAGTATGGTGCGTGCCCAAGAAAGAACGTTGTTCATTGATAACTGATGTAGCACAAATCAATGACTTAGATTCCATGCTATTTGAGATCAATGATTTATATTTAAAGGGTTTTTACATGAGTAAAATGATCAGTTTTATGTGATTTTTGGTGGTTTTTGAAGGTCATTAACTTGCGGGGCATTTTTAAGGCCCTAAACGAAGTTTTTAGCCAACCAAAACCCATGAAAACATAGTGTAAGGGTTCATTTTGTCTATGCATCTCATATAAAAGAACTCAGAGAAAGTTATCCAATGATCTAAACAATTTGTAAAATGGAGCTCATATGAGAAAGTTACAACCAAATCAGTGAGGGTAAAATTTTGGCACCAAAGTTACTTCCATAGGGCATAAATCCATGCTCAGACGTATGTTTGGGACACATGAGCATTAGATGGAAATATTGTGACCCATATAAGTGAGAAGTGGAGTCATATTTTGGTTATGGGTACTTGAAAATGCACAAGAAGAGAAATAAGACACTTATAACATGTAGGGATAAATTGGGTAAAACAACCTAAACTTCTTCGGACCATAACTTTAAGCTCAGAGCTCGGATTTGAGAAAACAAATCTTCAATGGAAAGTTATTGAGTAGAAGACATATGTCAACCCATAATTTTTAATTAGGCAATACATTTTCTCATAAAGTATTAAATATATTTTTGTAGCAGTAAAAGAGTGGAAATTGCAACATGTAAATGTTGTAAATTTTCGCTCAGAACTCAGATTGGGGCATGAGTACATCCATTGGAAAGACATTTTAGAGAGGAATGCATGTAAGGAATAAAATTTTTTATTTGGTGGATTTTTTTCTCCATAAATTGATGAATAAATAACCTATATTCTAATGGATGGAATGTTTTATGCTATGCATGTTTCTAACAATAATTATTGCATGCACATTTCTTATAAAATTATAGGTACGGGAAAAAACCTTTGGTTATTATTTGAGTAATGGAGTTATGGAAGATTATTAAGGATATTACATCCCTGAGGAATAATCCATAGGTTTGTATGTCAGCATGGTGAATGCTAAGATAGAGTCAAATAGAAGAAGAGATTGGTAGGAGCCTGTCACTATGAGAAGCTTTCATAGAGAAGTGAAGAGCTATAGAGATGATAATGAGAGGATTATGAAGGCTCATGAAGAGATACTTCAGAGATTAAAAATGTTGCATAAGAAATTCAACAAGGGCTCTGGAACCAAGCAAGCAACTAGTGCTAGAAAAGTGTCAGCATTAAGATCCCACAGAAAAAGGGATGATCATAGAAATGATAGGAATTCGAGAAGCATGAGTAGACACCATCATTCTCCAAGGAAATCCACTAGAATAACTCATGAAAGTTTAGGGATAGGGAGAAGCCCAAGTGTGTCTCATGTTAGGAGGAAAAGGAGAAGGAATAAGGCAAACATCTTGCAAGGTGAGCTCAAGAAGATTAATCCAAAAAATTTCAATGGTGAGCACGATAAAGGAGAAGAGGTCGAGGCATGGCTATTGGAAATGAATAAATATTTCCAGCTACATGATTACCCCTCATGGGTAGAAGCTAGAATTTCCACCTACCACTTGCAAGGAAAGGCACCCATGTGGTGGGATAAGCTTAAGCAAGCCGAGCACCTAGATGAGAAGAGGATCTCGTCAAGGAAATTCAAAGGATACTTCCAAGAGAAATATTTTTTTGAGCATTATTATGAAAGAAAGATGAAAGATTTCTTTGAAATCATGTTGGGAACCATGACAATGGAGGAATATAAAAATAAGTTCTTTGAATTGTTGAAGTATGTTGACTTGATCAATGATGAGAAAGTCAAAATCGGAAAGATAAAAGGAGGGAGAGAGA
>ML793802.1:54537-87204 GCA_009831015.1 Picea engelmannii
AATGGAGAGGTTCCTATGGACTTTTTGATAGTTACTCTGTCTGCCCACAGAGCAAATTTCAGTTTGGAATCCCAATTCTTTTTGTTTTCCTCTAACAATTTTCTGATGATTTTGATTAAGCTCTTATTGGATGATTCAGCCAAGCCATTACCTTGAGGGTAGTAGGGGGTCGAATGTACCAACTGGATGCCCATTGATTTACACATGTCTACTAATGCCTCTGCTTTGAACGCCGTTGCATTATCTGTTACCAGCCTTTTGGGACAACCAAATCTGCTCAAAATATTTTCATAAAGAAACTTCATGACTACCTGGTGAGTGGCATTCCGGGTGGGAATCGCCTCTATCCACTTTGTAAAATAATCTGTGGCTACCAAGATCCACTTATGCTGACCACTAGATGAAGGATTTATCTCACCTATAAAATATAAACCCCACTGTTGAAAAGGGCCATTCACCACTATAGGTCTCAGGGGTAAATATTTTAGCTATCGTTTTCCCATAAATCTTT
This sequence comes from Picea engelmannii, assembly GCA_009831015.1. Taxonomy (NCBI): domain Eukaryota; kingdom Viridiplantae; phylum Streptophyta; class Pinopsida; order Pinales; family Pinaceae; genus Picea; species Picea engelmannii. Next base: position 55,049 of record ML793802.1, read on the forward strand.
GGCATTTGTCACAAGCTTTGATGAAGGCACACACATCTGAGAAGAGGAAAGGACAATAGTATCCAGCCCTTAGGATTTTATGAATATTGGTCTTCCAGTAATGATGACCTCCACAAACACTTGAATGAAACTGATGTGTAACTTCGACTGACTCTTCTTTGTCTAAACATCTGAGAAGCAAACCAACAGGGTCTTTCCAATATAATAGATTATTGTAAATGCAGAATTTGATGGCTCCGAGCTTAAGGGCTCGAGCTTGAGTCATACTAAGTTCAGGAGGAACTTCTAGCTTTTGCAAAAAATGTATAATACCTGAATACCATTCACAAGAAGACAAGTGCTCTGCCACTTGTTGACTGCTATGTTGTCCATCCGCTGCCAACTCCGTCTGCAAATTTACTGAACTTTCTCCTATGAAATTTATGTCCAACAACTCATGATTTTCCTCCGTTAAGAGCTTAGCAAGGCCCTGGCCTTTCACCAATTTGGTGGGATTTACTTCAATGTTGAATTCAATCAACTTTGCAATCCATCTAGCTCTCTTTCTGTCAATATCAGGCCGAGTCAAAACATCTTTCACAGAGGATGAAGGGACATATGCGATGACCTTTGAGTGAAGAATATAAATTCTGAAGGATTTTAAATATTTTATGAGAGCATAGGCTTGTTTCTCAATAGGATCATACCTTAGTTTAGTGTCTCTGAGTGTTTTGATGAAGAAAGCCACGAGATGATCCAAATTGTCATCATCTTTCTGTAGTAGAACTGTTGCCACTATGTCGTAAGAAACAAAGGAAAACACATAGAAAATCTTATTGTAATCTGGGCTGATTAGATTCGGGGATTCCATGATAGCTCGCTTGATATCCTGAAATGAGTTCCTTGCGTTGTCTGTCCATTTTATCTCAGACCCCTTTTTCAGCATACATGTTATGTGTTTAACTAATTCGGCAAAGTTTGGCACAAATATTCTAACAAAATTTATCTTACCGAGCAACGATTGAATATTCTTTTTTGATCTTGGCAAGGAAAGCCTTTGAATTGCCTCCACCCGAGCTGGATCAATATTTACACATTCTGCTGAGACGATGTGGCCTAAGAGCTTACCTTTCCTAAGAGAAAACTGGGACTTTTTGGGATTCAATGAGATTCCGAACTGCCTGCATTTCAAGAACATTCTTTTTAAATGCTTTAGATGCTCCTCATGATTGTTGGAATATACTGTGATGTCATCAATATATATGAGGACAAACTTGTCCTTTTCTCCCACGAAAGCTATGTCCATGGCCCTTTGGAATGTGGCCCCAACATTCATTAACCCGAATGGCATCTTGGCGTACATAAAGGTACCCCAAGGAGTAGTAAATGCAGTCTTCTCCTGGTCCTCAGGTTGGACAGAAATATGATTGTAGCCGGAAAAACCATCTAGGAAAGACATGACATTAGCCCCTAAAATCCTTTGCAGCAAATGTTCCATCTTGGGTAGGGGATAGTTGTCTTTCTTAGAGCATCTGTTTAGGTTTCTAAAGTCCACACATAATCTGACCTCACCATTTTTCTTTCTCACTATCACTAGATTTGCAATCCATTTGGAGTATCTCAAAGGGATTATGATCTTGGCATCGAGAAGCTTTTTAATTTCTCTTTCAATCACAGGCAGAAGAAGAGGTGATGCAAAGAGGTCCTGCCTATCACCCCGCAGGGTCTCTTTTCGTGACCTCCTGCTCACAGGATCGATTAAATTCCCCTTCTGTTGAGCCGAAGCGGCTCTTTAGATTCCTGCTGGAATCGCTACTGAAATACCTGTTCCACAGGTCCTTATTTCCACCCCTCGACCTTCTTCACTTTACCGAGGTTAACCCCGACTCAAGTATCGGGGTTCGGGGTTTCGCGGTTCCCACTGTCGAGAGTCACAGTCCTCTCGAATCCCCGATTTGCGATGAGCTCCTTTTACGTGCTAGCCCTCCTGAGCTTAGTTCCAGTCACATATGATCACTGCTCCCGTGTCCGTGGCCTTACCTCCCTCGCGGCCTCGCGACTCTCTATATCAAACTCTTGATTTTCCAACTCTCGACACCCGATGTGTCGAAGTGCAGAGGTGCACGAGAGTTAACCTTTCAACGGCCTCTATCTCGCCGAGACTTCGCACCTCGCAGGATCGTGAATCCTGACGCCAATATTTCGGGACTTCTCGCAGCGAGATCCTGAGGTCTTAGTGCCACCTGGATTCCACTTGCCGACTTGCTATGGCCCACACAGTCCTACCGAGATGCCGAAACTCATGACCTCGTTCCCTCGCGACTTCGCGATTTCCGTGGCCAAATTCTCGAGTCTTCTCTTCCGAGGTTCCGATGCACGATCCCACGTGTGGATCCAACGGTCCTTCCGCGATCAGGATCCAACGGTTAGCTCCTTCTCGCACCTCGCGTCCTCGTGACTCGGAGTACCCAATGCTTGGGCCTTTACTCTGCAAACTTCCGAGTTCGCGAGATCCCTCGATCTTTGATACGAGTCCTCTTTAATGGACGGTCCCGATCCTCTCGCTCCTTCGCCGCTTCGCGTCCTCGCGCCTTGCGACTTTGAACACCCAATGCTTGGGCCTTCACCCTGTGAACTCCTGAGTTCGCGAGATCTCTTGATCTCTGACATCTGTCCTCCTTAGATGGACGGCTCCTGTCTTCTCGCTACCTCTCCACTTTGCGACCTCGCGCCTCGCGACCCTTGACACCAAATTCTCAACCCTTTCACCTACGAGCTCCCGAGATGCGAGGTGCCACCTGTCCACTTACCGACTCCTGTGGCCCCACACCGTTCTCGAGTGTCGATATCTCGAGATGAAGTCAGCTAGGCCCCACAATACGGAGCTCTCGCCTCCTTGCCACTCGTGAGTTGAATGCCTTCCTCTTCCAACCTCCAGTGCCCGATTTCCCGATGTGGGTAATCTCGTGACATGCGTCCGCTCCCAAATGAACGGCCCAGATCCTCGTCGCCATTTCCACCTACTGTGGCTCCTCCTGGACGTAAATATCCTCGATGATCCAGATCCCTTCTTCAGGCCGATCTGACGGCTGTCGTCGCTCCTCCTGAGCTGTCGCGCTTCCTTCCCAGACTTGGAATAATTTCATGTTCCCAAAGGCTTCGACCTTTGCGCTCTTCCTCCTCGGCGAACCCCTCGACTTGAGTCTCGCTGCGCATATGAGAACGATACCCTTCTTGAGCTTCTGCCTTTGAATCCTCAAAGGGTTCTCCTGATTCCTGCACTCCTCGCAGAGTCTCCTTACGCACTCGCTGGTGCTATCCCTTATGGACTTTCACAACCACTCAGACCCCTTGGGGGCATTTTATCCTTCTTCTCCCTCAGATGGAGAATGAAATGAATGCCCTCCTGGCTATCCTTCTGCTCAAGCCTCTTCTTGAGTACTTATGGGTATTCAGCAACCCAGTGGAGGTCTTTCAGTGGACTCTCCCTTCACAACACAGAACTCAAAGAGTTCTTTCCTCTTATGTGCTTGCCTGCACACTTTCTCGCCACCCTTCTGGCAGAATCTCTTCTCCAGTGCACCAATGTACACACGCTCAATGCCCTCATGGCAGAGATTCTCAGAATCCTCAGTGATTCTGGTCTTCTGAACTCACAATAGAGTTCCTTCCTCTGTGCACTCCTTGCACACACACGCTCAATGCCCACCTGACAGAGCTTCTCAAAACTCCTCAGAGCTTCTGAATTCTATCTTCAACCTCTCAACAGAGTTCTTCCTTCAGCACCTTGTGCTTACGCTCAATGCCCACCTGGCAGATCTCCTACAGAATCCTCAGTGATTCTGTCTGCAACTGTGTTTCAGCTACACAACCTTACCTCCTGAGGTGTTCAACAACCTCACAGGTATTGTTCTCCCTAAGTTGTTGACTTCAGTCCTGTGCCTCAGCACGTCTTTGTCTGACTCCTCAGAGTTCAGAAGTGCATCCTCAATGCACCGACTCTCAGAACCCTCAGCGTTCTGTCACACCCTCCTGGTATGAAGCCTCAAAGACCTCCAACCTGAATCAAACGAACTCCTGCAGAATGCACAACTACAGTATACATTCACAACATATATATGGAACACACACAGACATGCATATAAGACAGAATAATGCAAGAAAAATTGCTCTGTTATATTAACAATGGAAAATGCTTGTATTTTACAATGGTGTTCCTCGAGCTCTCTCTGGCTCTCTCATACAACCATTCTTCACTCTAGCTCGTCTCTCTCAAAATGAGATTTAAAAATCTCTTTTTCCTGAGGGGCTCATCGAGCGCTTCCCTCCAGAACTCACCTACCCTATTCAATTACAATCAATGGCTGTCTAGTCCAGCATATGGATCTAGATCTCATCCATAACACACATTAAATGCCTATCTTATCTACAGCCTGCGCAAAAGAACGGCTTCCATGGCTCACCAGCCTAAGACATTCAATTACATTCGTTTCAAATTTTAAATGAGGACTGCGCCTCTCTTTTAGCGTGCGATTTGAATTCGCTGCGTGGCTGCTGGCTGGCTGGATGACGTGGATGCGATGCTCCTGCATCATACTCCACAACTGCAAAAATCATGAGCTCCTACTCATGAGCTTCCCCTCTGGGTTGTTGGAAATCCTCCCGGATCCCAAATAAATCTTTGGAGTTGTTCATCCGCTCCATTCTGCTGTTGTTGCTGCTTCCGCTACGCTGCTGCTGCTGCTGCCTTTTCTCTGCCCAGCTTCTCTTCGCTGGTAGTCTGCGCTGATCTCAACATCAGCTCCCTGATTTCCTCTATCTCTTGGTCCATCTGCTCCAATGGATGGCTCTGTTGTTGCAATCTCCTCAGCTGAAATTTTTTTTTCCCATCGGGAAGATCGCTATGATCTCCCATGCCATCTTCTTCATCTTCTTCTTTATCTTCCTCAAGTTTCCACTTTGCTGCAGACTTCAGCTCTGCAGTCTCTTCTTGACTGACCTGCTTCTCAGTCATCCTCTTCTCTGAAAACTCAAATTCTGTCAGTTCTCTTGTTGGCCCTGGATTGTTCAACCAATCTTCCAACATTTCTAGCTCCATCTCCCATGGAGTGATAATTCTATCTACTTGCTCCTCGGCTTCTTTTGCTGCTAGCTTCAATGCTACAACTTATTTATTTTCAGCTCCCTGGCTGAATATGCTGAGACACTCCTCAGAATGCTCGCTTTCTCCTTCTGCTCCTGCTGCAAAATCCCATGTTGCAGTCTGTTTAGCTTCAATGCTGAATACTTTGAGCCATTCCTCGGGATGCTCACTCTCTTCCTCTTCTCCTGCTTCTTCTTCTGCTGTCAGCTCCAATGCTACATCTATCTCAGCTTGCTGGCTGAAATCATTGAGTCGTTCCTCAGAACGCTCCTTTGCTTTTCTTTCTTCTGCTTGGGAAATCTGCACCATCTGCACCAATTCTTCTTCTTCGACAGTCATCATCAGTTGTGACTGTTCTGCTGTTGCACCATCTGCAACACCGATTTCTGCCTCCTTTTGGGAAAATGGTAGGAATATCCCAATTCCCCCAATCATCAGAATACAATCCTTATCCTCCTCCTTTTCTTTCAACTGCATCTGATGATCTAAATTCTTCTCTGAATTTATGAGACTATCAGACAGTCTCATCTGCTCTATCAACTCCTCTGGGTGATCCAAATTCATCTTCTCATCCCTGCCCACCTGGCAATATGGGATGCTTCCGCTGCTTCCCTGGCAGACTATGAGATCAACCGATCCCATCTTCATCAGCAACCCCTGCTGAATTGAACTCTCCATGAGACCTTCAGATGGTCCCAAATTCTCATCTCTGCTCACCTGGCAGTGTAAGATGCTTCCGCTGCCCTCCTGGCAGTCTTCGAGATCCCTCAGCGATCTCTAATCATCGCCCAGCTGGAAATGTGAAATTTCTTCACTATCCTCCTGACAGTCTGTGAGATCTTCAGTTGATCTCAACTCATTGCCCTCTTGGAAATCTGGAATTTCTGCTCCTCTGCCCTCCTGGCAGTTCTTGAGATCATCAACCGATCTCAATTCATTCTCTGTTCCCTTGCCCATATGGCAATATGGAAACTCTCCACTTCTCTCCTGGCAGTCTATGAGATCCTCAGACGATCCCAATTTATCTTTTTCATCATCCCAATCATCGAGGCCCTTTCCAGTCTCTGGCCAACAGCGATCAATCATCCTTTCTTCTGTGGCCTTGAGGTTTTCAGCATACCTCAACCATTTTCTCAACAGCCTCTGCTGTCTCATGACCATCAACTCCCTGACTAGCCATTTCACCTTTTGTGTCTTCATGGGCCATTCGTATACCCATCTCAGCTTTTCTTTCTTATCCTGCCTCATCCACAGTTGCAGCTTCTTTATGTCTACTTTTAATTCATAGAGCTTTCTAGTCTCTTCTTCATCCCATTCAGCAAGTTTTTCTGCCTTGCTCTTCTTTCTATGGCCTTCAGTAGCCATCTTTCTATGTCTATCTGCCTCCTTGACAAATCTGCTGCTATCACTCTGCATCTTGAGTGTGTCCAGTTTCATCATCCTACAGTCTCCCTAACTGTCTTCTTGACTATTGCCTGCTTGCAAACAATCATTACAGAGTCCTCCAACACTCTGTCTTCTTTTGCCTCCTCATTCTCCTCCTCGCCTGAAATATACAGACGAGATATCAGCTCTGATACCACCTGATGCAAAGAGGTCCTGCCTATCACCCCGCAGGGTCCCTTTTCCTGACCTCCTGCTCACATAATCGATTAAATTCCCCTTCTGTTGAGCCGAAGCGACTCTTTAGATTCCTGCTGGAATCACTGCTGAAATACCCATTCCACAGGTCCTTATTTCCACCCCTCGGCCTTCTTCACTTTACCGAGGTTATCCCCGACTCAAGTATCGGGGTTCAGGGTTTCGCGGTTCCCGCTGTCGAGAGTCATAGTCCTCTCGAATCCCCGATTTGTGATGAGCTCCTTTTACGTGCGAGCCCTCCTGAGCTTAGCTCTAGTCGCATATGACCACTGCTCCTATGTCCGTGGCCTTACCTCCCTCACGGCCTCGCGACTCGCTATATCAAACTCTTGATTTTCCAACTCTCGACACCCGATGTGCCGAAGTGCCAAGGCACACGAGAGTTGACTTTTCAACGGCCTCTATCTCGCTGAGACTTCACACCTCGCACGATCGTGAATCCTGACGCCAATATTTCGAGACTTCTCGCGGTGAGATCTCGGGGTTTTCGTGCCACCTGGATTCCACTCGCCAACTTGCTATGGCCCACATAGTCCTACCGAGATGCCAAAACTCGTGACCTCGTTCCCTCGCGACTTCGCGATTTCCGTGGCCAAATTCTTGAGTCTTCTCTTGCGAGGTTCCGATGCATGATCCCACATGCGGATCCAACGGTTCTCCCGCGATCAGGATCCAACAGTTAGCTCCTTTTCGTGCCTCGCGTCCTCGTGACTCAGAGTACCCAATGCTTGGGCCTTTACCTTGCGAACTTCCAAGTTCGCGAGATCCCTCGATCTCTGATACGATTCCTCTTCAATGGACGGTCCCGATCCTCTCTCTCCTTCGCCGCTTCGCGTCCTCGTGCCTCGCGAATTTGAACACCCAATGCTTGGGCCTTCACCCTGTGAACTCCCAAGTTCGCGAGATCTCTCGATCTCTGACACCTGTCCTCCTCAGATGGACGGCTCCTGTCTTCTCGCTACCTCGCTACGTTCCCAAAGGCTTCGACCTTTGCGCTCTTCCTCCTCGGCGAACCCCTCGACTTGAGTCTCGCTGCGCGTATGAGAACGCTACCCTTCTTGAGCTTCTGCCTTTGAATCCTCAAAGGGTTCTCCCAATTCCTGCACTCCTCGCAGAGTCTCCTTACACACACACTGGTGCTATCCCTTATGGACTTTCACAAACACTCAGACCCCTTGGGGGGATTTTATCCTTTTTCTCCCTCAGATGGAGAATGAAATGGATGCCCTCCTGGCTATCCTTCTGCTCAAGCCTCTTCTTGAGTACTTCTGGGTATTCAACAACCCAGTGGAGGTCCTTCAGTGGACTCTCCCTTCACAACACAGAACTCAAAGAGTTCTTTCCTCTTATGTTCTTGCCTGCACATTTTCTCGCCACCCTTCTGGCAGAATCTCTTCTCCAGTGCACCATTGTACACATGCTCAATGCCCTCCTGGCAGAGCTTCTCAGAATCCTCAGTGATTTTGGTCTTCTGAAATCACAGCAGAGTTCCTTCCTCTGTGCACTCCTTGCACACACACGCTCAATGCCCACCTGGCAGAGCTTCTCAAAACTCCTCAGAGCTTCTGACTTCTATCTTCAACCTCTCAACAGATTTCTTCCTTCAGCACCTTGTGCTTACGCTCAATGCCCACTTGGCAGAGCTCCTACAGAATCCTTAGTGATTCTGTCTGCAACTGTGTTTCAGCTACACAGCCTTACCTTCTGAGGTGTTCAACAACCTCACAGGTATTCTTCTCCCTGAGTTGTTGACTTCAGTCCTGTGCCTCAGCACGTCTTTGTCTGACTCCTCAGAGTTCAAAAGTGCATCCTCGGTGCACCGACTCTCAGAACCCTCAACGTTCTATAACACCCTCCTGGTATGAAGCCTCAAAGACCTCCAACCTGAATCAAACGAACTCCTGCATAATGCACAACTACAGTATACATTCACAACATATATATGGAACACACACAGACATGCATATAAGACAGAATAATGCAGGAAAAACTGCTCTGTTATATTAACAATGGAAAATGCCTGTATTTTACAATGGTGTTCTTCGATCTCTCTCTAGCTCTCTCATACAACTATTCTTCACTCTAGCTCGTCTCTCTCAAAATGAGATTTAAAAATCTCTTTTTCCTGAGGGGCTCATCGAGCGCTTCCCTCTAGAACTCACCTACCCTATTCAATTACAATCAATGGCTGTCTAGTCCAGTGTATGGATCTAGATCTCATCCATGACACACATTAAATTCCTATCTTATCTACAGCCTGCGCAAAAGCACGGCTTCCATGGCTCACCAGCCTAAGACATTCAATTACATTCGTTTCAAATTTTAAATGAGGACTGCGCCTCTCTTTTAGCGTGCGATTTGAATTCGCTGGCTGGCTGCTGGCTGGCTGGCTGACGTGGATGTGATGCTCCTGCATCAAGAGGACTGATAGGTCTGAGCTTTTGTTTGAAAGGAATTGTGTCTTTCTCAAGAGGGATCTTGTGTTGAATGATATCAGGGTCATAAGTCTTTAGGTCACTATATTTCCAAGCAAAAACATTAGAAAATTCTTTCAAAACACTGCAATATTTGGACTTCTGATCAACAGTCAATTCAAAAGACAGATTTATGAATTTTGGCTGGCTTTCACCCCCTATATTGTGCTCGTGAACAACAGGATCTTTCTCCTTTTTATCTAGCTTGTAAGGAATGCCATTCTGATCAAAAATATTTTCGAGAGGTACCAAACATTGGGGTATATAATTGTTAGGTAGCTGAACAATGTCATGTTGACCCAATCTTTGTTTTAGCTTGGGCTTCTGGGATTCTTCTACATTTAGATTTTGTTGTTCAACATGCATATCAGAAAATTCATCTACCACTTGAAGAAATCTGTCAAGTTCATCATCATCCTCAAAAACTTTCTATTATTTAATATTGTCGGGCAAGGATGGTCTATATTTTACTTGGATCTCATAACTGAGCCTAGGGGGCATGGGAGGAATGAACATGCTGGCTGAAATAGCAAGGGAATCGACAAGCTGATTCATATCCCTGGGTATGTACGAAATTTCAAAAATAGAAAAATAATCTCGCACTTTCCATACCTCATCCCTGTAGGCTTTCAATCTGACATGCTTTGCTTGAAAGGTACTATTCACCTGTTGTATAATGAGATCCGCATCTCCAAATACCTTTAAACCATTTATCCCCATCTCCTTATCTGAATTTAATCTCAACATCAAGGCCTCATATTCTGCTATGTTGTTAGTAGTTCTGAAATCGAGCTTGAAAGATAAAGATATAGTCTCCTTTGAAGGAGAAATCAAAACTACCCCTGCACCTGCTGAATCTTTAGTACTGGCCCCATCAAAATACATGGTCCAGACTGAAACGTTCTTATCATCAGTTTGCGGTTCGATAGGCTTCACAAGCTGCATAGGAGTTGATTGAGAATCATCTATTTGAAGAATGCACGAGCCAAAATTTGTATCCACAGCATAAATAGGATGATTTATAGAATTTTTTGCATCGTTGATGATGTAGGCAAGTTGATTCTCCCTGTAAAGTCTTTTCAACTCTCCCCCAAACACCGGAATCGTAGCATATGAAAGATCCATCTGCAAGGTACCTCCTAACCTTTTACCCCATGGACAAGACAAGAGAATCCCAAACTTAGGTGGGATATCAACAACCACCACATCCATTACCATGCTTCTCATTGGCAATTGGGCAAGGTTTATAACGAGGTCTTTTATGAGGCCAAGACATCTGACTTTCCTAGAGTCAAAAGAGAAGAGATCATGATATGATTTGGTGACCTAAAGACCAAGCTCATCCATCACTGATTTGGGCATAAGATTATGTGACGACCCGGAATCAAGCAAACAATTGTGGAGGATCTTTTCATGGACATTTAGGGATATGTAGAATGGTGGACATGAATCATCTCGGTCTTCTATCATAGGCCTTATAGTTACTGTTGGCTTGTCATCTTGTAGGTTAACAAAATCAGCAGATGAAGAGGTCTTTGGCTCAAGGGACTTCAGGATGGCTGATTTAAAGATTTCATTCTTCATGAGTTCAGTTAAAGGCATAGGTATCTTTACTTTCTGAGTTTTTGATTCAAAGTTAAAAGAGAAAGCTGATCTATCTGAAAATTTTACCTCATTGGAAGGAGCTTTGAGACTGACTTGCTCCTTGGCTAGGGGCTATGTTTGCTTCTGATGTTGTTTTGCAGGAGAGGAGGTCTGTTTTACATGAGCGGGAGGCTGCTTGGCAGCAACTTCTTTACTCTTCACGGGAGCAACAACTTCTTTTTTCTTCATAGGAGCAACGATCAATGGTTTCGGGGCAACACTCTTGGACCTTAAGTTATAACCTTTCTGATCGTATTTCAAGTAGACAGATTCTTCGATACTTGCCTCGTGAATTTGATGGTCCATCAGGGCTTCTTCATAGTCTACTTGGGTCAGAAAGGAAGAATCATTTTCATCACCAAAACAGTTTATTTCATTTGCTTCTTCGACTTCATCGTGAGATGGTTGTTGTTCTTCATCTAACATTGCATTTTGAAAAGGTGGTCTGATTATCTGATCATCAGCTGCATTCCTGTCTATCTGAAGGATCTGGACTTGTGGATTATTCCTTCTATAAGGGAAAGCATTTGGATTTCTCGGGGCAAAAGCATTTGGCTCTTTTTCCCTTGCTGGTTGTTGATTCTGGACCTTCAATTTTGACATTTCAGATGTCAAATTGTCCAACATCTTTGCCATCTTTTCCATTTTACTATTAGAAGTAGAAGAGGACTCAACATCAGACTTCTTTCTCTCAACCTTTCCTTTGAGCTTCTGAGATGTTGTAATGTTTGATTCAACCTCGAGGGTGACATCTTGCATTAAAGCAAGTGTGGTTGATCGTCTTTCTCTGAGGATTAGACAAAAATCTGGATCAAAGGCAACAGAGAATGTGATCTTTGACGATGCGTCACTTGGTTTAATCTCTGTAGGGATCTTGCCAAACATTATATTAAACCTCTTGATGAAGTCTGAGACCGACTCTCCATCTTCTCTCTTCAAATTTCCAAACTCAGAAATGTAGTATAACAGATCTCTTCTTTCCCCCCAGTGTTTTAAGAATACCTCATCTAATTGTTCAATACCCGTGACTGAATTTGCTGGTAGCTCTTTGAACCACTTCCGGTCTTGGCCATCCAAACTCTGAACAAAAACTCTGGTCCACACATCTTCTTCTGAAATGTTAATATTTTCAGCATAAGCATAAAAAACTTCAATATGTTCTTCAGCAGTATAATCCCCCGCTTCGGTAAACTTTGACATATATTTCTAATAATCTCCAGTTGGCATAGCAGACAAAGGATTTGGAAATACAAGTGGGGCATACCTATTTGCCAAAATCTGTTCCATCTTGGTTAAAGGGGCAGCCATAACAGTCTTGGGGGTTGACACAGAAGAGGAACTCGTAGGAGATGAAGGGGGAGATGGGATGACTGAGTTAAAATAGAATGGTTGTCTTACTTCACCTTGAGCAGAATTTTCAGAAATGGGTGAAAAATAAGAGGATTTATAAAACTGACCGAGCAACAAGGCTAAATTTTCTTCTCCCTTAGAGGACAGATCATGGAGAATATCTTCAAGAACAGGCAGATTAGTGTGAGTGTATAGAACACCTTCTATAGGTTTGATGGGTGAGGAATTCAAAGAAGATGAAGAAGAGGTTTCCTTTTGCTGAGAGGACCCTGTAATTATCTCTTTAGGATGGGATGAAACATTGACCTCAAGAATAGAGTCAGTAATATTAGAAGAAAGTGAAGGTTCTTCTACCTTCAATATTTGAGATAAATTTTCAATTTCCTGAGAATTATGAGTTTTAGCAACAGGGGATTCAACTAGAGGTTTTTTAGATATGAAAGAAGGAGGGTCGGTTTGAATACCTGAATCTACTGCCTTTGCAGATCCGGAAGCCTGTATTTGCAAAGCTTTACCCTTACTGATGATCTTCTCAGGGTCAGGAACTGGTGTTTTCAGTGGGCCTTCTTGGTTCGCCCTGGTGTGAGCTCTTTTTGAATCCACTTCGTTTCAATGGAGTCGCCGGATAGAAAATTACAACCCAAATGATGTCTAGACTTTGTCTATCATCAAAGCTGGAGCTATGTCGTCTCCCAAGGAAGCTGAGCTTCGATCTCCTCTCCCCGGCAACGAAGCCAATTTGTTATCACTCCAAGAAACTCTCCTAGGCTGTAAGTCAGAGATGCCTGGTAACTTAATCTTTTGGTAACTATTTTCTCAATAAAAAGTGTGTGTTTGGATCAATTCGGAGGACTGAATCATTTCTCACTCAAATCATGCATAAACACATTTAGATGGACAAGGCTTTCAACCACAAATGTTCAGAGAGTTTACAAATAAAGGGATGAATGAAGAAATAACTATTATATTAGCAGAATCACATATAAAGCATATATGAATGGCCAATTACAATAATCACAGGAATACTTGCAAGGTTTAACTTATGAATGAAGTGATAAGATGACAGTTATCGGGCATAAACAAGCATAACAACATGAATATAATATCCAGGTGCAAGTACATAATAGACAAGAAGATGAAATCTGAACAAGTTATGACAAAAGAAGCTTGTATTACTAAATATGAAAATGAGAAGTTTTGAGTTACATAATATGAAAAAAGTCTCCAAAGTCGAACCCTTGGTTCATATTCTACCTTTAGCTTTATAGCTTTACAATGCAGTTCTGAGATACTGAAAACATGGATCAAATATGCTAAAGATAGTAAATCAAAATTTAGTTGCAAAAGATGTGGGATGATCCCCAAAAATGAGGTCAATCCCAGATTCCATGGTCTTCCTCTCTTGTTGAGTGCTGTTGTAGTGCAGGATAGCCTCCCAAGGCTGAATGATGACTCTCCAAGAGAGACAAATTCGAATCTGTTGATGTGAGAAAGTGTCCTGATTTTCTGTCTTTGTCAAAGATACCAAAAACCTTTGAAACACCTCATCTTTCCATAATCTATCAAAAATAGCTATTGGATTTGTCTTGACAATTCATCAAATGTTCATTCGAAGAGGTTTCAAACCTTTCCAGCTCAAAAAACTTCGATCTGTGTAAAAACTTGATCATTCTGGAAATGACAGGCTTTCGGTAGTTAACTTAGAAAGCTCCTGAGTGAATTATCTATCAAAAGTCTTGTTTTTCAGTGGTTAATGAACAGTCGTCCTGTTCGCCTAAACCACCAAAACTTCAGCTTTGAGAAAACTTCAAAATTGCAAAAATCCTTACCTTAGATCCCTTTTTGATGTTCAAGGTTTCTTGGATGAGGCAACCCTTGTTCGTGCAGATCTGCGAACTTCTACTGGCTGTGTGGAAGGCTCTAGTGTGTCTACCATGGTCATAGCTAAGTTAGCCAGAGTTTCCAATCCAGTTTGCTCCTGTGTTGGTGATTGAAACTCCTTTAACTTCAACCTCAAAATCCTAAGCTGTCTATATAGCTTCATGTTTTCCCTGATCAATACCCTGTTTCTGTCTTTAATCTTGTCATGCTTCTCTTTGAGGGTTTGGTTTATTTTGAACAACTCTGCATTTCTATCAGTCAAGTCTGTATTAGCTTTTTTAATCACCCTTTCCAGGACTTCCATTTCATAGACCTATTGCAGGAGTTTGTTGATTTTCCGTGATCTAGTTGTTTTAGTCTTACTTGAAGAGGCTTCTGCCACTGGTTAACTGTGTGCCTCTGGAGGAGTTGGTGAAGATAAATTGGAACAATAGTCTGCACCCTGTTCAGTCTTTACATTATCCTGTGTCTCTGCCAATTCTTTTTCTGGTTCTGAATCATTGTAAGGTAGGTTTAAAGGGTTATTTCCTGTAGCAGGGTCCTTGGACTGCTCACCTTCAAATTGCAGTTTTCTTTTGATTCTTTTCTTCTTGCCAGAGGATGATTTTATGGGATCTCTTGGTGGTGAGATACCTTTCCTTTTCCTATGACTTCTTTTGGGAGTAATAGTCTTTCTGCCACTGGTCTTCTTAGTTTCATCTTCTGGTGGTTTCTCTGTTTGGAATTCATTCCAGAAAAGAAAGAAACCCCAATCAACCTGTTTCCTCTACAGAGCTTCCTTGACAAGAAGAGTAATAAGCCCTTGGTGAGATAGTCTGCTAGCAACCTTAGTAGGCTTGGCTTTAACTTGTCTGGCCATTTTAGTAAGAGTCTTGTGAAAATAGAAAGGTAGATTTATTGGTTCTCTACCTGTAAAATGGTTAAGAAGTTTAAAGTGATAGAACATCACTCTGTTATACCGTTCTTCACAAGTAATATACACAAAGATTGCTTTTAACAAAGATTGTCACTGTGGTTGCAAGAAGGACATAGGGATATCCTTTTTCCAAATCAGATCTTTGTGAATGGGCAATATATATGATCTAAATTCAACGTTGGATGGCACTATAGATTTAAACCAACAATATCCTGTCCATGGAAGACCTGTAAAATCTGCTATAGAAGCTTCATCTATGATAAACTCTTCTTTCCCTATCTTGGCAGGCCTTCCATCATATGCAATTGCAAAAGATTCAGCTACTTGTTGATGAAAACTGGTCAGTTTTTCACAGTATGTGAATACCCCTTCTTGTTTGAAAAATGTTGCTACCTCTGGGTGCGCCTCCAAGTACCAAACCCCATCCAGCTCAGACCTCAACACTGGCAATGCTTTCGGCATTGGTCAATGTTGACTGTACCTGCGATTATGAGAAACTGAGTGTCCAGGGAGACAAAGATTCTAGAATTTAGGAACACAGAGAGTATAACTCATGGAAGAGCCGGTGGGACATGGTGACATAAAATTTAGATCACCGAGCTCAAACGCTAACCAAGTTTCCGGCGACAAATTGACTGAGAGTATGCTGAAAATTTAGATTTTCGGTGGTATATTCATTTAAATTTGAAACAAGATGGGTTTTGAACTTGCCTGATAAGTCGACCTGGATTAATTGACTTGAGAGCGATCGTTGGACTCTAATGGCGCTTTGACAATCACCAGGGGAAACGGGATTAGGATCTCTGGAAACACGTTTAATTGATGAAATCACGAACTCACGATTATCTCAGTAATCTCCAGAATTCAAAATGATAATGAATGAGGATTTAATGAGGGATTAACGGGATCATGATAGATCATGTACTAGCGACTGGAAATGGAGGGAGGCTTCGTGACAATCATGCATGAATTTCAGTAACACCGCCGTGTCTAGATTTTGAAAAGAAAATTGCGGTTGAAAGGACAACAGGAGCTTCAAACTTTCGGATAAACACCATTAGAACGTGCATACCTTCCGACTTGACGAGATTTTGGCGGTTACGTTTCATCATTGCGCCAACTTGACAGCTGGCTTGTGCGAAAGCACGGGCTTTCCATTTTTACCATTGAAAACGCTTTCGGTGGTTAACCGCATTCTTTCTTTGACCTCTTAACTGCCGGGAACGAAGGCTTTCGGTGGTTAATGAGTGCATTTCAGGCTCGCCTAAACCACCGAAACTTGAGATTCTGAATTTTGCGTGACCAAACCAAATCCAAAATTTCTTTTGGGCTTATTTACAGAATACAGACTCTCTAACCTACTTAAAAAAATTAAGGAATAAAATTTAGACAACAACCTATCACCTTGTTTGTTGTCCAGGGATGTGTAGATCCTCAACATTCTGCTGCCCATATCCTCCACTGTTTCAGCTTACTGAACAGTATGAACAGTTCTTGCTTTGTCTTTTCTGTGGGGGCAGTCTCTGTACCTATAATTCCCTTTACAGCCCCAACACTCCATAGGTGGAGACCTTGGCATCTTCTCACTCCCTTCAACTTTCCTGGGGTCTCTAAAAGATGACTGTCCCCAAGGGCTATTCTTGAAAAAGGGAGGCTTGTTTCCCGTATGCCTCTGTTCTTTCTTAAACCTCTTCTGGTGATCCCAAGCCTTCCAAAAGGTAGGCTTTTCTCTTTGTTGTTCATATAAGCATTTCACCCTTCTTATTGTTTCTTCCATAGTTTTAGGATCATCATATTGAATCTTGTCACCAATGGAAGGTGGCAGTCCACTCAGATACCTCTGAATTTTAACAGCCTCGTCTTTGATGAATGGAACATACTTCAGTAGTTCCAGAAAACTTCGTTCATACTCATCAATGGTCATATTGCCCAACTTGAGTTATGTTCAATGGTTATGATCCAATCATGAATTCATGTTTCATGAATTCTCACGTACTCACCCTTTGACCATTTCAAGTTACGAGTCAGCGAAAGGTTGATCGCTCCCCACACATTCTTTCTGATGGACAGTCCTGACTAATTTGGGATTTCGCGTATCGCGATTTCCACACTCCTGTGCAATTCCAAAGGGATTTAAACCCCGTGCACACTTTCCATATCTGACGGTCACGAGGGTTCACCTTTCCTCCCGAACAGATCCTAAAGCTCCAACACTTATGGTGTGGAGTCCTCTTTCCTGTGTACTTATACCACACTGGCTGCGGTTTCATAACGCCGCTATACCTCCTGAGCTTAAAAACTCGTCAAGTAACTCCTTGACACTTTGGAGCAAACCAGGGTCCGAAATTGGCCTTCCAGACCCAATTTCCCTTCGCATTCTCGGTCCAAAGACCGCTCCACCAGCCCATCTAGGCTTAGTGTCTAAAACTTGGCTCTGATACCAAACTGTAGCGCACCCTTTCAGCTACCATGGCTTAATCACTCTTAAAAGGAAGCTTTAAGACCACATGGTACATAACTCATACAGGTATTATATAATCCACATGCATTTAAACAAATAAACACATTCTATATAGAGTATTTGAAGTATTTCCTTGAGCAAAAGGACCTCAGTGAGCGCCAACAGAAATGGGTGATGAAGGTACAAGCATTCAACTTTGACATAGAGTATGTCAAGGGGAAGACGAACATTGTGGCCGATGCACTATCGAGGAGATCTGTGACATGTTCTTTGATGGAGATTTCAGTAGATTGGAAATCCCACTTGTTAGTGGAATATTCCAAGAACAAGTTCACTTGTGAGGTGATGGATGGGTAGATACAGGATGATCGGTACAGGGTCATTGATGACATCATATTTTACAAGGATAGAGTTTACTTGGTGCCAGATTCAGGGCTTAAGAAGAAAATCCTCACCACAGTTCATGATTCACCTCTAGCAGGCCATCAGGGGTTTTTCAAAACCTACAGATAGATCAGAGAGAGGTTCTCATGGAAGGGCCTCAAATAAGATGTTATGAGACACGTCAGTGAGTGTGTGACTTTCCAGCAGAACAAGTCAGAGCATGCTCTTCTAGCAGGGCTACTTCAGCCACTCCCCATTCCAGAGAAAAAATAGGAGAGTATATCTATGGACTTCATCACCGGTCTACCCAAGGTCCAAGGTAAGGACTGTATCTATGTAGTGGTCGAAAAATTGACCAAGTTTGCTCACTTCTACGCCATACAGATAGAGTACAACGTAGTTCAGGTAGTCGAGCTTTTCTTTAGGGAGGTCTTCAGACTTCATGGGTTGCCTAAGAACATCGTTAGTGACAGGGACAGTCGGTTCATAGGGACATTTTGGAGAGATTTGTTTCGGTTGGTGGGGACAGAGTTGACACCTAGCACCAGCTATCACCCTCAGACATATGGGCAGACCGAGATTGTCAACAAGTGGGTTGAAGGGTATTTGAGGAACTATGTAGGAGGACAACATAGAAAGTGGGTAAAGTGGTTACATTTAGGGGAACATGCTACAACACCACCTTCCACATGTCCATTGGTATGACACCCTTCCGAGCATTGTACGGATATGATGCTCCCACTTTGGTAGACTTGGTCTTCGGGGAGAGAAGAGCTCCCAAGGCCAAGGATTGGATCATAGAGAGTCAGGAGATTCTCAAATTGTTGAAAGAGAACCTGCAGACGACGCAAAACTGACAGAAGATAAGCGCGGACATGCATAGGATAGAGCGCAGCTTTGAGGTTGGAGATTTGGTTTTCTTGAGACTCCAACACTACAGACAATCATCTCTGAAGAAGAGTGGAGCTGAGAAGCTCAAGCCCAGATTTTATGGCCCTTACAGGATCATGCGCCGAGTAGGCGAGGTTGCTTACGAGCTAGAGTTTCCAGAGGGGAGCAAGATTCATAACGTATTCCACGTGTCTTGCCTAAAAAATGCAGTGGGACAATTCATTAACACATCAGAGGAGATTCCCCTGTTGGATGAGGAGGGACAGTTGGAGTTAGTTGCAGAGGAGGTTTTGGAGTTTCGGGAGCGGAAACTAAGGAGCAGGGTCATCAGAGAGTGTTTGATTAGATGGAGAGGGCTTCCAGTAGAAGACCCTACTTGGGAGAGCGAGCAGGTGTTGCAACACCCTGGACTGGTATTGCTTGAGGACAAGCAATTTCGGGAAGGGAGTACTGTAATGTCCCTTTCCAAATAGGAGCTTCAGAAAAGGAGGCTTAATGGTCTAAACCACCCCGTTAGACTATAGCCAGGGCCAAAGAGGGGTAAACAGGGTTACTAGAGGTCACTCTAGTCACATGTGTTATATTCAGAAAGTGACATTGAGCTAACAAGGGTTAGCAGTTCTTTTAAGTCATTATGAGCTAAAAATAGAAGTGAACAGTGAATTAGGGTTTCAACAGTGATTTAGGGTTTCAACATGATTTAGGGTTTTAGAAAGCTATAAAGGAAGGGTCAGCGACCTAATTCATCATTATGCAGATTATGACTTGTCATTGAGGAGAAGAGGCGCATCTCAGGAGAGATAGTTCAATGTATTCCAGGAGAAAGACACCAGTTGGCTGATTTCGGTGTTGAAAGACACACCCTAGTCACCGGGAAGATAATCTAGGTCTTCCATCATTCTTCAATGATTCCGCAGTTCTCCCATATTCCGGGTATTATCTTTTAGTTGCTTATTTGTATTCAGGCTAAGATCCCTTTTGTCTTTTGATCTAACCGAGTGTTGTTATTTTATTCAACTGTAGTTGCTTATTTATATTCCGGCTAATATCCTTTGTATGTTGATCTAGTCGAGTATTGTCAGTTATTCAGCCGCATTCGACCATTTTGTAATCCACAGAGATATCATAATACAAACTTTGCAGTCCTTTGTCGCGTTTATTATTTGTATGATCATTTATATGTTGTAAACCTTTGATCCTACACACACATTAGCAGTGTTTCCTAGACTAGCCAAGTCAGGAACATTACACTTGTCTTCCATGCTCTAAAGTTAGAAGCCCCTTCTAACTTGTTTTCTGACTTCATAGAGTAAGTCATGACCGCTTTGACTTGGTCAACCTTTGATTTTGATCAAAAACTCAAACTTGACATCTTAGCTTGCTGAGAATACCAGGAGGTGTGCTAGGTTAGGGCGCACTAGGCTATCTAGAAATTAGTTCAATCTCTTCCCTTAAGGTGCCTCAACAAGAGGGCTAGGGTTTCGTTGCTGCAACAAAAACTTTGACTGCAACTGCAACTGTAACTAAGCAAATCCTCCCAATCTATCTTCCAACGGTTAGACTCTCCAAAGATAGTGTGGGCCCATAACTTGTTAGAAAATTAGGTTTGTTTGTTTAAACATATATAATATAGAAATATTTTCACCCAATGTTAGGCCAAAGCCACCCCGAGCACCTTAACCTTGACAAAGAATAATTCAGGAAGCAAACCCTAGGCCTCATATCCAATCAAGGTGGTATATCACTCTCCAAAGTTAGCATACCAAGCAAAACGTCCAAACCATAACCAAGAGAGAGTCCAAGACTGAAACGAAAAATACAAGTTACAGTAGCTGCAACTGCAACTACTCTCCAGACTTGCGCACAACTAAATTTTTGCAGTTGGTAGCTGTGTCCTTCAAATGAGCTCTGGCGTCCTATATTTATACTGCTCCTCCTTAGCTGTCTGGTCCGAATTATCATTCTGGAGGCTAAAAAATCAATATTACAATTTTCCTTTAGTCAACTTGTCTTCGAGGGTTATGTCCAATGCTTTAGGGTTTTTTCTTGCTTCCAAGAATATTCTATTATTGTCAAGGTTACACGTGGAGGTTAATACCCCCCACAGCTACCATAATATCAACAAGAGGGAGAGAGGGAAAAGGTGGGGAGAGAGAGGGAGGGGAGAGATCGATTGATCAAAAGAGAGAGAGAGAGGGGAAAGAAAGAGAGGGGAATGGAGAGATAGAGGGATAAAGAGAGAGAATGTGGGGAAGAGAGAGGAAGAGAAGGAGAGAGGGAAAGAGGGGGAGATATAGGGGAGGGAGAGAGAGGGGGGGTGGGGATGTGGAGAGAAGATGAAGAGAGTGAGTGGGGTAGAGAGAGATTAGGGGGGAAACAATGGGGGGGAGAGAGGGGGAAAAGGGACATAAGGAGAGAGGGGAAGAGGGGGAAGAGAGAGAAGGAGATTGAGAGAGAGAGGGAGATTGAGAGAGAGAGGAGGAGAGAGTGAGGTTAGAGAGAAAGAGAGGAAGATAGAGGGAGGGAGGGAGAGAAATAGAGAGAGAGGGAACTGATTTGTGTTAATCGGAACACGCGCATGTTCTTGTTGCTAATAATGTGCACACATTTTAGGAACATGCACGCACGCTTTAAGGACACATGCGTTTTTCTAAAGTGTGTTTGGTGAGTTGGATGCCTTGGATTTAGGTTCAAGATGACAAACCTAGTGGTTCGGTCTGAAAATACATAAAAAACTCATTTTTTATGAATTCCTTTCAATATATTTGTTTTTGACGTGATTTTCTATAGGCTACACAATACCAAACTACAAAGAGAGATAGAGTTGGTTGTGCAGATTCCAAATATACAATTTTTTCTTTAAATTAATAATGTTTATTATTTTTAATCTATTTTTGTATTGGCATGTATCAAAATCCTAGAATACATACCTTTCTTATTTCTGCTATAACTTTTTGATCATGTTAAGGTCTTCTTAGCCTGCACAAATAAAAGTTGTATATTCAGAAATCTAATTCAATTTCCTAAATTTCATCTTCTTACACCATATTCAAATTCATTGTAAAAGTACCTTGAATAATCTCTCCAAGTTAACATATTGTTGCTTTTCTAAGTTTGCATTTCCACTAAGGCTTCATGAAAGACCATCATTAGCTTGCTCTCACCCTTATTAAATTTTAATTGTCCACCATATCATGAATATATACTGCCTCTTGATTTCAGATTCCTAATTAAAAGATGATTATTCTTATGTTCAGTGTATGAGGCTTATAGGGGCTAATTATCCATTTATATTTGTAGTGTTACACAGTATGAGGTTTTCATTCCACTGCATGGGCTTGCTTTTCTTTTGTCGTCTTTAAGACCAGATACTAACCATTAAGCGTGTTGTTGTCATAATCTTAATTAGTTAAGTGATGATTCAGCAATAAACAAGTGAAAATGTTTTTACACTGATCCAGGTTCATTCCCAACCGATGGTACTCTTACATTCTATTGACAATCTTTTGGGCCACATGTTTTAGGAGTGCAGTTTTGTCACCTGCCCCTATCGGACAGAGAAGTTTGAGGGTAATAACTAGTCCATGGCTCTGACCCAAAAAAAACGAAGCGGTGTTGAGTTGGGAAAAAAAAACATGAAATTATGTTTAGAACTGAATGTTTTGATATAAATGTAATGACTGTCTAAATCTTCAAACTATGGGTTTCGAATTGCTTCCCCACATGGACATGGGCGATTTAGTGATCAGCCATGTAGGTGGTCTCGGTTCAATAGATTTGTTAGATTCGCTGCAATCATGAACGGTGTATTCCATGGATTTGTTACATGCTGGTAAGGTACCGGAGTGCTACTAACACCAAATCAAATATCTAATCAGAGGTATGAAAATATTCAGTTTAAGGAGGCACTCTCATTACAACAGCTTCATTATGCAAGATTCACAATTCACAAATTATCTCCATTAACATGACTACTGTGATTTGCATTCATTATGTAGATTTAAGGGGGAAAATTATAGTGTTTGCAGTCCAAAACGTTTTAGGCCATTCCAAATTCTAATAACACCTCATCATAAAAGCCCCAAAACGTTTACGCTCTTGAATTGTCCCCCACAAGGATATGGGCGTTATGGTACTGCGGTCTTGAATGGCCTCCCCACATGGGGATGGGCGATTTTGTGATTGGCAATAGGGTATTGTATTGAATCGTTCCACTCTTCTGCTTACTTAACTCTAACGAAAACGCTGCTGGCATCTAAGAGTTCCAGAAAAACGTCAAAGATAAACACAAGGTACTATCATTACAAAAGCCTTACGATACAAGATTCACAAATCACAAATTATCTATACTAAGATGACCGTTGTGATTTGCATTGAATATGTACATTTCGAAGGGAAAAAATAGCTATATAATATAGGTATGTTGTCACTCTCTTTTAGCAAATTTGTATGATAACCATAGCTATGCTTATCATTTGATGCATGATAGCACCATAGAAAATGAGAGCTCTGAAACACAGAGAAAACCTTTCAAGATCAACAGTGTCTTGGCAGCTCATTCCAAATTTGCAGATCAATCCCGCCGCTAGTTAATTATTAGTATTCTTGTCTTCAGGGATGCTCTCCAACGACGGTTTCCAGCCTCTGTGACTGCTCATCAGCGCCGCAGTACCACAATTCTTTTCATATGTATTATATACTGAGATACTCTGATCACCTAATTTAGCTTGAAGCTTCACCAACAGATCCTCCATGACCTTCTGCGTAGAAAAACCATTAGCCAGCAATTTCGCCAGTTCTTCCTTTCCGATAACAAGTTTAACCCTAACAATACCTGCCCCTGTGTTCATACACGAAACCGCCTGTTTCGAGGAGCTAAAATTTTCTGCTTCTATGTTTTTGTTTGATCTGCTTCCGCTTCTGTCTTTGCGCTTCTGTCCCTCTGGGCCATTTTTGTTATCGTCCCTAGCGGGATGAAGGGGTTGTTCGTTTAGGCCGCCATGGGCTTCGGTGGAAAGGAGCCTGGATGTACAAGGCGCAACACAGTTTCCCATTTATTTAATCGAGTAAAGTAGAACAGATGGATACTATTAATCTGGCAACCGATTCAATTCCAATGTAACCTCTGGTTGTAAATCAATGGCTGCCTACCGGGGAATTGATGGTCTGTGATTTATTCATATGTTAGAAACACCATGACATCCTCATAGATATTAAAGCTCTGTGCAGCGTTAGCGGGCGTACTTCAACGTATTGAAGAGCTGATTGGAGATGGAAATACACGCAAAGACTTGGTAGCATAAGAGGACAAGGAAAGTTGATGTGTTAGGTACCACATGACAATTTCTCCGCTGAGACGAGGACACGGTCGTGATTGAAAGAGCCATTTACGCCATTTACAATTTCTCAGCTGAGACGAGAACGCGGTCGTGATTGGATGAGCCATTGTTGGACAGTTGACATAATTTTTTACCATTTCAATCGATTAATGATTGGATAAAATTATTAATAGGATAAAATTATTAAAAGTATAATTTTATCACGAAATTTAAATAAGGGTAGATAGATCATATTTTAAAATTCTATCAATGTCAAATTTTGAATAATTTCTCTGCCTAGAGAAGGACGCGGTCGGGATTGGAGATTTTTTTCAACAGAAAAAAAATGATTATATTAGTAAATATAAAAAGGCTTTTACATACCACAGTGTTTTGTAAACCAAATGTGTTTAGTAAAGTTGCACTGCACAAAGAGTGTTTTGGAATACCATAGTGTTTTGTAAACCAAATGTTTTTAGTAAAGTTGCACTCCACAAAGAGATGATACATTGTTTCTTCATTGTTTCTACATAATGCACATCTATTATGTCCACTGATGCCTTTTTTGATCAGATTTTCCCATGTAAGGATTTTATGTTCTAGCATTAACCAAATAAAAATGATAACTTTGAAAGGTAACTGCCACTTCCAAAGTTCATTATTATCTCATGATCACAATAAAGTATCTTTCTCATTATTTAATTCAAATCCTGAGCCAACTAGTACCCGTGCAAACATATTCAGTTCCTCTTTTTGTTCTCCTTCAAGTCCTAAAGATTTTGGCTTCTTTCATCTTAAATAACTTGTATCCTCCAAATCATTTTCCCATCTTAAATAACTTGTATCCTCCAAATCATTTTCCCATGCTTGTGCAAGGTACTCTATTCCTTGTACCTTTAGCGTATTTATGAGATTCCTTGATAGTTTATAATAATTTTGAGATCCAAACATTGGATCAACTCCAATTCTGATATCCTTTTCATTACTAAGCTTCCAAACTAGCCAATCAATAATAATAGTTAATGATGATGTAAGAGCCCTCCAACTATTTGAAATACCATTCCATTTTTTCCAGCCATCCCTAAATCATTCAACAACCGTTTTCTTCTTAAGATATTTTTTATGAATCACCTCATGCCATAGTTCAGGCATCGTTAAACACCTCCACATGATTTTAGCTGCCAAAGCTTTTCCGAAAGAAAATATATTTTTAATACCCCAACCTCCTACCTTTTTTGGTTTTTCAATCTTTTTCCAGATTACCATTCTCCTCCTAATTTTATTTAAGAGACTTTTTGGTATTTTTGCCAACAATAGCCCGTACACAGATATGCTTTCTAAAATAGCTTTTAAAAGAGTAACCCTTCCCCCTAAAGTAAGCCACTTGTGACTCAAGTTTGAAATTCTTTTTTCAAACTTTCTCTCTAGCAGTTTGGTTTTAGGAAAAAACCTAGATACTTGAATCCATCATCTAAAGGTTTTTCTTCAAAAGGCGTGATCTCCTTCAAGCTTACAATCTCCTCATCTAAACAACCTGTTTCCAGAACCAAAGACTTCTGTAAACTGAAAGTCATCCCCGTCGGTTTGTAGAAAAGATCCAGGACCTCCTTATAAACTATCCATTCTGTAATTTTTCCATTCCCAAAAAGTATAACATCATCTACAAACATAAGTGAGTAATATTTAACCCTCTAGCCACTGAAACACCTTCTATATTCTTTTCCTTCACCTTTTCCTGTATGATTCTACTCAACCCTTCTACCACAAGTAGAAAGAGCAATGGGCATAGTGGGCACCCTTGTCTCAAACCCCTTGAACTTTTAAAGAATCTAGTAGGACTACTATTGATCAACATGACAAAATTTTCCAAAGTAACACACCCCATAATCCAATCTGTGGTTTCTAGATTCAATCCCACCTGTAGTAAAACTAACTTTAAAAAACCCCAGTCCACTCTGTCGCCCTAATCAAATCTAATTTGAGGACCAAAGCTTCGATATTTTTTACCTTAATTCTATCTAAACAGACTCACAAAACTTGTTTTGAGCTCTCGAGAAACATATGAAGTCTAATTTTTACTGATATGAAATTTTAATGAATATTATTCAAATAATTGCAAAATTCTAACTCCACCTATTCAAAATCATTATTAAAATAATTTTTATAATTTAAAAATCAATTTAAATTGTAAAAATATAATTTAAATAACCAATTAATTAAATTAAATTTTATTTATTTATCAAATTTCCACACCAAAACATAAAAGTTAATTAATGAATAACAACTCCACGTTTCAACTTTCACCGTTGAATGATTATAATGGCTTCTTTTATAATAAAAAAATCCCATCATTGATTATAGCATAGCCAATTTTTACAAGTGGTCGGTGGTCGATGTTGATAGAGATCACCATTTGCAAATAAAAATATTTGCCATCTTCTAATTTAAAAACTCTCATTAATAATGGGTTGGCTAAATTATTGAATAGTGCATATTAATGAATACACAACTCTCACTTTCCTAGTTGAATGATTATAATCACTTCTTTTATTAAATTAAATTTCATAAATTATTGAATAGTGCATATTAATGAATACACAACTCTCACTTTCCTAGTTGAATGATTATAATCACTTCTTTTATTAAATTAAATTTCATCACACTTTCCTCTCTAAAGGATTATAATCACTTATTTTATTAAATTAAATTTTATCATAGGTTACACTAAAAATCAAACTTCTCAATTATTGCATGGTGAAGATAAATTTAATTAAAGAATACACGATTTTCACTTTCAATGTTGAATTATTATAATTCTTTCTTTATTAAACGAAATTCCATCATATGTTATAGCATTAGCAAATTTGTGCAAGTGGTTGATGTACAAGTGATTGATGGTGTCCGTTGATAGATATCACCATATTTATGAGTCAAAGATATTTTTGATTTGTTAATCAAACAATTTCAATTAACAATTGAAAATCTCAATTATTGTATGGTAATGATTAAAAAAACATGTCCTATTTTCAAAATAAAAATACCATTAACATCAACATAAATAAATTAATCAACATAAAGATTGAATTTTTCCATATAAAACAAAACCTCATGTCTTCTAACTTCATTTAGTTGCATTTCACCTCGATTCAAAGACGATTTTGATCGAGTGCCTCATTTTCGTTGATTCCATTCAAATGGAATGAGATTTTGAAACATGTAAGTTCACTTTCCATTTAAATGTTATGAGTTTGAAAGGATGAAAACAATTTTCAAGTCAAAATAAATATGGAAGTCTTAAAAATAAAAATTAATAATATAAAAATGTTATTTAATTTATTTTAATGAAAATATTAAAATTATTTTATTTTCAAATTTATATATTTTTAAAACAAATTTATTTATAATTATTAAAAATGATTTTTTAAAATTTATTATTTCATTTTGTAAAATTAATTTATTAATTTAAAAAATTATTTATATAGTTTTTAATTATTTATTATTTATTATTATTATGAAATATATATGGCTTTGGCAAGTGCCCGACAAATGAAAAGAAATATGTAAAAGCAGCCTCAGATGTTCCATTCTCATCCTCATTTCACCCATTTATTGTATTGCCTTCTTAAGATGGATAATCCATCTTTAAAGTGAGTATTTGTTGTATGTTTTTATATTGAATTAAAGTGTAGGAAAAAAATAATATTAAGATCTACATTGCATTTATTGTATTACCTTTAAGATGGATAAGAATAAATATTTAAAGAGAAATATATTCTATCCATATATAGAGTAAGTATGTGTTTCATGTTTTATATTGAATTAAAGTTTGGTTAGCAATAATATTATAAATAATAAGGCAATTATTGTGATTATTTACTATCTTTTTGACATAAATATTGATAACTTGTATTTAAAACTGGTCACCCCTTAATTGTTTAGCAAATTGATATTAGATTAAATGAATTTACTCAATGTTGATATTTCAAAAGCTCCTAAAAATTTGAAATTGCTAGCTATTAATTGTGTTAACTTGCTATCCTAACCCTATAATTGTAGACTTAATTATTACACCTCGTGATAAATTGATTTAACAAAAATACTACTTTGCAAAACATTGCATAGGCCCAATTGTACAAAGAATCATGCCAACTAAAGGCTTCTTACTTGATAGTGAACTAGGATCAAATTATTTGATTAGTTGAGCCCATCTCCATTGACCATTCAATCCTAGTTGTTGTTGCACTATCTCCTATTCTTTCACCCTCATCGCTTCATACCTCACTAATCCAATGGAAAGATAGGGATGAAGAACCAAGGATTGCAAAGTCCCTTTAGTAGGTTGCCAACCATTCACCATTTTAATAACCATGTCTTGTAGCATGCCATCTTTTCCTTCCAATGCTTCATACATTTTACTTTGATTTTCCATGAAAGCTATAAATTCCTTTGCCTTCTTTATGTGTGCTTCCAACTACAAATTAGGCTTGAGTTTCCAATTACATGTTTTTCTTAGGCTTGAGTTTCCATAATGGCGTTATGCTCCTAGTCTTCAATCCACTCTTCCCACTTTTGAGCAGAAAGAGACAAAGCATCAACTTCATCCACATGTTGCTCATGCCTCTTCATTCACTGTGTAACCCAACATTCTCACATAATAGACATCCAACAGAATGGATAAGATAACTAGCCATACTCCTAGAACAAACTAACCTAAGAACCATCTCCCTTGAGCAAACAAAATCTAAAATGACACCCCAAGATTCCACAGGCTCTAGATCTATAATGGTCTATGCCAGAATAGAATTTGGGTATACCAACCAACACTTTTCAACTAGAATTCCTCTAGAGCTCTCCACCGCTTTGTTGGTAAGTAACAACACACATCATACAAATAACAAACTCCAAAATGACAAACAAATAAAACCACATTTGAACCTCCATCCCATCGACATTAGTTTAACAAGATTGACTACAATCTTGAGTGTGTGAGGGAGCACAATAGCCCACATGGGCTTCAATTCCCATCACTTTTCCTTAATTTGGCCTCGCCACTTGTCTCCAAAGCATGAATGCATCAAAATTTGGATATATGTTAAATGAATCATGGGAGATTGGATGCTACTAAACCCTCCCCATTGATGCTTACTTTCCCAACTTCAACTAAGTCTGCCTCATTGGCTTTTGAATCTTCTAAGGTATTATAGATTATGATTCATAAACGATGGTCATATGGCCTATCTGTTTCGTTAACATAGATACTTTGCATAATTAGAGGTGTAAAAGTCTCTACAACTTTGTTAATGCTAAGTTCAAGCTTCTCTACTACTAATCATCAGCGTGCATGAATAGTTATCTATGTGTCTCACTACTTGGTTTCTTTCTTGTGGTGGGCATATAATTTCCCATCAATAGGAAGAAAACCAAACTCTGTTATATCCATCTTTGTTATGGAAAACTAATGCACCTCTATTGATTGATGTTCAAACCAACACACGAATTCTACTAATCCATTTCATATATATATATATATATGCTACCTGTTCAATTTCAATGAATGGAAAAAAATTCAAATTATGTTTTGTAAAAACAATACATAAATCACTTTCTTTGTAGCATTCCCAGCCCTGAGCTAGGCTATTCCACATGGAAATTTCGCCTATGATACCATTTAATTAATAAGAATTCCATGCATATGCAACAATATGCAAAACTAACAATATACAATAATCTGTGTATAAATATACAATTTACGAAACATAATAAATACATTACACACAATAAACAACATCTAATATAATTATGGCATATTATAGACATTACACAGCAAAATAATAGTCATTAGAAGAACGCATATCTGCTGTTGTAAAAACACCAACTGCGTACAGACATATTGAACCCCATACATTTCTTTTCTTTCACGCTTCCATACTTAAAAAATTTATGATCCCACAAGAATTTTGTGTCATACAATACACACTTCTCTTTTTCGTGGCCTACATATTGTATCATACTTAGCCACTTTCCCATATCTTAGCGAGTTTGTGGGTGGTAGACTCATAAGAGGTATCTTTTATTCTTTCACAAGCTCGCTTCCAACACTTAGCTTCTTTTTATTTTTTCATGGACTGGTAGAATCATAATTATTTACCGATCCATCTATATAAGTATGACCGATAAATTCCAATATTTAACCATTTCAAATATTCGTGGACTCGCGGAATCACGCTCTCATTAAATTAATTCTTCCATCTCCGAATCCCCGCCATGACGTGTAATATTTCTTACACTCTTCTCGAGTTATATTTAATATTGATTTATTGAATTTCTAAAAGGAAATTATTAAATGACATATTTCTCGAAGTAATTATATCTAATTCTTATATTCCTCCATCAAAAATAGAACTTAAGTATTATTATCTTACCATTGTTCTAAGTAGTGATACAAGGAATTTCATCAACCTAGTGAAGATGGTCGAGAGAAAACAACAATTATGTGGAGATACTTTGAATCTGTTAATGAAAGAAGACCACAATTATCACTGGTTGAGATCTTATTGGTATTATGAAACATTTCCACACAAAGAAAGTAATAACATTTGGACCTCACGATGTTAAGCCCTAATATTGGATCATTACCCCTTAATTGGGGCATATTATATTAGTAATGTTATTTTATTTATGTTGGCTTTAGGCCATTAGTTGTAATTATACCTCTTAGTCTCCTATATATACCAAGGAGACATTTTCATTTTGAATCATCTTGTACTTGAACATTTAAGTGGGGTAAAAGGAGGTTGCCCCCTCGAAGAGGCTTATTATCTGAAATTATCTCTTTTTCAAGGCGTTGAGTACTTTTTCTGAGGTTTTTCTATGCTATATTGATGTTTGGTTCTTAACATATGGTATCAGAGCTCAGGGTCTTGGGGTTTCACTGCTACATCTGAGACACCTTGCAATTTTCACTATAACATTTTTTCTACAACGTTTCAGAAGGAACGGCTTGGAGGATATTTAGTAGAGGGATCAAGGTATGTCGGGTTCAAAATTCAGCTCTAGATGCCTTATACTTTCGGAGATACATCCTGTACAAGATAGGGTTCTGGAATCATCCTGAACTAAGTCATTGCGGGATTTTCGCTATAAATTTTTTTTTGTAACGCTTCAGACCCTGAAATCTGGAGGATATTTATAGAAATTAGAAAGGTATTTGTGGTAAAAAATTTAGCTTCTGGTTCATCTTAAATTTGTAGATACACCTTGTGTAAGATAGGGTATCTGACTAGTCCTATTGACTACTTTCAGGAAGGTGTTCCAGGTAAAACAATCATAACTTCTTCCTAGAGTATCCAAATTGAGTGGGACTAGTTTCATTGGATCGTGGATAGTCTGTAGTATTTTTGGTGCAAGTTTCAGAATTTTATATCAATTATTTTGGGCGGGGCACTCTATACAAGTGTTATCTCCTGGAAAGGCCAAAAATCGGCAAGTTGTGGGGAAGTTATCGTAAATTCCACTTGGCACATCCAATTTTGATCAGACCCATGGAATTGCAGAGAATAAATATCAGAGAACTACATAAAAGAAAGTTTCATACCCAGAAGGGATGAAACTTGGGAGATACAACAGAAGAAATATTGTCTAGCAAAACCACCTCAAAATCAAGGTTCAAAAGTGATATTTGGCCAACATGCCACCCAAAACGGGAACTTCTACACCAACTAAGCCTCCAGAAAATCCTACTTGGACTCTTGATGAAGGTGAAGAAATGCGTAGGGACATAAATGATTTACAAAATAAGATAGTAACAAAAGATGAACTACAAGAGATGATGGATTCAATGGAAGCTAAGTTGGATACTAAGATGGATGGTTTAAAAGGGGAGATCATGGAAGTATTGAAAAATTTTGTAACAGAGAAGACACTTGAAAGTAAAAATGCATCCCATAAAATTCATGATGAGGACACAAGGAAGGTGAATCAAGAATGGAGAAACTCCAACTTTGGTTTGAAGACCAACCACGTTCCTAAGATTGATATGAGGAAGTTTGATGGCAAGGACCCAATCACATGGATA
>ML793802.1:91630-106042 GCA_009831015.1 Picea engelmannii
CATCTTGTACTTGAACATTTAAGTGGGGTAAAAGGAGGTTTCCCCCTCGAAGAGGCTTATTATCTTAAATTATCTCTTTTTCAAGGCGTTGAGTACTTTTCCTGAGGTTTTTCTATGCTATATTGATGTTTGGTTCTTAACACAGGAATGGATCATGCTTGTTGTGTTCCTGAAGTTTTCGAATGTAAAGAAGTAGTCACCTAGTGCGTTGATAAATTTATTCAAAATAGAAGGATGATTTCGTTGCAGAATGGTTCTCTTGTTTCATTGGTGCCATCAGTCTTAAAAAAATTGTTGAAATTACCAGATTCGAATCACACCTATAAAGGAGACGAAGCCAAAACTTTTCTTAAAGGAAAAAATAATGGAATATATCTCCTACAAGAATATTTGAAAGACCCAACAAAAAGGCCACAAGATTTATCTAGGATTCAAGTGAGTTCTTTGAAAGACCTTTATCGAGAAATTGCTTGTCTTTTTACTAGAATCATCGGTCAAGATTCTACTGTGACTATTCCTCGGTTGGCCCTATATATTCTACATTTTATAGTCCATGAAAATGTTTTCTTCGATTCCGAGAAAATTATGTCTAGTGATGGCTCTGCACAATTAATCAATTTTAAGAGTGAAAAGAAGTTCTACATGGCTTCTTATCTGATATTTTCCACTACATACTGTCATATTTTTAAAGGCCTGAGTATTGGAAAGAGGGTAAATTCCAGGGTCGATCCTGTGACCATGTGGTATCAAGCCCTATGGGGACAAAAGGTTTTTCATCATTTTTATGAATTTTATAATGATTTTGTGTCTGTATTCAAAACATTTCTCTTTGGAGAAGATACTTCTAGACTTTCATTGGAAGCATTTTATTTTCTAAATACAAAGGGAGTTCTATAGAAAATGGACGATTACAATATTATCAAAATTTTCTTTTCTCATGAGAAATCTCTTTTTCTTCCTTATTATGTTCCGAATAAACTATTTATCATAGAGGTAGCAAGACAATACAAGTTTCGGTTTCATGTTTTCTATGAAAAAAGGAAAAAACAGTTTCTTCCTTTGCCTTGTAAAGTGGGTGAAGTTATGTTGAGAGGAATTGAAAAATTGATGAGTTTGCTTCATATTTTGACCAGTATAATTTAAAATTTGTAGAATAAATTAAGGGGTTTGATCCAAATCACCTCTTTTATAATCATATGGTATTAGTTGGAATTAGTCCTCCATTGCATAATACCCTTATATTTGAAGAAGAAGAAGGAGATAGCCATGAACCTCCTATTCAGGGTATTAAGAAAAATTATGGTGACATAGAAACTATTGTAAGTACGACAAAACATTACAAGCAAAGAGGAAGATCATCATGAGAAAGAAATGCCCAATCTAGTATTTTTTCTCATAGAATTATTTTACCTAAAATAAATTCTCATTATACAACAAATCAACAAAGAAAATCATCAAATAATAATTCAGGTGATGATGGAGGACCCCTCTCAAGGAAACTTGGAAAACCCTCATAAATTGAAAGTTAAAAGGAAAATAACCAATTCTCAACAAGGAGGGGAAGAACAAAAAATACCTGAAGATAATATTTCTCTTGAAGACATGGATTTGGATGTTGATAATGAAAATATCCATTTTCCGGATGAAGAAGAGAAGATATGGGATAGTAAATAGTCTATTGTTGAACTTGCTATCCAGGATGAAATATTTTCTGATGAAGAAACTTTATCCATACAAAATGCATTGTTTGATAAATCTTCCAAGAAGTTAATTTTTGAAAGAACTTTGAAAAATAAAAAAGGAAATTCTCGGTCTACCATTGATCTTAGAGATATGCATCCATCAAAATTATCTTTGATTCACAAGGTTACATGAGATACATTGGATGTTTCCATAATTGACATGGAAGAGGAAAATTTCAAGCTTAAAGAAATAATCAAAGAATTGGAAGAAACTTTGATGCCTCCACCCATACTAGCCACCCCTGTTTCCATTGTCCACCATGGCGGAAGTTTTCAAAGAACCCATGATTCAAGTCTAAGATTGAAAGGACTTTCAATTTTACTTATGCCACTCAACATTTTGTGGAAGAAAATATAAATAAAAGAATTCCACTTATTTTAGATATATGGGACTTAGAAAAATGTTTTTCTTAGATATTGGTCTCAGAATAAAAAAAATACCAAATAATATCTTAATATAGTCCTAACAAATTATGAAGGATTCTTTCCAGATGGATTTGTTGTGTTTATTGCAAAAGTCTCGACAACGAGATAAACAAAGACGAAAACAAGAATATGTTTCTTCTCAAAGTCGTATAAACCAATTAAAAGCATGTTGGATTCAAAGGTTTAATACATTAAGAGGATTATTAAATGAACTTAATGAATTATTACATAAAGAGACAGCGACATATTCAAAAGTGATTGGACTAGATATTGCAGGTACTACTATCGAAGTATCAGATCCAAATTTGATATCAAATTCAATGATATCGAAGTGTCTTGTGGAATATACAAATAGAAATGAAGATATTGAGACTACATTACAAAATTTATCAATTGGGCTTAGAGGAAATGAATGTGAATCCTTTAATATCAAAGTCAAGCAAGAAGTGATTGCTGCTCCCTTAAGAGAATATATTCAAAAATGGTTAAAAAAGTCTTTAATCAAAATTTCCGAAACTCCAATGGAAGGAGTTAATATTGTTAACACAACCACAACAAAAAAGAATAAAAAATTTGCATCAACAAGCAAATCAAAAGAGTAAGACTGCATCACAGGAAGTTCATATTGATCACATTATTTCTTCCTTATTAGAATTTATCTAGTTGTGTTTATTCTTTCAGTAGAAAAAAAAAGACTGAGTTCAGATAACCTCTTTGTTATCTTCTTTCCAAATCTTGTTGCTCACGCTCTGCTCCGAACTCTTTTCTCTTCTTCATACTTCTTGTGCATATTTTATTATCCACATGAGCCCCAATCCGAGTCCATTTATGGACAAATGCCTTTAAATTTATGATATTGTAATAAACCATATTATTTTTTGAGAAATCACAAAGAACTATTTTGGAGTTGGTTTTGACTGTATTTTATAAATCTAATTTTTTAGTATAAGATATTTGAAATCAACTTATCAAATTCTCTTTTTGATCTTAATAAGAAATACTCTTTTGAATTTCTCTTGCGTGATTGGCCCATTCTCTTTTATTTTGAATGTGATCAGGAATATATGAAATTGTGATGGATGTGAGGTAATATTTGCTATTTTCTATAATTTATTTTAGTATATGTGATGCTTGAGGTTCCTGGTCCATCTCTCAGGAATTCTCCATCAAATTTACTTTTTTTTCAATTTATTTTTTCTTGAGCGATAAATATTTGAATTCTATCATTTTACATAATTCTATATTATTTGATATAAGATATCCAAAGAAAAATACTTGAAATTAAAACAAAGGAGTATCACCTCTATCAAAACGCAGGGGAATATTTATATTCTCATGAGATTTATGTTTCGGTCTTGGCAGATTTAAACGTCAACAAGACCTTCCATGTTCCTCCCAACCATAGACTCTATTGCTTGTAAGCTCAACAAAAGGTCACCCTCAAGGATAAAAATCCACTTGTGAAAAGGAATCCCAAAACCGACCAAGGTCTCTCAAACAATAGAAAAACTCAGAATCATGTGCCAACTCTAATAGAAAAGCTACATTCCCTCATTCCCCAAATGCATGTTCCACCTCAGGAAGTGTGCCCCTTCACTGCTCAACAGTCCTTCAGTTGCCCCACTTCCCTTCGAGGACTTCAACAACAGGCCAGAAAGGAAGTCTCGGAGCCCTGTAGTTGTAGCTTGGCGCCTTGGGAATCAATTCCCAATAGTCTTATCACTTGGAGAGAATGCTCACGGGCTTGACAACATCTTTCTTCAATAAAACATGGGCTTGAAAACCTATCTCTTAAAAAACACATGGTCCTGACAACCCGACTCTTCAGCTCAAAATACCAAGTCACTAGCTAGAAATAACTCCCACGTATAGGTATGGACATGGAAGTACTAGTGTGTGGATGGTAGGAGATGACAATGGCCTAATGATGCATGTTCCCAACTTGACACTTGTCATGTTGGGAACTAGTTTGGGTCCACATCATGGGGGTACATTTTCCTAATTTAGAACTTACGATATATTTTATATCCATAGCTTTGGATTTTATTCTTTTAATAATATTAGTATAATATTCCTTTGGGATTAAGCCTCCTTAGGTTATCCCTTTTCCTAGACTCTTATCCCCCCTTTCGTTTTCTAGTGGAGTTTACCCCCCATACTCTTTTGTCTGGTTGGTCTGCAACAATGATGTATTTTTATTAATATATGAGTGTGATTACATTTTACAATGATATGATCACTATCCTTTTAGCATCTGGGTTCTCCAATCTAATAATCACACATACACTCAGGCCTATAATATCTTGGCTCACCATCCTATACAACATTTTTACAATTACAACTAGGGATCAACATGGGGTATTACATTCCCCTCCCCCTTATTTATGCATTGTCCTCAATTAATTATATACAATGTACATTTCAAAAGTATTCAAAAATAACAATATTACCAACTTAACAAGAAATCAAAAAGTGGTGTTACCGGTAGCACCATTTTTTCTAATAGGGTTAAAATTACAACATTTTTGAAACATGGCCTTCAAAACTCATATGGTTGCTCAGAAAAACATTCAAATCAACACCTAAATCAAAAAGTGAATCTACCTAAAACAAAATGTTTTTTTTCTAAACATTAAAATTATAGCTCTTTACGACCTAATTGAAATTGTGGCATTGACAACATATCCCTATGCAAATAAACAACCCAAAAATGAACCCTAAATGGTCACTTGAAAATTTATTTACAATTTTTTTTTTTTTTAAATTTACACTAAAAAAAATAGAAAGGAGAAAATCTTCGCAAATATTTTTTTTTTTAAATGAAGAAACAAACACATTTAAAAAAAATATATTCAAAACTCAAATTAAAAAAAAAAACAACATGAAAAACAAAAGTAAAAAAAAAAACAAATAAAACTAAATACAAATAAAACAAATTCAAAATTTCCTCGAAAACTAAAACTCTAAACTAATTTTTTTTTCTAAAAAATAAAAAATAAAAAACTAAAACATGGCATGTCATGCCACGTCAACATCCACATACCATGACGCCACCCAAGTTGACACCTCGTGATGATTTTTCATGCCACATTAGCACCCATCTAGCATGCCACGTTAGCAGTCGCCATGTCATCCAACATAATTGGTCGATGGCCAATGGCCAAGTCGATTGATTTGGGGAAGTATTTACGAAATTCATCAAGGATTGTCTATCATCCATGGACCAATGGTCTAGCATCATCCAAATTAGTGAGGAGTTTCATTCTCCAATGAATATCATCGATGGTCGATGGTCAAATCAATCGATTTAGAGTTGTGTACAAATCGATTGTCGAATAAATGGGTCAATGACTGATGGTCTCATTGGAAGATCGGGGAAAGTGTGGTGCGCACCCAAGAAATAATTCCGGTCATCAATAGTCGATGTAGCACAGATCAACGACTCAAATTCCATGCTATTTGAGATCAGAGATTCATATTTAATGGGTTTTTACGTGAGTAAAATGATCAGTTTTATGCGCATTTTTGTGGTTTTTGAAGGTCATTAACTTGCGGGGCATTTTTTAGGCCCTAAACGAAATTTTAACCAATAAAAACCCATGAAAACATAGTGTAAAGGTACACTTTGTCTATGAATCGCAGATAAAAGAACTCAAAGAAAGCTATCCAATGAGCTAAACAGTTCGTAAAATGGAGTTCATATGAGAAAGTTACAACCAAATCAGTGAGGGTAAAATTTTGGCACCAAAGTTACTTCTATAGGGCATAACTCCATGCTCAGATGTATGTTTGGGACACAAAATAATTATATGGAAATCTTGTGACCCATATAAGCTAGCAATGGAGTCATATTTTGGGTATGGGTACCTAAAAATGCACAGAAAGAGAAATAAGACACTTATAGCATGCAGGGATAAATTGGGTAAAACAACCTAAACTTCTCCGGACCATAAATTTAAGCTCGGAGCTCGGATTTGAGAAAAAAAAAAATTTGATGGAAAGGTATTGAGGAGTAGAAGACATATGTCAACCCATAATTTGGAATTAGGAAATACATGTTCTCATAAATTATTAAATATATTTTTGTAGCAGTAAAAGAGTGGAATTTGCAGCATGTAAATGTTGTAACTTTTCGCTCAGAACTCAGATTGAGGCATGAGTACATCCATTGGGAAGATATTTTAAAGAGGAATGCATCCGAGGAATCAAAATTTTGAGTTGGTGTACTATTTTATCCATAAATTGATGAATAAACAACATGCATTCTAATGGATGGAATGTTTTATGCTATGCATGTTTCTAACAGTAATTATTGCATGCACATTTCTTAAAAAATTAGATGTACAAGAAAGAAACCTTTGGTTCTTATATGAGGAATGGAGTTATGGAAGATTCTAAAGGTTATTACAGCCATGAGGAATAGGTCACAGGTCTACATTTCAGCATGGTCAATGCTAAGATAGAGTCAAATGGAATAAGAGATCGGTAGGAGCATCTCACTATGAGAATCTTGCATAGAGAAGAGAAGAGATATAGAGATGATAATGAAAGGATTATGAAGGCTCATGAATAGATAATTCAGAGATTAAATATGTTTCATAAAAAATTCAACAAGGACTCTGGGACCAGACAAGCAACTAGTGCTAGAAGAGTGTCAGCATCAAGATCCCATAGCAAAAGGGATGATCATGGAAATGATAGGAAGTCAAGAAGCAAGATTAGACACCATAATTATCCAAGGAAATCCACTAAAATAATAGAAGCAAGTTTAGGGCCAGGGAGAATCCCAAGTTTTCCTCTTGTTAGGAGAAAAAGGAGAAGGAATAAGGCAAACATCTTGCAAGGTGAGCTCATGAAGATTAAGCCACCAAATTTCAATGGTCAGCATGGTAAAGGAGAAGAGGTCAAGGCCTGGATGTTGGAAATGAAGAAATATTTCCAGCTACATGATTACCTCTCATGGGTAGAATATAGAATTTCCACCTACCACTTGCAAGGAAAGGAACCCATGTGGTGCGATCAACTTAAGCAATCCAAGCACCTAAATGAGAAGATGATCTCGTCGAGAAAATTCAAAGGATACTTCCAAAAGAAATATTTTTCTGAGCATTATTACAAAATAAATATGAAAGAATTTTTTGAACTCAAGTTGTGAACCATTACAATGGAGGAATATGAAAAGAGGTACTTTGAATTGTTGAAGTATGTTGACTTCATCAACGATGAGAAATTCAAAATCCAAAGCTTTATAAGTGGGTTACACTCCTTCTATAGTGAAACGATACAATATGATAACCCCAACACTTTGGAGGACACCATAAGGAGAGAAAGACATATTTATGAGAAAAGAAAAGGAAGGTCAAAGTTCTAAAAGGCTTGGATTAACAAGACGAAAGGGGGAAAGGATCAAAGGAAAAAAGGTTTTAAGACACCCTTTTTCAAGAAAAACACCCAAGAAAATCAACAAGGTTAGTCATCCAAAAATGAGCACAAGACTGTAGATTCATTTGGAAAGAGGCCATGCCAACATCCTGTTCAATGTTGGGGATGTGAGAGAAATCACTTATATTATAGGGACTTCCCTCACAAAAGGGAAATAATGAGGACTTTACACAACATTCAAGAGGCTGAAACAGTGGAATACATGGGAGGATAAATTCCCAGGATTTATGTATCCTTGGACAACAAGCAAGAAAAATATCAATCCCCCATGATCGAAGTGGAAGGTAATATTGATAACCAATCCATAACAATTTTGATTGATTCTAGAGATAGCCATAGTTACATAAATGCTAACATTGTTGAAATATTTCACTTGCAAAGGAGTAAGCATAAGAAATCTTGGTTAGTTCAATTAGCCATAGGAGTTAAGAAAAAGATCAATGAGTTGGTTAAATATTGGCAAATAGACATGAATGGAATCAACACAAAGGTGGATGTAAACATCATACAATTAGGTTCATATGATTGTCTAATTGGCATGTATTTGTTGGGAAAACACCATGTTGTCCTATAGTGTTACAAAAAGACAATCACATGTCTCGATGAAGAAGGGAATCAAGGAAATATTCAAGGCAATCCAAGAGTTGTAGTTGTTAGAGAAATTTTGGCTATACAGTTGAAGAAGAATTTCATGAAGGGATGTCAGATTTTTGCAGACCATATGGAAGAGGCATCCAAAGATAAATTGGTAAGCATTGAAGACCATATAGTCTTGAGATATTTTGAAGATGCTTTTAGAGAAATCCTAGGGTTTCCACCAGAGAAAGACATCAAATTATCTATTGATTTGGTGCCAGGAGTTGCCCCAATGTCCAAGACACCTTACAAAATGGGCACACCAAAATTGAAAGATTTGCAGATGCAACTTGAAGAGTTG
The DNA here is from genome assembly GCA_009831015.1 of Picea engelmannii. Taxonomy (NCBI): domain Eukaryota; kingdom Viridiplantae; phylum Streptophyta; class Pinopsida; order Pinales; family Pinaceae; genus Picea; species Picea engelmannii. The sequence goes on from ML793802.1 coordinate 100,178, forward strand.
TTAAAGAAGGGGTATATACGCCCAAATGTGTCACCTTAGGGAGCCCCATTTATTTTTGTGAAGAAGAAAGATGGAACCTTAAGGCTATCTATTGATTTCAGATAGCTTAATAAAGTCACCATAAAGAACAAATATCATTTTCCAAGAATTGATGATTTGTTTGATCAACTGAAAGGTGCAAGAATCTTTTCCAAGATTGACTTGAGATCATGTTATCATCAAGTAAGGATAAAACAAGAAGACATCAACATGAAAAAATTTAGGACAAGATATGGGCATTATGAATTCACAGTAGCACCATTTGGAATATCAAATGCCCCAACAATTTTTATGTTCCTGATGAATGGACTGTTCAGGGAGTACTTGGAAAAGTTTGTAATTGTGTTCCTAGATGATATACTCATCTACTCTAAGTTATAAGAGGAACATGAGCATCATTTCATAATGGTGTTGTAAGTTTTAAGAGAGCATAAATTTTATGCTAAGCTAAGTAAGTGCATCTTTTACCAAAAGAAGATTCACTACTTGGGGTATATCATTTCAGCAGATGGGATAATAGTGGATCCTGAAAAAGATAGAGACCACTAGAGGATTGTCAACACCAAATAATGTGACCAAGGTTATATCATTAATGGGTCTTGCTGGTTATTACCAAAGATTCATAAAAGGATTCTCAAAGATTGCAAGTCCAATCACTTCTTTGCAAAAGAAGGGAGTGAAGTTCGAATGGACTTCCAAGTGTGAGGAAAGATTTCAGCAATTGAAGGAAATATTGACAAGTGCACCAATATTAAATATTGAAAATATGGATGAATATTTCATTATGTGCACCAATGCATGCAAGGAAGGGCTCGATGGAGTTCTTAGTCAAAAGGATTATGTGGTATGCTACGAGTCCAGAAAATTAAAAGAGCATGAAAGGAATTATGTTACCCATGATCTAGAGTTAGTAGTGATTCTACAGGCATTAAAAATGTGGAGACATTATCTCATGGGGAAGAGGCTTGAGCTAAGAACAAAACATTGTGGTCTGAAGCATTTGTTTGGAAAACCAACATTAAATGTCAGACAAACTAAATGGCTCGAATTTCTGAGTGAGTATGACTTTGAAATTAAGCATATAAAAGGAAAGGAAAATCAAGTGGTTGATGCGCTCAACATGAGAGCTCATGAAGTGCATGTTGCAACCTTTAGCATGTAGAGGACTCATCTGAAAGATCAAATTATTGCAGCAACAAATTCATATCAGCATTATCTAAAACTAAAAGAGATATTACAAAAAGGTATTTTTCAGTAGAAATTTTATTCTTATGAGATGAAAGAAGATGGAGTTCTTATGTAGAAGGAAAAAGTATATGTGATAAATTCCAGTGAGTTGAAAAATGCAGTTATGAAGGAAATACATAATTTTTTGTACGTTGGGAACGAGGATATTAGAAGACAATTGCAATTGTGAGAAACCAATACTTTTGGCCAGGAATGAAAAAGGAAGTGGATAATTACATATCCAGATGTCTAGAATGCCAAAAGGTGAAGACAGAGAATAGACATCCACCAAGTTTGCTACAACCATTTTCATTCTGGAATGGAAGTGGGAAGTTGTCACGGTTGATTTTATTACAAAGCTACCCAAAACAATGAAACAACATGGTTCCATCATGGTTGTGGTGGATAAATTGACTAAGGAAACACATTTTATTCCCGTAAAGACTATACAAAAAGAAACAAATATTGCATAAATATATATGAAATATGTTGCTAGGCTACATGGAGTTCCTAAGAAAATAGTTTTAGATGGAGATCCAAAGTTTACTTCCAATTTTTGGAAAGGTTTGTTCAAAGGCTTTGGAAGAAATTTAAATCTTAGTACGACATCACCCAGAGTCATGTGGGAAAGCAGTGAGGACCGACAGGATAATTGAGGACATGCTCATAATGTATGTGATGGATAATCCATTAAAGTGGGATGATTATATTCATTTAGTAGAATTTTCATACAATAATGAGTATCGGGCCTCATTGAAAATGGGCTTGTTTGAAGCATTGTATGGAAAAAAATGTAGCACGCCAATGAGTTGGAATAATCCAGTAGACAGAGCAGTTGTTGGGTCATGTTTGTTAAATAAAATGGATGAATAGATGGAAAAGATAACGCATAATTGAAAGGATTCCCAAGGAAGGAATTTTTTTTATGCATAATAGAGTATTTAGAGATTTTAAAGTGGGAGAAAATGTGTTTTAAAAAGTGAAGGAAAAGACAAGTTCGCTAAGATTAGGAAGTTTCCCAAAGTTGGAAGCAAGATATTGTGGGACTTTTGAAATATTAGAAAAGATAGGGCCAATTGCATACATGCTAGCATTGCCTACATCCATGAGAGTGCATAATGTGTTTCATGTATTATTATTAAAGAAATATGTGTATATCCCTAACCATATAATTGATTGGAATGTGATCTAGGTGGAGCACGAAGTGGATTTCTGGGTGGCACCAGTATGCATCCTAGATCAGAAATTCAAACTGATCAGGAACAAATCCATATGGTTGGTAAAGGTTCAATGGACCTATTGTGGTCCTGAAGATGTTATATGGGAGAATGAATAAAATATGTGGGAGGAATACCCAAAAGGGTTTGACAATTTAGAAGAAAAAAAAATGTAAGACTCCATTTTGAGCAACTAGAGTCTCAGAACCACATCTCAGAGTCTTAACAAACTGCATCAGGGACCCTGATAAAAGAATGGTTCATTCCTTTGGTTATCTCTAATAAATGGATGGAATATCCCTTGGGTTAACTCTAATAAATGAATGGTGCATTCCTTGGGTCGATTAGTTGAAAGGAACATGAGAATATGGTTGGAGTTGTTGCTTGGAGTTGTTAAATTGAATTTTTTTTATTTCTAAGTATTGTGATGTAAATTTGCATTTATGTATATCTACATAGAGTTCCTCAAGGATGGAAAAAAATTGTAGGGGAGGGGGGATTTAACATCCCCACTATAATTCCCAGTTTAATTAATGTTTATAATGTGTGGCTATGGCCAAAGCGATGTAATATGTGAATTGTGTTTCTATGTTTTAATAATAAAATGTGATGCCAACTGCTAAGGGGACATGGATAGAGATGGGGGCTGAATTAATACACAAGATAGGGGAGGGTATAGAATAATGGCCAAGAGAGGTCCAAGGGGGAATCACCCATGAATATTAATCCAACCCATTATTAGAGATGATTTTAGGGGCTAAATTTCGCTCATAGGCTAATTTTCCATGGTTTTTCCAAAAATGAGATTCGTTATTTTAAAAACGATTCGCCCAAATTCTATAGGATAAAATTATTTTACCTTAAAAATAGCCAAAATTTTATAAAAACTATATAAAATACTTAGAAATTTGAATATTTTTACAAAAATATCGTCAAACATTTATAGTTGACATATGAAGGATTAGTAAGATTCGCCAAGGTTTCTACATTTTAAAATAAATTTTCATCCTTAAAATCATCCCTGCCCATTATCTTAAAATTGCTATTTGTATATTAAGCTTCTAATTTTTTATTGAGTGTTCCCAAAGCCAATCATTGAATACATGTAAGAGGTTAGTTGTGAGTGTTTTATCCCAAAGTTATTAAGCACATGGGGGTTGAGTACAATCATCTTGGGGAAGAGTGTGAGTCAATAAAAGAAACCCAAAGGGAGGGAATTTGTATGGGTTGGGACAATAATTTTTACACATTAAGTTTTTTTGCATGAGGAGAAAGTAGAGTGAAAAAAAGAGAGCTCGGAGTTGGTGCAGCCATGGAGGGTGAATTCTAAAGAAATCTAGAGAATATTTGGAGCATATTGGAGCTAAATACTAAAGAGCTATGTTTTCAGGCCTAAAGAGTGAACTCCTGGGAAACTTGCACTGTAACAACAAGTGTTTCATGTTGGTTTGTTGGTAGTTTTCCTGGCATGAAGTTCCATTGAGTTCCCAGCTGAGATATTCCTAGCTACTTGTTCCAAAGAGGCCCTGATAAATTGATGGGATTCCCAATGGAATGAGATCAATGAAGGGGTACATTCCTTGGGTTGGGCAGGTCAAAAGGCAGAGAGCTAGTGGAAAGTCAATATAGTTGTAGGAAGATATTAGTGGGTTGTTAGTTTTATGAGTTGTGAGTGGACTATGACATATCACCCTCTTTTGTGGATTACTAGCCTCAACTCAGGGGTGATTTTTTGTTTATATTTGGAACAACAAGTCTATGGTTGGGTGGAATGCCCCTTCCAAGCAATTGGTCACACAACAGACTTAAAAGATAAGTGTTTTATCTTGTTAATGTGTTATTTTTATTTGTATAAATGTTGTGCATGAACTCTGTGTATTTGAGAATGATTTATATGCTATTGTAATGAATTTTATTAGTTGTATTCATGTCTATTTATCTTGTTTTAGATGCATGTAATTAAATGATAATAGAGAGTAGTTATTTATGGTTGTAATTTGTAGCTAAAAGCTACAAGAAATCAGTTAGTTGTAAAAGAATTAAAATAGTTAACATGAATTTTTCTTTTAAGATTCCCCCCCCCATAAATTACACAAATTACACACCTCCCCCATACTATACTGGAAAAATCTCTTGATGCAATCATAATTTCATTGAATTTTTACCTTAGATGTTTAAAAATATTTTTACCTATTAATTTCCATGGTTAATATTAGTATTATTATATAATCGTGTTAACAAAAAAATGTTACCAATTTTTAAAGCATGTTTATAAGTTATACTCATATTTCATACTTGGTTAAATATGAGTGAGTGCAAGGTAATGATGGTCTCTCATGATGCGTTACTAGCAATGAAAACCTAGAAAAACAACAATTTGTTAACTTGGAGGGATTATTCAAGGTGCTTTTACAATGAATTTGAATATAGTGTAAGAATATGAAACGTAGGGAATTTAATTAGCTTTCCGAATATACAACTTTTATTCATATGCAATATAAATAACCACGTCAAATTTTATTTTTTCTAAAAGTGGTATCTTATTTTTCCAACAAAATATAAGGTATATGTTTTCACTCATGCAGGTGTTGAGTGTCTTAATGATGGAATTTCATTCCAAAAAATTGTATATTTGTAGAGAACCCATTTTTTTATGTTGTGTATTTTTTGGAAATTTTAATTTTAATATATATATATATATATATATATATATATATTAGATCGTAGGTATCGGTCTCATCTTATGTCGCATATAAATCATTTGAGAAATGGTTAATCCGAGAAAAAGTTATAGCATAAATAAGAGAGGTATGTATTATAGGATTTTGATACATGTGAAGACAAAAATAGATTAAAAATAGTAAAAAATAATAATTTAAAAATTAATTTATATATTTGAAATCTACATAGCTGACTCGATCTATGTCTATAATTTCGTCAAAAACTGAATTTTTTAGCCTAAAGAAAAATAACGTCAAAGACAGAGATATAGAGGGGTATTCACAAAAATGGAGGTTTTTATGAATTTGCAGACCAAACCACTAGTTTTTTCATCCTGAACCTAAATCCAAAGCAAACAACTCAGTAAACATGTATTATAGATTTGTCACTCCCACCCACAAAAATTTGAAATTTAAATAATGTGTGCGCTCTAGGAACGCGCATGCGTTTCTAAAGAACGCACACATTCCTAAAATGTGTGTGTGTTATTAGCAATAGGAATGCGCACTCGTTCCTGCTAATGTGAATAAATCATCTTTCCCCCCTCTCCCCCTCTCCACCTATCTTCCTCTCCTTCTATCTGACCTCACTCTGCCTATCCCTCTCTCTCTCTTTCTCTCTCTCTCCATATCCCTCTCTCTCTCTCTCTCTCTCTCTCTCT
>ML793802.1:128729-178119 GCA_009831015.1 Picea engelmannii
GGAAGAAGGAGACAAGAAGTGAGGGGAAGAGGGGTCATAGGAAGTGTTAGCACTCTGTAATTTTCCCAAAGATGTGGAGGCAGTCACAGAGGCAACATCAAAACCACTTTGAGTCTTGTATCTAGCCCTCCAAGACTCAGAGATGGATATCTCTATCTAATATAGCTTTTTTGGGAATAAGATATTAGGCTAATTATGCAGAGCGTGGGTTTGTTTATGGATTTTGAATTGTTTTGGTTGAGACATGGAAAAATACCATTGGGAAAAATTGAGTCAAAGGTAAAGACGGTGATAAATGAATAATCAAGACAAAATATGACCAGGCAAGGTAATCATGCTAGTGGATCCTTTGAGCTTATAAAATGGAAAATAAGAATGAACTGAAAATTATTTCAAATGTAGAGCATAGTATATCTGAATTCTATATTTTAAAATTGGAAGAAAACATAGATATTGTCTCGAGCCAGCATAGGGTGTCAATAACAAATCCTGCACATTATCTTCTCATAGACAATACAAAAAGAAAATCATGTGAAATAGAAAATAATGAGTTACATCAAAGAAAACTTCACCACTAAAGCACAACACAGGAATCTAGAAATCTAGTACCTTAGTATTCCTTCATAAAGTCATTTACAGCCTATGAGCATTTTTACATTTTAATCATCACGTGTCCCAACACCTTCTTTCATAAAAGTTGTAGGCTTTATATCCTTTACATAACAGTTCAAGATCCTATAAAAATGGATCTGAAATACTTAAAATAGAATAAAATCAAAACTAGTATGATATATCAAATCTAGTCTTGATTTAAGGGTCAACCCTTATCAACTAGATCTTCAACAATATTCAACAGCATTCAGCACTATCTGATATCTTCAATAACTTTCCAAGTGATGACAAGGCATTTCGAAATCATGTTTTGACAAATAAGCAGTTTCTTTTTGACCAAAAATTGAAAATCCACTTAACCTTCTTGCCTTAGTATCTGCCTCAAAAACTAGAAATGGATGATGATCTGTATCCTTTTAATCTTTATCTTTCATTTGGAACCCCTCCCAGACGATATGGAAACAAAAATCTCCAATCTGAGCAAAAAGATGAGCATTCTGCCAGTTTCTGCGTTTTCGGTGGCTTATAGGTGAAAAATAGAGTAGGATTAGCTGCCGAAAACAGAGCTTTTGGAAGCTAACAGTGCCTTGAGGAAAACGAATAAGCTGCCAGAAATCTTGAGTTTTCCACAACCTTTCAAAACTGCAAAAATGGATTTTCTTCGATCTACCTACTCTTTAGGATCCTTATTTAGGTTCTCAGCAACTTCTGCTAGATCTTTTAAATTAGGATGTGCTCTTGGCTTAGGATTTTTAAGCCTTAGTTAGATCCTTAAACCTCTAACCATTTTAAGAAACCTGTGATTCTCCTTGAGCAATTTCTTATTCCTCTTTTGTTCCTTTAAATGCATTTTAGCTAACCTTTCAAAACAATCTCTTACCTCATCTGATGTGTTGCTTATAGTCTGGTTTTGGGATTTAATGACCCTCTCAAGCAACTTAATCTCTAATAATTATTTTTTGAGCTTTTCAATATTTGATGTTGACTTCTTTCCTCTACTTGTTGATGCTTCAGGAATCTCCAGGTCTGGAAACTCTGGTGAAAGAGGTGCTTCTTCAAAATAAGCTTGCTTAGGAACCTCTCCTTCTACTGACTCTAAATCCTCCTCTGAATATGAATAAGGAAGATTCAAAACGTTTTTACCAGAGGCATTAGTTTTCCCTTCTGTTGCTTGGATTAAATCAAGCATCTTTTTGGCTTTCTTGGACTTGGAAGAAGAAGCTAGCTCCTCTGCAATTATTGAGGAAATGGCTCTTCTTTTCCTTTTACTGCTCTGTGGTGTTGAAGACTTAGTGGCCGAAGTTTTCTTTTTGTCTTTGGGCTGGGGTTCTGGTTCAAATTCACCCCAGAAAAGAAGATACTCCCAACTCTTATACCTCTTCTGCAATTCTTGAAGCATTATGAGTTTGATAAGACTGTGATGAGAATATCTACCCTACACCTTTCTAGGTATGGCCTGGACCTGGTGTGTCATTTTTGTCAAGCTTCTGTGAAGGTAGAAGGGCAGATTCAAAGGACATCTACCTGTGAAATGGTTCATGAGATTGAAATGGTAGAAAATTAATCTACCATATATGCCTTCACATGTTATGTATACCTGGATGGCTTTGNATTTGTGTTCAAGCTTGAGATAATACCTAAACTCAATGTCTTTGGTAGTGGTTGACTTGAACCATCTTTCACCAGTCCTAGGCATCTATGTTGCTACTGCAATGATTGCTTCATCAACCTGTACCTCAAGTGTTCCAACTTTGGCCTTGGCTCCATCAAAGGTCAATGCAAATGCCTCAGCCACACCTTGATGAAACCCTTGGAGTTTTTCACAAAACCTATAGCAGCCTGCATCCCTGAACATCTGACAAATCTTAGGGTGAGATTCCATATATGTTATGTCATTGATCTCCTTCCTGAGTAGAGCTCCTCCCTTCTTCATCTCCAAAACAAAAATCAATACTTGCAATATGATAAAATTGGGTTTGGGTAGACACAATGGCACTAATAGAGGGAAAAATGAAACTCAAACAGAGGAAGGATGCGTAATATGGGGGGAAATTTTGGATGACAATTTTTTATAACAAACCCTTAATTATAGAATAAAAATCAGATCATAATGATGACTACATCATTTGATCAGGATAGACACCATGTGATAGATCGGGTAAGACGAATGATACGAGCTTATGGTGATGATATTTATTAGCTTAGGGTTAAATAGATCTCACCAAATAATCATATCAGACAAATAATCACTTGCCCAAATCGTATCATGATTCACTTCAGTCAATTTCGGTAGCACTTGAGATGATGATGTTGTGTATTGTTGGCGGTTTGAGAGTTTGACGAGACAATCTGACCGTTAGCTGACTCTATGCTTTCAGCAACTTAGAGCACCTCGCACATGACATTTTAGCTACCAAAAGAGACAGCTTTCGACAGCTTGGAATGATTTGAAAAATAGCCCTTAGCTGTCAAAAGTGAAATTTTAGAGTTTTCTCTAATAAAAGTACAGACTCATCACTTTTTGAAAAGATAAGTCTAAAGCTCATCTTAAAGACATTTAACTCAAAAATCTTTCATCTAATGATCCATCCTATCACCTAATGACCATAATTTGGGAAAAATTATTTCAAGAGACAATAAGACCAACAAACCAGGAACTCCATCATGAGACCCACCAATCATATCTAAATCATCAGGTCTCCTATCATTATAGGATACTAACATAGGCTTCAATTGGGGATGGAAGATTTTGAGGAGGTGTCAAGAATCTCATATCTCCGGATTCGTAAATCAGTGCCTTATCCATTAGGCTGACCCCACAACCTGTACCTTGATCTGTCCTGCACCTTAGTGACTGGAAATCAACTGATTATCCATTCTTCCCTTGTCTGAGTCTTTGAAGTAAAACAAAAAACAAAATAAACCACATACTTGCCCATCAAGCTTATTTGCATATGGTAAAACTGACAAAAACGATGATCTGATGATCCTATTTATATACATACACCATATTCTAATCCTGAGAATGCTTGATCCTAATCAATATGGAATATCCAGTGTAACTAGTCAAAAATTGGATCTAGAACCCGGGATCTTTCACTATTTTTCACCAAACTTAGATGTAGATCTAGTAATGATATGTGATAAGGATTTCTATCTTGATCTCCCTTACATGAAAATTTATCATTTTGAAAAACCATTAAACTGCTGCAAATGTATTATGGTCCTTTCGTGAAAAATTTATGCATATCGATATCTATAGGGTCCAAATAGACCTAAGTTGTTTCTTGGCATTTGCGATCAGTCCATTCCATCTCCTGACCTTGTGTTTCTCATGAGGTCTTCCAATCTTCAAACATTTCAAGATGCATTTGCATTTCATCTGATGGATTTTGCATTGTTATTTCTTCTGAACCAGACAATGGGGAAGACTGTTTTATCATATACATATCATAACAATCTTTTAATTCATTAAGATTAAGTGAAACTAGACTTTGAAAACACACAATATCCAGAATATCAACTATCAGGTCATAAAATTCTTTAGATAATGGTGGAATTGGCTCTACTGGTACTTCATGGCTCACACTGTGACTTTCAACTAGAATATGACCAAGATTCCCTCTCAAAATTTGAAATGAATTAAAGCATAGAGGAAGTGAATCAAAATGGATCAGCTCATCACCTATTTCATGCTTCAGGATTTCATGTGAGGTTCGACCTTCAAAAAGGCTCAAGGGTTGCACCTCTGGATCAGCTTTTGTATCTTCCTTGTTTTCCTCAACTGATGCATTAGAACATTCCTCATTATTTCTATTCATGAAATGTTTGTAATTTTCTCTTAGCAGTGAGCCAAAACACAGGGGCAGACATTATGCATTTCTTGGAAAAAAATTTGCATCATCCTCTTTGCAAACTTGATGGGTATGCAGAATCTGATTGTCATCTGTGCACTGTGATAACTGGGCTTCTTCTTCCCATGAAGATAATACTGGTTGCTTTGAATAATCACCTTCGATCTCAACCATATAGTCACCATTATGAAGATCATATCTGAGCATATTATATATGTAGGGGATGTCATCAAACATGCACATCATCTCCAGAGATTTTTCCACCACCTGATTTTGAACTTCCTCTTTAGTTGTATTGTGAATTGAGTACATGAATAAATCCTTTGGTGGTTTAGGACGTTGAGGCTGGGATGCTAAGTTTTGGGGGGAATTTGTTCTTGTTCTTTCAAGAGTTGATGGTGTGTGAGGCCTTTGAAAAAAAAAATCATCTTTCCTGCTAATCTTATGCAACATTTCATGGACAATGTTCGTCAGAATGTCTAGCTTTGCTTACGAGGATGTCACATGCTCCTTTTCTATTTTGTCTTTTCTCAATGCTTCTAGCTTTGCCTTCCTGTCCAGCAGGTTATCTTCCACATCGACTGTGACATTTTTCATTTCTTCTAGGGTTGCAGTGTCTCTTTATCTTAACTAGAATGTCATTTCTGAATCAAAGGCATCCGGGTAATGCAATTGAGCTAAACCAGGAGGTGGCCTTACATCTATAGGTATTGCATGATACACCTTATTGAACCTGGTTGAGAACTATTGTACTGTCTCTCCTGGCTTTCTTTTCAAGTGGTCATACTCTTCGATAATGAGGAAAACATTTCCCATGATCACCCACCTATCTAAGAAAACTTGCATGAACTGATGAAAACTTATGATGCTTGCAGCTGGAGATTTTTAAATCAGTTCTTGACTTTACCTTGCAAAGACAAGGCAAACATCCTAATATAGACATTGTCATATTCAACCTCATAAAGGTCAAGGAAATATTCAAACCTCTAGATGTGTTTTTCAGCAGTGATATTGGCATCCTCTCCATAAAATCTGGGCAGCTAATTGTTATAATTGGCAGGGAAGTCATGAAGAATAGGAGGCAATTCTAGGGGCATGTATCTGTCTGGGATCTTTGCAGCTATAGGAGGTAAAGAAAAGGGTTGATGGTTAACTGGAATTTCAACCATCGGAGGAGATGAAGCATGATATTTGTGTCTTACTGGACTATCTAAAGATATGGGAGTGTATACCAGAGCTATAGGCAAAGGTTGAATCTTTTGAGGTTCTTTAGCTTGATCATGATCATTATGAGCATCAACAATTAATTCTTGACTAGGATTATAATAGGAGAGAATACAATTACAGATAAAGCCAACAATATCTTGGATACAATTTGAGTTTGAATACCTGATCTTTCCAGGTTGTCTTGCCATGTTTCAGGTCCTTCATCCAATGGAGTCTTTGAATTGGAACTGATCTGGAGATTGGAGTTGCTAGGTGAATGATCTCATCCTTCTTGTGTCTGGTCACTGTCCACCATCAGTGATCAGATCTAGAACTTTGAAGTGTACTACTAGGGAAAGTCTCCCCAGTACGGTCGCCAGGTGAATGATCTCAACCTTCTTGTGTCTAGTCACTGTCCACCATTAGTGATCAGATCTAGAACTTTGAAGTGTACTACTGGGGAAAGCCTCCCCAGTATGGTCGCCATTCTGTTAGCACTCTGTAATTTTCCCAAGGCTGCGGAGGCAGTCACAGAGGCAACATCAAAACCACTTCAAGTCTTGGATCTATCCCTCCAAGACTTAGAGAGGGATCTCTCTGTCTAATATAGCTTTATGGGGAATAAGATATTAGGATAGTTATGTAGAGCATGGGTTTGTTTATGGATTTTGAATTGTTTTGGTTGAGATATGGAAAAATACCATTGGGAAAAATGGAGTCAAAGGTAAAGACGATGATAAATGAATAACCAAGACAAAATATGACCAGGCAGGGTAATCATGCTAGTGGATCCTTTGAGCTTATAAAATGGAAAGTAAGAATGAACTGAAAATTATTTCAAATGTAGATTAGAGTATATCTGAATTTTGCATTTCAAACTTGGAAGAAAACATATATATTGTCTCGATCCAGCACAGGGTGCCGATAACAAATCTTGCACAGTATCTTCTCTTAGACAATAAAGAAAGAAAAGCATGTGAAATAGAAAATAATGAGTTACATTAGAGAAAACTTCACCACTAAAACACAACACAGGAATTTGGAAATCTAGTACCTTAGTATTCCTTCATAAAGTCATTTACAACCTATGGGCATTTTTACATTTTAATCATCACAAGTCCCAACACCTTCTTTCATAAAAGTTGTAGGCTTTATAGCATTTACATAACAGTTCAAGATCCTATAAAAATGGATCTGAAATACTTAAAATAGAATAAAATCAAAACTAGTATGATATATCAAATCTAGTCTTGATTTAAGGGTCAATCCTTATCAACTAGATCTTCAACAATATTCAATAGCATTCAACACTATCTGATATCTTCAATAACTTTCCAAGTGATGACAAGGCATTTTGAAATCCTGTTTTGACAAATAAGCAGTTTCTTTTTTACCAAAAAATGAAAAGCCACTTAACCTTCTTGCCTTAGTATTTTCCTCAAAAACTAGAAATGGATCATGATCTGTATCCTTTTAATCTTTATCTTTCATTTGGAACCCCTCCCAGATGATCTGGAAACAAAAATCTCTGATCTGAGCAAAAAGATGAGCATTCTTCCAGTTTCTGCGTTTTCGGTGGCTTACAGGTGAAAAATAGAGTAGGATTAGCTGCCGAAAACAGAGCTTTCGGCAGCTAACAATGCTTTGAGGAAAATGAATAAGATACCAAAAATCCTGAGTTTTCCACAACCTTTCAACCTGGGTTTCAGAGTTTGACGGGACAATATGACCGTTAGCTGACTCTACGCTTTCGACAACTTAGAGCACCTCGCACATGTCATTTTAGCTACTGAAAGTGATAGCTTTCGACAACTTAGAATGATTTGAAAAATAACCCTTAGCTGTCGAAAGTGAAATTTTAGAGTTTTCTTTAATAAAAGTACAGACTCATCACTTTTTGAAAAGATAAGTCTAAAGCTCATCTTAAAGACATTTAACTCAAAAAACTTTCATATAATGATCCATCCTATCACCTAATGACCATAATTTGGGAAAATTTATTTCAAGAGACAACAAGACCAACAAAACAAGAACTCCATCATGAGACCCACCAATCATATCTGAATCATCAGGTCTCCTATCATTATCGGATACTAAAATTGGCTCCAATTGGGGATGGCAACTTCTGAGGAGGTGTCAAGAATCTTAGATCTCTGGATTCATAAATCAGTGCCTTATCCATTGGGCTGACCCCACAACCTGTACCTTGATCTTTCCTACACCTTAATGACTGGAAATTAGCTGATTATCCATTCTTCCCTTGTCTAAGTCTTTGAAGTAAAACAAAAAACAAAATAAACCACATACTTGCCCAACAAGCTTATTTGCATATGGTAAATTTGATGATGACTGCATCATTCGATCAGGACAGACACCATGTGATAGATCGGGTAAAACGAATGATACAAGATTATGGTGATCATATTTATTAGTTTAGGGTTAAATATATCTCACCAAATAATCATATCAAACAAATAATCACTTTCCCAGATCGTATCATGATTCACTTTAGTCAATTTCGACAGCACTTGAGATGATGATGTTGTGTACTGTTGGTGGTTTGAGATTCAGATGGGACAGTCTGACCGTTAGTTGACTCTATGATTTTGGCAACTTAGAGCACCTCACACATGTCATTTTAGCTACTGAAAGAGACAGCTTCCGACAGCTTAGAATGATTTGAAAAATAGCCCTTAGCTGCTGAAAGTGAAATTTTAGAGTTTTCTCTAATAAAAGTACAGACTCATCACTTTTTGAAAAGATAAGTCTAAATCTCATCTTAAAGACATTTAACACGAAAATCTTTCATCTAATGATCCATCCTATCACCTAATGACCATAATTTGGGAAAATTTATTTAAAGAGACAACAAGACCAACAAACTAGGAACTCCATCATGAGACCCACCAATCATATCTGAATCATCAGGTCTCCTATCATTATAGGATACTAACAGGAAGAGAGAGATAGAGGGGGGTAGACAACGAGGGAGAGAGCAGTTTGAGAGAGAGAGAGGAAGATGGATGGAGGTAGGNGGGGGAGAGAGTGGGGGGATATAGAGACATTTCATGTTAACAAAAGCATGTGCATGCTCCTATTTCTAATAACACACGTGCGCTTTAGGAATGCGCGTGTGTTCCTAAAGCACACACGTGTTATTTTTATTTCAAATTTTTTTTGGAACACACACATGTTCATGTACACATGTTCATGTACACATGTTTCTAAGGAACGCACACATGTTCTTGAGAACCTGCACACATTCTTGGGAATGTGCCTACATGGATTGTTGAGTTGAGATTCGTGGTTTGTCGAACCTATCACATTAGGAACACATGGACATTCCTAAAAATGTGCATTCGTTCCTAAAAATGTGCACGTGTTCCTATGAGTGCGCGTTCCTACTCACCTCATTGCCACTTTTTCTTCCATCAACTTCATGCATTCACCCATATTATATGTTAAATTTTGATAAGGGAATTATTATTTCATATAATATAAGGTTTAGTTATATATATATATATATATATATATATATATATATATATATATATATATATATATATAAACTAAAAATGTGTTCTATTTCCCCTAGATGGGGTGTTAATGAGGAAGAGATCATTGGGGCTAGATCATAATGAAGGTGTGTTCATTCCACAAGCATAGATAATCTCAAAATTCCACATCAATCTTGACTTCACAATGAGAGCAGTGACACACACACCAAGTGGGTTAATGGAAACATTAATGTAGAGTAAGGGAGGTACCCACACCTCGTTCACTAGTTCCACGATGATATTATACACTTGCAGGAAGATGAATATTCTAGCAAGTGAGATCTATTCTAATTCTCCTCTCCAAGACTAGAGGAAGCATGAAGGAACTAGAAGAAATGCACTAGGAATTTCCCTCGAGGGTGGCCATAGTTCTGCTATGGTTCATCACTTGTAGTTAATTCTCTCATCACTGATACAACCCAACATTGGTCTTAGTGGTGGTGCTAGGGGTCCAATGGCTCCAAGGCATGGCTACATGTGAGGTTACTGTTGAGGGAGTGGTCCTCCAAGAAATCCACCCACTAGGAACTCGTATGGAGAGTATCCTTGCACAAAAGTACATTGGAATGCCCAAGAAGTTGCAACAACTTTCCATATGGTTTCCCCGCATCATATTTTTTCCCACTTAGAGGAAGTGGAAGTTGGAATCCTCCTAGAATGCAACTTAGCGCTGGAATGGGAGGTGGACGGAGAGCTAAAAAATTGGGTTCTAGATGTGAGAAACTTGAGAGGCTGCCACATGAAATATTGGAGAATAGTAGACTTGTACTGGCAGCTTAAAATATTGTTGGGACAAATCCTACAGACTAGGGAACATGCTCAAGAAAAAATTAAATTGCAACTGGATGAGATCCACCTGCTAGTTAAAGAACTCTTTGTTTAGATCCTTCCCTCAAGATCAATGTCGACAACTTTGACTCCAAAGGTCTCTCAGCGGGGGGCTCTTGAGCCGCCTAAAGACTCCAATACAGTATCACCAAATTAATGGCTTATATGTAGCTAATTCTTTTTATTTTCCTGACGATAGGAAGTGGTTGAAATATCATAAACTCCATTAGGACTCATCTCTTCCTTTATATTGTTTATATAGCTAGTAAAGTTCTAATCCAAAACCTTTCTTAGACTAGATGGACCAAAGACCTATATCATTGTTGCTAGTCTAGTTTTCCAAGTGGAAGGCCAACAACAATTATTTTTTGTACAAATTTTCTAAAAATAGATTAATATAAGTAGTTTTGTGTGCTTACAAAAAAAAATGTGCACTATTTCCAATTACATAAGCTTTAATTAAACTTAATGTGTAAACTAAAGATGAACGATATTTCCAATTACATAAGATTTAATATTTCCAATTACATAATATTCAATTTCACTACAAATCTTAAGAGTTTAATTACTTAAATAAAATTACGAGATATTATAATTTAAATATTTGTTTTTTCTAAGTATGTAAGTTTTCACGGTTAGTCATAATAGTGGAACATATTGCTGACACTCACCATAATCACATATATAAGTAAGAAATCATCGAACACTCTCACAATTCTAAGCACCTCATATGCTTTGACAAAACTAAAATTATTTCCTCTGCCCGCTTCTACCCATCTCGTATCATTCAAGAAGCACTAGAAAATGGAAAAAATCCTAACAATTTTAATCAAGAGGATGGCTACAAACTTAACCAATCATGCAAACCTATTATTCATCATATTTCTCACTATTTGTTTTCAACCCACTTAATTATCTGTGGTCCAATTTTACACCCCCCCTATTATGATTAATTGCCAATTTTAATCTTTTTAACTTCATTTAATGGACATTATTTATTAGTTTATCAATTCCCCTACCTTATTTATTATCAGGATTATCAGTTTATATATTCTCATATCTTATTTATTATCTTATCAATTATTATATTAGTTATTTATTATCTTATCAATTATTATATTAGTTATTTATTATCTTAGTAATTCTCCTATTAACTCTCAACTTTGTTTTTGTGACACATTCCCCCTTTTTAATTTTCCCATTTAACCAGTTACTAATTATACATCTTCTCGAGGATGGTATGGGAGGTAAACCCTCCAAGGTAACGTGGTGGGGACATTTAGTGAGGCCCAGCATAAGCAGAGGCAGTCGGGGACTTGACCCCGAAACCTCCTTCTTGTAATTCACAACACTCAACCACTCAAGCTAAGTTGCTAACCCACCAACCTTTACTGTAGCTAACCAACACATCGATCTTTTTTTCCTAATGGAATACACATCCCAATAATATCTACAAAGACATCCATCCCAAGGACTTGACCTCGTGATTATAATTCTGAGAACTCAATCACTCAAACTAACCCACCACTTTATAAACCTTTAAATTACTTGTAAATTATTTTAAATTATTTTAATTTTATTTTGACATTTTGTTTACCAATTTTGCAATTTTAATCTCATACTTAATATTCACTTTTCATATAACTCTTTCATATACCTTTGGACAAAATACATCCATATTTAAAATTCATTTTACATTATAACTCTTTTGTATACATGTGGGAAAAAATATTCATGTTGATTATGAACTTTTAGAATTTTATTTAAACACTTTTTATATGTCATAGTCATGTTCGTTTCAATGAGTTAGTAAATGAATTAATATTTTATATTCTTATAGCATGAGACCAACATACATATCACCAATCCAATTGTTGGGAATGAGTAAAGTAGCATTTATGTATTGATTGGTCATAATGGTTAAGAACATGTGTTTCTTTCTAAGAGGTCACGAGTTCAAATCCAAAGGGGGTAGGGTATGTACACCTCTATAAACTTTAGCAGTCAAATCCTTGCACAGAGAGGGTCCTTGTCCCACAAACAAGGGAGTCTCATACACCAATTTGGTGTTTGTCTTGGACATGACCTTAAAATTAGATTATTATTATTATTATATTCAATATGCCAAAGGAAATGAAATGGACTATTAAAAAAATTAAGAAATTTATGATCTAGATTTAACATAAATTTATCTTAATTTAATGTTTTTACATATTGTTTAACACACATAAATTTATAGTTATATCTATTTATTTTGGTTTTATGTAATGTTACATCTCACTACCTAGGGGTGGTAAGTATGGGTGGGAGTCTCCATGATACTAGGGGAAACAAGTTGGTACACTACACCTAGGGGAAGTGACAAACAACCTCAATGAAGACTATTCTCTTTGGTGCAAACTTAATATTGCAAAAATTCGAGGAATTAGCATGGAATTAGGACCCCGATGGTCTTTGGGGATTCCTTGTTAATCAACTGGGCTACAATTTCCCAGTCGACTCCTAGAGGGCATCCACTTCAAGGATTGGTAGCTCAAATCAAGAAAGTTACTTCTTAGTTCGATAAGGTCCCCCTATATGATATCAAGAGGACTCTGAATGAAGAATTGGATGCAAGGGCCAAATTGGCATCCATGCTACATCCAGGATGAATTTTTCAAAATGGGGACCTACGTTATGCAAACGTCCCCTAGATATTTAATGTTTGGGATTTCAATTAATGTCAGAATGACTAAGTTCGTATATGAAAAAATTTCAGTGTCCCCTTTCCCTCTAATAGTTACGTAGGGTGAATACGTGGTGGAGGGACGATAGACACAAGCGATCTTGCTAACAATTAATTGTGGAAATCTCTTGCAAGGGAGATCGATTTGTTGATATGGGTAGGACAATAGAACATGGAACAATTCAAGGGAAGGAACCGCCTTGGTTCAATAGTATTGGGGCTTAGTTGTGGGTGGAGGTTATTCTGATTTAGTTGATGGTTGGAAATGCCTTTGTGGCTTAACAATGGAAGATATTTTCTAGGTTTGAATTAATGACAACGATTTTGGGGGACCTTCCACATGTTTTCATGGTCACTTTGATCACTTCGGTCGAGGGGAGAATGTTATGGTCTAGAAATTATTAGAAAAGGCCTTGCATCTTCGAAGTGGTCATAGAGACAAGGAAAATTGGGGACTTTCTCTGAGATTTGACTTCAAACTCAGGTCGAGAGAGTCTGGGGTTTGTATCTTTGTGTGGCAAAGGAAAGTAGCAGGGGAAACAATGGAAGGAGAGGAAGTTCGGGAGTTTAAATGAATCCTACCTAGGCATGAGGAAATTTCATGGGCCAACAATAATGCAATTTTGGTTATTACTTCCTGCAGAAGAATTGGAGCAGTCCAACATTTCACATAATGCTAATATTTCCAACATTCTTCTTAGCTATAGAGGGCGAATTGATTCACTGGAGGCGAAATGTGGTAGTCTTAGGGATTTGGTATTAGCATAGTGCATGGATAATCTCCCACTAGCCTCAAACAACAATGTAACTTAGAGTTCAATCCAAGACAAGGGAGCAGAGCTCGAAACTATGTTTCATAACTAGGTTCCTATGGAAATTGAAGGAGAGGGTAACCAACACTCTAGCGAGGAGGAAAAATACTAGAACAATGTGCAATAGAATATCAATATGAATTTTTTTTCGTGTCACATGTATATTATGTCAGTGTGTTAGGAAAGTTACCTGCAAGAACACTTGGAATTCTCATCTACTAATCTCCTTTTTGATGTTTTTAGCTATTTAGAACTATGCAATGTTTCGAGGAAATCTCCTAAAGAAACTCTATACTTCTTTTTTTTACTAGTGGAATCGACAACTAGGCGGGCTTGTACTCGCGTGACACAGGGTCGAGCTTTCTAAGAGCTACCTTTATAACGTTCATGTACACCACACACTGCACAATCACAACACACATGCTAGGCAGGGTTTGAACAAATGACGTGACAAGAAGTGCCTTAATAATACACTCTATCACCAACTAATATACACCCATATGGGTTAAACTCTATACAATGTTATCTAGACACAACAAGCTTTTATATATATATATATATATATTTATTTATTTATATTTATATATATTTCAATTCTAATTTTAAAAAATATTTCATCTCACTACACTTAATACAATAATATTAAAAAATTAATTAAAACCAAAACTATATATTAACAATGTCTTTACATCTTTAATTTAAATACTTAAAAACTACATATTAAGTATGCCTTTGCATCTTTAATTAAAATATTTAAAAAACTATATAATAGAAATATTTTTGCATCTTTAGTTAAAATACTTTAAAAACTATATAGTGACCATGTCTTTGCATCTTTAGTCAAAATACTTAGTCTCCACATTATTGGAAATAAAAAAGCTCATCCCTAGGTTTATATTTGTTTTGATGTTTATGTTTGGTATTTAGATGAGAGAATTACAAAAGCGTGTTGAATTAAAATTAGTTCATAGTTCTTCATGATCATGTTCTATTAAAAAATAATTCATTTATGAAAGCACATTCACTTCCTACGACAATGGGGAACCAAAACTTTTGGAGTCTTAATCGAGTTGTCATCCTCAACATTGCTTTTAAAAAATAGCGAAAATAAGGCATAAGCGCTGAAACCAAGACATGCGGAATCTCCATATTTCAAAACAAGGCAGAGTGGGGTAAAATTGAATGAACAAGTGTTGCATGGAAACGTAGTCCCTGCCGAGTTGGAATGGGAATAAATGCACAGGTATGGATGGAGCATGGGAGAGTGAGAAGCCCGAAGTACCGTAGATACATGGAAATTGTTGCGGACACATGGAAAGTAGAAAGGAGGACATGTGGTATCCATGTAGAAAAGGACATGTGGCACTCTGTGACACATTAGCCATAAGACATCAGGTTGCTACATGACTCCGGGAGAATGTCACTTTGGGAGTTTTACATCCATAACAAACACAGTTCCCCCGAAGCACGGAGCCTCGAAGATCCAGAGTCTCGAATTCCCGAATTAGTTAATGATAATATTATATTAATATCGAGTTAACAAGTAATTCTAAAATTGGCAGGTTGGTAAAACATTAGCATGGACGCTAAATTGCTAGGGTCACCCAGATCACACATTGGAAATTGATCGATGACTCACATTCATTTCAGAAAGAGAAAGCGCCCAAGCATTAATCTCCTAGAGCAATTATGGCATTGAAACCATTTAGTTTTTGAAAGTATTCTCATTCTAATTATATTGTGTTTTGCATAATCCATCTTGCTTTTATTTTCTTAATAAGATTCTGTAATTTTTCCTATTACTAGTAGTGCAGAAGATAGCTACTAAAAATCATAGATATTAACATCACTTGTAACTTGATATATTGTTGGAGTCTGACTTGCAAAACAAAACTTCAATTTAGAGTTAGCTTCAATTTCCCAATATTTAGAGTTAACTTCAATTTCCATAGTCAATTCTTTAATTTTTCCCATGGATAAAGCAAGCAACATCCATTTCATTCTATTAAATACATCATCTGGCTTGTTTGTCTCTATATGTGTTAGGATAAATAAAGTTATATGTGGTGGAAAAAAAACCGATATATATATATATATATTTGAAAATGTGTTCAGTGTTGATGATTCTTTGATCTTCTTGTTTGACCTTTCTCTCATTAATGACAATCCCTATGGTTCCTGCATGATGAGTTGTTGTCATTAAATCTTACTAATTGCATACTTAGAAAGAAGTGCGAAGGTGGTCGGGATGACGAGGAGCGATTAAGGATTGGAGATTTTGTGAATCCGTCAACCCGGTGACCTACGAAATACATTCCATGATGTTTGAAATGAACACTCGGAAGGTATAATATAACCCTCTGCAAATCTTGGTTTAATGCGTATTAATGGGAGATCTCCTCGAGCCCTTCGCTCATTAATGAAAATCTTTACGGTTGTTGCATGATGAGTTGTTAGCATTAAAGCTTACTAATTTCATAGTTGGAAAGAAGTGTGAAGGTGGTGGGCACGGGGAAGAGAGATTAAGGAATGGTTAAGTATAGAAAGAGGTCGGTCGGACTTCAAAATAGGGTCACAAGGGATACTCAGGAGAGGTGAGGGCCCAACGGTCAAATTGTATGTCTTAGAACTTTTGAGTTAAAAATGTGTAACACAGAAGAGGGCATGGTGGTGCAGTCCAGCGGTCAATTTGTATTTCGCGGAATGTCGGGTGTTGTTTGTAGGTCACGGAACAATGGAAGCACAATATTGAGCCCGCTTGTCTAGGAACCCGCAATCGAAAAAGTGGCTAAGTATGGAATGGGAAGCAGTCGGTCAGACTCATTTTCGGTAATATATTGAAATTTGTAATGGATATCCCATTACCTGGAAAGATCTTTTCTGCATGTTTCTGGAAAATTTGTGTAGGGATACTCAATGTGACTGTCTCCTCGATCCTTTCACTCATTAATGACAATATTTATGGTTGTTGCATGATGATTTGTTAACATTAAAGATTACTAATTGCATACTTGGAAAGAAGTGTGAAGTTGGCGGGCATAGGGAAGAGCGATTAAGGAATGGATAAGTATGGAAAGCATTCAATCGGGCTTCAAAATACGGTCACAAGGGATACTCAGGAGAGGTGAGGGCCCAACGGTCAAATTGTATGTCTCAGAAATTTTGAGTGAAAAATGTGTAACATGGAAGAGGACATGATGGGTCAGTCCAGTGGTCAATTTGTATATCGCGGAACTCTGGGTGCAGTTTGTAGGTCGCGAAACAATGGAAGCGCAATATTGAGCCCACCTGTACGGGAACCCGCAATCAAAAAAGTGGCTAATTATGGAATGGGGAAGTGGTTGGTCGGACTCATTTTTGGTAATATATTGAAATTTTTATTGGATATCCCATTACCTGAAAATATCTTTTCTACATGTTTCTAGACAAGTTGTGTAGGGATAGTTAGTGTGATTGTCTCCTCAATCCTTTCGCTCATTAATGACAATATTTACAGTTGCTGCATGATGATTTGTTAGCATTAAATCTTACTAACTGCATACTTGGAAAGAAGTGTGAATGTGGCGGGCATGGGGAACAACGATTAAGAATTGGATATTTTGTGAACCCGCCAACTCGATGATTCACGAAAGAGATTCCAAGAAATGGCCAAGTATGGAAAGCAGTTGGTCGGGCTTCAAAATAGGGTGAAAAGGGATCCTCAAGAGACGTGAGGGCTCGAAGGTCAAATTGTATGTCTCAGAACTTTTTAGTACAAAATGTGTAACACGGAAGAGGGCATGATGGGGGAGTCCACCAGTCAATTTGTATATCTTGGAACTTCGGGTGTTGTTTGTTGGTCATGGAACAATGGAAGTGTAATCTATAGCCGCCTTCCGAGGAACCTGCAATCAAAAAAGTGGCTAAGTATGGAATGGGGAAGTGGTGGGTCGGAGTCGTGATATACAAGCATGAGTGGAAATGTGAACTTGTGAGTCCACCAACCTACGCACTTATACATTTTCAAAAAAATTACTAAGTAACCAAAAAGAGAAAGTAGAGGAGAAAAAGAAAGGGGATTTCAGTTAAGTATAGAAGAGGGAAAAGAAGGGGATAAAAGAGAGTGGGAAAATAGAAAAGTGGAGGGAAATTTTTGGAAGCGGGAATTGGTCTCAAACAAGCCCCATTGTTTCCAAATCATCATTTTCTAGTCCAATGTTTTATCCACATACTTGTTATGTATTGTGTTTGTATCATTAAAAAGGGTGCGAGCAAATGAAAATATAAACTATAACTCGATTTTTGGATATATAGTTGATTTACAGGCGCTACTGATGTTTGGATTTTGTAGATAACAATGGGTTATCATAATTTTGCATTCTTACTGTGATATGGACTTAAAAAAACTAGAATAAGTAACATTTTTTTCCAATTCAATTCTCACACAATTTTTTTTTATGATCCCATAATATTCATCTTTGTCGGTCCGATAATAGGGAGGTTGATTTGGTAGATTGGGTTATTGGTCATTTGAGGCGACTGAAGTGCCTCATCTAATGCTTTGATGAAGATTTGTTTTTATTGCAACCTGTGGGAGTAATTGTGTTTTTGATACATTGTTTAATGCCTTGAAATATTATTTTAAGTATTAAACTTCTTGCAGCATATTATTCATTGAATGGTTTGTTGTTTCCCTCTGTTTTTACCTCTATTATTTCACTTATTTGTCATTTCTCTGCTACCAGCCAAGGACAACCCTCATCCATATCATCTTGTCAACTTGACCATTCTTTTGTCTTGGTGAAACAACCCTCTAAATCACCAACAAATTCAAAATAAGGACCACTCCAAACTTTCGGTGGCCTGGATCTGCCCTTTAGCACTCAGGTGCATACTTTAGGAGAAACAATAACTATGAAATCAATTAGACATCTCTATAGGCTCTTCAATCAAAGAATAGAGAAAGTGATTCATAGTTATACTTTCCAAGATGTGTTTGCATAAGAGAAGCAACGAAAAGATACAGAGAAATCAATGGAGGTTTGTTGAAATAAACGTATTGTAGTGTCAACTTGACCATAAGTATAACAACGACGAACTTGAATTTTAATTTTGTGGTTGATGTCATAGCCCCATTTGACTTCAACTACCATATAACATTTTTTTTCCAAAATATTTGGGAAGAATAATTTTGGTAATTTCATTAATAAAGTAAAAGTGCTCAAAAAGAGGTCAGGGGATGGACAACCAATAGTATGCTTCCTTCTCGAGTGAGGAATCAAGGAAGCGAGAGGGAAATAATAGATTGTTCTCTCAGTAAAGTTGAGATGAGAACGAAACTTCTTGGGCAGGGCCCCAACTCTCATGTCGTGAGTTGGTGTTGCTATGTTCTATCTACATTATGAATGGAATTGAATTTTGGTTTAAAACTGTGTGTGAAATTCATTTATGTTTCCGTAGAAGCCTCATATGATCGACACAATGCATTGTCACATAATTATTCCATTCTTAATATTTGGTCAAATTACTTGAGTCAATACAATATTTAAGAATTACGAGACTATCGAGCGAGGGTTGTTGAAATAAACGTATTGTACTATTAACTTGACCATAAGTATAACAACGGCGAACTAGAATTTATAAATGAGAGCTATAGGTGAATGTAGAATGAATGGAAGGAAAAAAGGGCTCAATTTCCACTGGCCAAGCTAGTTTCAAGCTTTAAAGCCCAATAATTATGCTCTAATAAAATTGGCTATCCTCCTATTCCCTTTCGTTTATTCCTATTCCCTGCAACTTCAGGGTGTCCTACTACGCTTGTGTCCTGCGGGGCTAGCCCCACTTGAATTGGAAATAATAAGAAAGCTTCCTACCCAACTAATAGATTGATTTCTTATTGGTCGTTGTTGGTGGTGTTGTTGGATCACCAAATAGATCAAGAGGATCGATGGTTGATGTCATAGCCCCATTTGACTTCAGTTACCATATATCATTTTTTCCCAAAATATTGGCGAAGAAGAATTTTTGTAATTTCATTAATAAAGTAAAAGTGCTCAAATAGTATGGAAAACCAATAGTATGCTTCCTTCTCGAGTGAAGGAATCATGGAAGCAAGAGGGAAATACAATATTGTTCTCTCAATAAGGTTGAGATGAGAACGAAACTTCTTGGTTGGGGATCCAACTCTCACATCGTGAATTGGTGTTGCTATGTTTTATCTACATTACGAATGGAATTCAATGTTGGTTTGAAACTGTGTGTGAAATTCATTTATGTTTCTTTAGAAGCCTCATGTGATCAACACAATGCATTGTCACATAATTTTTCCATGCTTAATATTTGATCAAATTACTTGAGCCAATACAATATTTAAGAATTACGAGACTATCGAACCATGCAAATGAGAAGAGGTGTTAAATCCAACAAAGAAGCCCCAACCAAGATTCCAAGGCAATTTTTTAATAGTAAATCTATAAGAAAAAGAGTGGGTAATTTATATTTATCCATAGACATTGGATTGAGTTCTTTGCACCGAAGCATTCGACATAATTGTCATAAATACAGGTAGAGGAGTTACAAAAAAAAAACATGCATACAATTTTGTGTTGTTCATCTAGTGCAACAACATGAAGAAGGCATTGACAAGCTCTTGAACATGCATACAAAAATGATTATCATGATGTTTTAGGAACTCCTTGCAGCATTCTCCTCTGAAGGTCAATGTTGGATCGGGAAATTTCAACATCTTATGAAAGACATAAGGTGACAAAGAAATAGGAGACTGGTCCTGCAATTGAATAATTATTTGGCTTGAAATATATCTCTCGGCGCACCAAGAGAGCATCCCCTTATAGTCAAAGACTTCAAGGACACATCCTACACCAGGGACAAATCCAAACCCTAATCCAAAACCCTAAAAATGAAAGTAAAGGATATATCGTTGAGGGCCAGGACCGTCATCTGAGTCAAGAGACTCAAACTCTCGTGCTGTAAAGTGACTATTGCGTTCAACGTTGGTTTCTTCTCTGAAACCCCTTGCTTTGGTCTTCTTAGGGTGACCATCACCGAGCTAGGAAGTGCCCCCCATTATGGTGGATTTCAATTTTTTCACAGGAGTGGGAACAATGTCTGCATTGCCATCATCCATCCTCGTATCATCGTCCATCAGATCATCTTCTTTCAGCTCGAAATCGACCGCACCAACCTCTGCACTGACTATTCTTTCGTGATTTTCTACAAAACCCTTGAAATTTGGAGTAGGAGATGGATATACAAAGCGAATGTAGGATATACATGTTTATAGCGTTACAAAAGAAATAAACGCAGAGGGGCACGATATACACGTTTATAGGGTTATAAAAAAATAAACATAGGAGGGGTTGCTTTTGAATTCTTTGGATTGAAATATATCTCTCGACACACCAAGGGACCATCTCCTTACTTCCTTCTGGGCAAAAGGGGATGAGTAGTAAGAATATTTCCTGGACCACTGGAAGTTTCGATCATCGTGCCCGAATGTGTTTACTGTATCTCCACAGAACTGTTGTCAAGCTGCTACCATAAGTTGATGAGAACGTTTGTTTTCTCTAGATGATGTTTGAAATGAACACTTGGAAGGGATAATATAACCCTCCACAAATCTTGGTTTAATGCATATCAATGGTAGATATCCTTGAGCCTTTCGCTGATTAATGAAAATTTCTACGGTTCCACTGAAATTAGTTGTTACCATTAAAGATTGCTAATTCCATACTTAGAAATAAGTGCAAAGGTGGAGGGGACTACGCAGAGCAATTAAGGATTGGATATTTCGTGAAGATGCCAACCTGACGATGCGTGAAAGTGATTCCATGATGTTTGAAATGAACACTCGGAAGGGATAATATAACCGTCTGCAAATCTTGGTTTAATGTGTATTAATGGGATATCTCCTCGATCCTTTCGCTCATTAATGACAATCTTTATGGTTCCTACATGATGAGTTGTTAGCATTAAATATTAATAATATCATATTTAGAAAGAAGTGCGAAGGTGGCGGGGACGACGAAGAGTGATTAAGGATTGGAGATTTCATGAACTTTCCAACCCGACAACTCGCGAAAGAGATTTCAAGAAATGGACAAGTATGGAAAGCAATCGGTCGGGCTTCAAAATAGTGTCACAAGTTATACTCGGGAGATGTGAGGGCCTGATGGTCAAATTGTATGTCTCTGAACTTTTGACTGCAAAATGTGTAACATGGAACATGGCATGATGGCGGAATTTGGCGGTCAATTTGTATATCGTGGAACTCCGGGTGTTGTTTGTAGGTCACAGAACAATGGAAGTGCAATGTTGAGCATGCCTGCCCGGGAATCAACGATTGAAAAAGTGGCTAAGTATGGAATGGGGAAGCAATTGGTCGAACTCATGATATTAAAGCATGAGACATATTCGAAAAAATGACTAAGTAACTAGAAAGGGAAAGTAGAGGGAAAAAAGAAAGGGGAATTTGGTTGTCAATTTGTATATCGAGGAACTTCGGGTGTTGTTTGTAGTGCACGGAACAATGGAAGCACAATATGGAGCCTGCCTGGTCGGGAACCTACGATCGAAAAATTGGTTGAGTATGGAATGGGGAAGCGTTTCGTTGGACTCGTGATATAAAAACATCAGTGAAAATGTGAACGCGTGAATCCTCCAACCCGTGCACTTATATATTTTCTGAAAAATGACTAAGTAACTAGAAAGGGAAAGTAGAGGGGAAAAAGAAAGGGGAGGGAAATTTTTGGAAGTGGGAATTGGTCTTAACAAAGCCCCATTGATGGTCTTAACAGTGACTATGAAGTTCATTAAACAACTGAACAGGCTCTTCAATCAAGGAATAGAGAAAGTGAGTCATAGTTATACTTTCCAGGATGTGTTTGCATAAGAGAAGCATCGAAAAGCTACAGAAAAATCAATGGAGGGTTGATCAAGTAAAATTATTGTACTGTCAACTTGACCATAAGTATAACAACGACTATTTTTAATTATAATTTTCTATGGTTGATATCATAGTCCCATTCAAGTTCAACTAGCATATATCCTTTTATTTCAAAATATTTCTGAAGACGAATTTTGGTAATTTCATCAATCAAGTAAAAGTGCTAAAATGAACTACAGAGCTTACATTAAAAGGAAAGGTAGGTCGTGTATATTCTTTAAGATCATATAAAAACTACTAAGATCCTAAATCTATCAACCATCCATAATTCAAAAATTGGGCCCATGAGAACCTTGAACTAGAATATGAAAGCACATGAACAAAAGTATTCCAAGCACAAGATAGGAAAAAATCAGCAGAGATTGGGCATTGTATCCCATCTATAACCAAATCCCCAAATGGGCAGCAAGAAATTTGTTGATTACTATATTACTATGAACACAAGATCACTATGAACATTTTCTTCTGATAGTACTATGAACCAAGATCACGTTGACATGACAATGTTCTAACATTACTAGTTCTGGAAAAGAGTGCCAACATTTAACTTAATGGAGTTTGAACAATGCCAAATTTGCAATATTATTGAAAATTCCCAATGGTTCTGTTCAAAGGAGAAAGCCATTTTGATGGCTCAAAGGATTGATCCAGGTGGATATCAGTGTCCACCCACCTTTTCCAACTCGCTCAAAACAGTTTTCTGGCAATTTTGGCAATTTACTATTTTTAGCAGTTTTTAACTTCCGGGGCCATTTTGAGGGACAAAATGAAGGTTTTTCGGGATTAAGCTTCTCAATGATATCATAAGGATCTAATTGAGCCCCCAAAATGAATCTCCTCAACAATACCTTTCTATCAGGCCATCGTGCGCCTAAAACAAAGATCGTATGCAAAAGTTACGACCCCAGGAAGTCAATGTACTAACTTACCCAAACGGGGCCCACGTGAATTTTGGCGCTTCATCTCCTAGGGTTAGTTTTTTGGATGTCTAGGTATTTTGAAATTCCTATTTATTGTAAAAAGGCCTTTAGAGCCTCATTGTAATCATCTTCTTGTGAATGAGCGTAGCCGTAACATCTCTTCTCAGAGATAAGCCGCCACCATTCCAACAAGCTTGTTTTCTGCTGCATTTTATAGTTTCATCTTATTTCCTTATTGAATAGAAAACCAGTTTTATAGTATCTCTATTATTCTGTGTTAAGCATCTTTTAATAATCTTTATTCATTTTGTTATGCTCATAAAATTCGGATCAGTGGTATCAGAGTGCTTTGCTCCTTATCATCTTAATCCATGTCCCCAACGAGGTCAGGGTACAAATAATTAGGTCTCGAGCTTGTTTCTCTTCAGGAAAAAATCTCTCACACACCCAAGTGAGCTCTCATGGCAGGAGAAAATAAATATGATGGGACAGGAGATCCTTTCAAAATGTTTCTTAAGGAAGCCCTCACACAATAGAGGAACGAGATGATGGATAGTTTCGCGCAAATCCTTCGATGACTACCAACAGGGGACACATCTTCCTCAAGCAGAGGTGCCACCCCATTCAAGGTACAAATCAACTTCAATATTCATATATTTGAAGGTCAGATAGACTCAGATGTTGTAGACAAGTGGTTGAATCTACTAGAAGGGTGTTTTTTTTTCCATAACTTTTCAAATAGAGAAAAGATTACTTTTACACTCCTCAAAATCATTCCCCATGTCAAAGATTGGTGGGAAAATTTATATGAGAGAAAGGAAATAGATGAACCCTCATTATTTACAGTCACGACCACCTGGGAATCCTTCAGGGATGTTATTAAGGAACAATACTACCCTGTTAGAAGTTATGACGACTTGTATACCAAATGGACCTCATTGCGGAAAGAAAGAGACCAAGCAGTGCCAGAGTTCACAAATATCTTCTATACCTTGTGCACCAAGTTGGGTATCAAATATTCGGAGCTACATCGAGTGCTCAAGTATTGCAGTTCTCTACATAGATACATCCATACCAAAATGGAATTTTTGGACATCTTGTCCTTGGGTGCATCCTACCGATATGTCGTCAAAATTGAGCAGAAGCTCAAACAAAATATGCTGCAATTTGGGCCTGGGAACCCCTCACAGCAAAATTCAGGAAGGAGCGGCCCCAACCCACAGAACAAAGGACCGAGCAAAGATGGATAGTATCAGGAAAAATAGTCCAATCCGCAAGCAAAGAAGGACACCGGAAAGACAAAGAAAGATATCGAGAAGTGGTGCGACTTCCATAAGATCCCTTGGCATAACACTACTAGTTATTGCTCAAAGTAGTCATTGGTGGCCGAAGTGAAAGGCTCTAAATCAGATGTGGTTTTTTACTCTAAGTCAGAACTAGAAAGGGGAAAAAGAATCATTGACGTAGAACCCAGTGTCACCGTTTCTACCACCAAGCTCTATCCTGGTGAACCAGATGAGGCAGAAGAAGGCAAGCGCCTCTTCCATTCACAAATGTTGGTAAAAGGCGCCCTGTTGCACTTCATCATTGATAGCCCTAGCCAAAAGAACCTCATCTCAGCAGACGTCATCAAGTGGCTAGCCCTGTCAAAAATGCTACACCCACAACCCTACACCATTGGATGGCTCCACCAAGGAGGTGATCTCCGCGTCAGCCAACAGTGTCGACTGTCGTACGACATTAGGCCCTTCAAAGATGAGGTATTATTTGATGTTTCTCCTCTCAAAGTTTGTAATGTTCTTTTGGGCCAACCTTATTTATGGAAACGTCATGTTGTATATGAGTCTATCCATCGTAGATTTATTATTACTTTGAACAAGAAATTGTACATGATACATGAGGCAGTCCCTCCTAGTGTTCTTTCCTTTATCTCTGCCAAGCAATGTGGGAAGGTCATCTCTGAGACCTATAAATTTTTCTTCTTCATGATTCACTCTCAGAGTGAGAGAAAGATCGTAGCCACATCTAGGGCCTTTGTGACCGATCTCTCCACACAACAGAAGAAAGTGGATAAGGTCATGGAAGAATACTCAGATATCTTCTCCTCTCCTACTGGGGTACCTCTGCGTTTCCAGGTCAAGCATCTGATTGATATAACCCTAGACACACCGCTACCCAATGGGCCAGTCTACCACCACTCTCTGTTAGAAAACGAGGAGATCAAGAGGAAGATCCAAGAACTGATCCACAAGGGGCACATACGTCCCATCTCATCAGCTTGTGGGAGCCCAATCGTGCTCGTGTAGAAGAAAGACAGGACCTGGTGACTTTGCATTGATTACTGGGCCCTAAATAAAATCACAGTCTAAAACCGGTACCTGATTCCCCGAATCAAAGACCTCCTTGATCAGCTCATGGGGGACAAATACTTCAGTAATATTGATGTGAAGTATGGCTACCACCAGGTCCCAATAAAATAGAAAGATGTATGGAAGATCGCATTCAAGTCAAAAGAAGGTCTTTTTGAATAGTTGGTCATGCCCTTTGGTTTGAGAAATGCTCCAACAACTTTTATGAGGATGATGGACGATATCCTACTACCTTTCACCAATAATTTTGTAGTGGTGTATCTGGATGACATCCTCATCTACAACAAGACTTGGGCGGAACACTTGCAGCATATTCAACAGGTTCTGCACACCCTGTGGTAGTACAAACTATATGCAAACTTGGAAAAATGCTCCTTCCGCATGGACAAGGTCCATTACTTAGGATACATCGTTGATCGACATGGTGTGCATGTGGATCCAGCCAAGATCTAGGTCATCTGTGACTGACCAACCCCAACCACACTCACTAAAATTTGGAGCTTCTTGGGCCTCACCAATTTCTATTGTAGGTTCGTGTTGGTATTTTCACATATTGCATGGTCCCTTAGCCAAGTAAATAGGGGTGGCAATAAGGAAAAAATTGTGTGGGTCCTGTCCCAACAACAAGCCTTCGATGACTTTAAGAAGCGTTTGTGCTCATCCCCAGTACTTTCATTATCGGACCTGCAACATCCCTTTGAGATCGAGACAAATGCTTCATACTATGTTGTGGTCACTGTTCTCACTCAACACAGCCACCCCGTGGAATATCATAGTGAGACAAAGAAATGTACTCCATTGTGAAAGCCTTCCGCCATTGGAGACATTACATTCTTGGGAAGGAGACAGTCATTCACACTGATCACAAGCCACTACTGTTCATGCAGACATAAGGAAAATTGCAGAATGATCGCCATCAAAAGTGGTCCACATACTTATAGCAGTTCCACCTCAACATCAAGTATAAAATAGGAAGTTGTTGATTGCCTCAGCTGACCTCCAGTCACGACACTCACCACATTGCTAGACTCTTGCGGCCACGAGACCTCCGGATGGCCCAACCTCTACGAGACAGACCTTGACTTCTCCACCACCTACCAAATTTTGGGTGCAAACTCAATGGTCGCTAATTTTCATCTTCAAGATGGATTGTTGTGATGTCTGGGCCATATATTTGTTCCATCAAGTGAGTTCACGAAGATGATTTGGGAAGCTCACTACTATCGGGTGGCAGGACACTTTGGCATGGAAAAGACAGTGGCAGTGCTACAGAAACATTTTTACTGGCTGAAACTTCGACAAGATGTCGACAAGTATATCAGGTCCTACACTACCTGCGTTATTGCCAACCCGACCACTAAGAAAAAAGGCCTATACACCCCTCTGCCTACTCCTGATAGGCCATGGGAATCCATCTCAATGGAATACATGTCGGGCCTCCCGTCCACTAAGAAGGGAAATGATTGTGCTTTTTTTGTTGTTGATCGCTTTTCCAAGATGGCGATTCTAGTCGCCTGCAAGAAGAACATCATGACAGAAGCCACTGCCAAGCTCTTCTTTGAACAAGAATGGGTACATTTTTGGATCCCACAAACCATTATCTCATACCATGAGATTTGGTTCCTCAACACATTCTGGTCGAGCCTCTGGTCACTGTTGGATACCAAGCTCACCAAATCCACTACCTCCAACCCCCAGACAGATGGAAAAACCGAGGTCGTCAATCGGATGATTGTACATATCCTGCGCATGTACAATTCAAAACACCCCCGCACATGGGATGAGAGTCTTCCCTATGTACAACAGAGCTACAACCGAACCCTGCATAACTCAATTGGCCACGACCCCTTTTAGGTGGGGTTGGGATTCCAACCATTGGGCCCCATGGATGTTGCACTACCCCTAGTGACCACCTTGGCCAAATCGTCCCCTGCTCCACCAGAAGCTGGAAAATCCACCCGGTTCATTGAGAGGATCCAACATATCCACCAAAAGGTTTAGGATATTCTACAGAAGTCTAATGCCAAGTACAAGCAACGCCATGATCAACATCAGGTTCCACATAAGTTTCAAGTGGGATACAAAGTTTGGTTGCACTTGCAGAAAGAATGCCTTATAGGGCGCCATCGAAAGATTCACCCACTCTGTTATGGGTCGTACACCATCACCAAGGTTGTGGGTGACAATTTTTTTGAGCTCAACATTCCCCGTTTCCTTGGTCTGCACCTAGTCTTCAACGTGGCTCTCCTTCGGCCATATTTCCCACCATTATTGGACACCTTAGAGATAACAGAGCAGTTGACACCAACAGAGCTCAACCCTGACTGCATGAAACAAGAATACAGTGATCATATTTTGGACACACTTATCAAGGGAACTCGACAACAAAGGATCCAACTTTATTGAGTCGTCAAAGTAGGGAAACTCCTGCACCAAGGCAAGTGGCTCACTCGGGGCCAAATTCAACAGAAATTTCCTCATCTGATGGGGGAACTCAACGCAATGGAGAAAATTTCTTCCTAAGGAGGGAGTATTTATTAGGTGGATATCAGTGGCCACCCACCTTTTCCAACTCTCTCAAAAAAAAATTCTCGCAATTTTGGCAATTTACTATTTTTAGCAATTTTTAACTTCCAGAGCCATTTTTAGGGCCTAAATGAAGGTTTTTTGGGATCGAGCTTCTCAAAGACAACCAAAGGCTCTAATTGAACCCCAAAAATGAATCTCATCGACGATACCTTTCCATCGGGCTATCGTGTGCCTAAAACAAAGATCGTATGCAAAAGTTACGACCCCGGGAAGTTGATGTATTAACTTACCAAAACAAGGCCCACATGACTTTTGGCACTTCATCTCATAGGGTTAGGTTTTTGGATGTATAGGGTTTTTGACATTCCTTTTTATTATAAAAATTCCTTCAGAGTCACATTGTAATCATCTTCTTTCGAATGAACACAGCCATCACATCTCTTCTCAAAGATAAGCCGCCACCATTCCAGCAAGCTTGTTTTCCACTGCATTTTACAGTTTCAACTTATTTCATTATTGAATAGAAAACCAATTTTATTGTATCTTTGTTATCATGTGTTAAGCATATTTTAATAATCTATATTCATTTCATTCTGCTCATAAAATCCAGATCAAGGATGGACCTGATTTTTTCACAGTTGGGTACTTTGTATGAGGTCTTTCCTCATGCTTCTCATTCATGGACTAAACAATATTATGCACTTCCAGTTCACTTTGTCATGGTACAACAAAAATCTATTCATATATTGATTGGGCAGCATGGACAGATACATGTCAGATTTTTTCGTTTCTTGTCAACGCATGATATGAATATTGTTTTTTGGGTTCAGTCGATATGGAGTATGACATTGTCCTCATTTAATGTAAAATTTCTATGGATGGGAAAGTATGACATTGTTTGCCTTTTTCTGTAGGTAATCTTCATATAGAAAAATTTTCCAACCCAGAAAGCACATATTGTAATACAGGTTGTCTAATTGTACAATGTACAATTGTGTTGCTCAGGGTTCAGATGGCGGCGTTGAGGCAATGTCTATATATGTAAGGGAATTTTTTACTGCATCGTAGAAAATAAATTGTGCCATCATTTATGAAAGAAGAGGCAAAAGAAAGAGAGTTTCGTTTATGAAAGAAGAGGTAAAGA
Source organism: Picea engelmannii (assembly GCA_009831015.1). Taxonomy (NCBI): domain Eukaryota; kingdom Viridiplantae; phylum Streptophyta; class Pinopsida; order Pinales; family Pinaceae; genus Picea; species Picea engelmannii. The sequence goes on from ML793802.1 coordinate 158,230, forward strand.
TCCCCACAAAATACCATATCAAGGTTTCCAAAGTGTTTGGTTTGGACATGTTTTATGTTTCTCAGTCGATTGTCAATGGAATAAATTGTGCCATCATTTATGAAAGCAGAGGTAAAGATCCCCATAGAATACCATATCAAGGTTTCCAAAGTGTTTGGTTTGGACATGTTTTATGTTTCTCAGTCGATTTTTAATGGAATATAAGAAACGACTTCCAATCAAGGATGCCTTATCTATGAACACAGGTTGTAGTTCATCATAAATCTTTGATAAGGTATGTAACATTTCTTTGCTGAGTGGAAGAAAATTTGACTTGTTAAAAGGCATCAATAATGCAAAGTGGAATATTGTTCCACCTGCATTATATGTAGCTTTTCCTATATACGCAAGTATCAGTCCCTTTGGTTTTATAGGGTCACTCAAACTGTTCAAATAATACATTCGTATAAGCATTTGGAATAGTTCCTTCGATGTGAATGTCTTCCCTATTCTTTCCCAGCCTGTAAGGAACAAGTGTACATGAGTGTGCATGTTTAAGTGTTTCTTCATTGCAATATCCTTTAGGATTTCTTGTTGCTCTCGATTCAACAGTCGTCTAATTTTGTAGTATTCTTGGTTTTCAATAAAGAAAGGATGTTCTATGACTTTATACCCAAGATTGATACATTTTTCAATGGCAGTTGCTCGAGGACAAGGAAAATCTCCTTGCAAGTCATAGGATTCACAAAAAGTTCTAGTTTTGTTATGCTTTGTTGATGCCTCATCAACATTGCTAGGATTTTCTAGTTCTTCAAGTGAAATTTCTAAATCACCCCATGTTGGGTTGACATTGCATGTAAATCTAGCCTCATTGGTTTGTACTATAGTCTCATAAATAGTATATGCAGCTTCACATGTAGCAAAGGTATGTTTTAATGTGTCTTCATTTTGATCAAATGGAACATACAAAAATAGTTTCTCTCTACAGAAGTTTTCATAGTCGATGTGTTTGTTGTATTTGACAAAGCGTATTACATTTGGTTTTTTTCTTTTTGACATGTGTGTACCATTTTTTTTGTAATGTGATACGAATTCTGCAAGGCAGATATGCTTAATGGGAGGTGGACGTTGGAGGTAGTAATCAATAATAGAGCGACATATCACATCCTCTTAATTATCAGGGTTTTATTTTAGCAAGAATGGTGCTTTAAGCATGAATATTTGTGTGTCAGGTGGAGATGTGTTTATGAAGACACATTTCTTTGAACTACAGTTCAGAGGCGGGGAAAGTGCGATGTGGACTGCTTGTTGAGAAGACATTTTTTCAAGATTAAGTAATGTACTTCCAAGTGTATGTATCATTTGCATAGAGTCAATTTGACTTTTTTCATGTTCTCTGTGTATTCTTATGAATGCACTTGTCATAGCTCTGTCAACCTTTTTCATGTACAAGGTACAATACGATGTTGTAGCATATGCATTGAGGAACAATTGCACATATGTATTTGCATTCCACATATTTGGCATGTCCTTGGAGAAACCAGTGTTCCAAATATGTGAAAGTTTTCGCTTAAGGATAATTGTTGGTTGCTTAAGTGTAGATTGAATCACTTGGATGTACTCATCTTCTGTCAGATTTAGTTTCACCAAGAAGTATTCAAAGCTCATTAAGTCATCGAAGTCTCGTTGTTCTAGAAATGTGAACAAAGATTTTGATTTCTCAATGAGAGCATTGTCCTCTAAAGTAATTGGTTCTATGATTCTTGTTGTTCTCATCGACGGCATAGGGAAGTTGTATCTACACTGTGAATTCTTTCGTTTTTTATAGCTTCTTGTATCGTAATGTCTATGAACTTTGGCAAGTTCTTGATCCAAATTATTTGTGTTGCATGTTATGTATTTATGTAGAAACTGGTCGATTTGCAGGTTGTTGTCATTTCCATAGATCGGTGCATCCTTTATCCATAATAGTGTATGGTCATGTTCACTCCCTCTATTTTAGAACTCAGTTACAAAATAGTAGTCTGATATTCTTCCAAAGAAAGTTTTTCCATGACATATCAATTGCCTCAAAGAATTAACTCTATGTCTATAGTAATAAGTACATGTCATTAGATCTTTTCTCATGAGATAGTCAATGTCATCATTTTCCAAGGTCTCGGTTTGTTTTTTCCTTTTCCTGTTCCTATACAATGTACACACCGTAGTCACCAACGGATCCTAGCGATTCTCCGCACTTATGAATGTGATGAAAAAAATTGGAGGTCCCAATTGTTGGATCATTGCAAATATAGTTTTCTCATTTTGCTACAAGTAGTCAGGAGGGATACGAATGCTTTTGAAATCTATGTATCCAATATCAGATTTTATGATTTTTTCTAGGTTTTCTTTGTACTTGACATCTCTGTCCAATAAATCTCTTCCTCGTAGCTAGCCTTTTCTTATTAGGACCCATATGCAAAAGAGCACTTTCTGAATTAGTATGCACATCATTTTGAGAAAAAAAATTGTTGTGTGATAGGAGAAGTCACTGCTTGAATGTAGCAGTTCCCATCGAACTATTTTTTGGTAGATGAATCATTCTGTGATGTTAGTGGCACATGGATCTCCATAGAACAATGTTGGGAAGTTAATTTCCTTCACAAACTTGTCCTTGAATATTTCGAGTGGACGTTTCCCTTCAGCAGGTACAATTTCCAAAATCTTGTCTTACAAGTCATGAATGCATTGTGAATCAGTGAATCCATGTACATCAATGTTTCCATAGGTCTTTCATTCTCCGATTCATCGCTTGTATCAAAGTCAGTAGTAATCTCTAAAGTTTGCACAGAGTTGTCATTTCCTTGTTCAAGAACATGGTTCCATTTCTCATTTATACAAATGTTTTTTGCCTTGTACAGGATTATGGAACATAGTTCTTTTAATGATTTCATGACAATGTGTACATGCACTCTACCTGTCTGGTATTCCTTCTTGTATTGAAAACATATTTTGAGAGCTACAAAAATTGTCATTGTTTCACTCATGGATTGTGGAAATGATTTTTGAATAACATCTAGATGGACGGGCACATTAATAATTGACCATGTTAAGCCAATTTGGGGTCGTTTATAGCCCCAGGGTCTGATCTATGCAAATGCAATTCACAAAGACACTAGTGTCTCTCTTCAAGTTCTGTAAGTGTACTTACATATAGTAGTGGTGTGTTACATCTTATTTGGTCAAGTGTTGCAAATTGTGGAAGTTTTCCATTTTCAAGTGATCTTTTGCATGAAAGACAAATTTTGCTAGTGGAAAATGTTATATCATTTAGTGTCAAGTTGATGTATTATTTTTGCAAGTCAAGGGTGAAAGACTTAATGCTCTTTGAGAAATGTAATTCCTCGCAAATCGCACATGCAATGCATGGAGTGTCTTCGATTTGTTTCATATATCTTTGCTTTGTATCTCTTTTTCCTAGACGAGGATGCATAGCAATTGTTATGGACATTTCCTCCTCACCATGTTGATGATGAAAATGGTGATGGTCTTTGTCATAGGACATGTGATGTTTGTGTTCAGTAGAAAGTCTGTAAAGGCACTCATGTTGTGTGTGCACAACTTTTTTTAAGTTGTGATATGTGAGTTTTTGTTTCTTGCTCAAGATTTCTTCCACCTCAGGATGATCAGTCGTACAATTGAGAGGTCTAGAAGGAAGTGCACTAATATATTTATGTCTTTCACATATGACCTTTTTTAATTTGTGATAGTTAGTCAACTCTTTTTGTTTAATATCTCTATCACCTGATGACAATTGGGATGATTTTCATTGTGACTACATAGCGTGTGATGCTTATGTAGATTTGATGCGGTTTGGTTGGCATGGATAGTGAATCTTGAACTAAAATTATTTATTATCAAAGGTTGATAATGGATATGTGGCGTATCTTTTTTCGATGATATGATGTCAATTGTTTTATCGTAGTTTGAATCAGTACAATAGAAATGGACAGTATCGTTTGAAAGGCTTGACCAGACCTGGATATTTACTTTGAATATGACAAATATCCAGTGCAAAAAAAATGTCCCACCCTCTATATTTCCTTTCTCATATGTCATTGCCATATTTACAAGATATTGTTGCCAAATTCCAATTGTCGACATACTTTCTATGAGATATGGTAGAAGGTGTTGATGCAAGCAGTCAAATTCTTGTTTACTGCCACCTATAATTGCATTGCAAAAGGATTGTACATTGTAAAGGTGTAGTGAGTGCACATGAAACTCTGTTGCTATCAATTAGCAGATTGCATTGAACAAAATATCTCCACAGTTAGATGTACTAGTTGTTGCTATGTGTAATCCATGAGAGTTCATATGATGCATAATTCATTTCCAATGGGATTGAAGGTCTTTGAAGGTTAGCGACAATTAAATATAAGATCCTCCAAGATTGCATATGGATAATTTTTTATAGAGTAGTGGTTCATAATAGCCACTTAGAGGATTGGCATCATGGAACAAGATGCAATATGGATCTCTAGATCCAGTTTTGTTGAATAGTAGATATCTTCTTTTTCTTGTTAATGACCAAATTCCAATTGATATATTCAGCCACTTGGCTAGCCACCGTATACAGAATGTATCTTCCCAAAGTCTTCTCTCATGTGGAGGTAGGGTTGCAGATGCAGATAACCGCATCTTTGAAATATACATACTGACATCATGTATTCCATGCAATTTGTAAAGAAAATTAGATGCCAATTTGTATTGATACGACTCTAATGCCTCAATGTTGCCATTTTCTAAACAAACCAAGAAATAATCTATTAATCCATTGCGCAACTTAGTCGAGGAATAACATAAGTGAAATAGAACTTGAAATGCATCGAAGAGGAATCTCCTATAATGTACGAAAATGCATATAATCTGAAAAGGCCATTGTTATGCAATCCCTGGTCGATGTTGTCATGTACAATGGAGTGTGCATTTATTTTATAGCATTCATCATCTATTGCTTACTCCATCTTTTAAGTTGTGATTTTCAAGATGTTTCTTAGTTATGTTTAGATAATATGAAAATAGCAAAAAAGATAAGTATAAGTTTGGGAGTGCATACCAACTCTGCTATGTATCCTTCAACCTTTGTTTGTCTCAAATCTAGTGCTTCGTGGTTGCTATAGCATATGACAGAGAAACAAAGCTATAGTTAGTGCTCAGTACAAAGATTGAGTATTTAGCTAGCAAATCGCAAAACATCGTCCCAACAATTTTCTGTGTGTAAATCCCATTTTATAAACTATATAGAAGAGATTTAGCTAGCAAATCGCAAAACACCGGCCTAACAATTTTCTGTGTGTCAAGCCCATTGGCCAAAAGAAATTTGACAGTTTAACAATCTTTTTTTCGTGTTCTCAACAACTATTGGAAGTATGAACCCTTATAAGAGTTCTATTTATCATGTGGGAGGATACTCCGAAATCAACATTAATGTTTGGACCTGGCTCATTTTGTCCTGTATCTTCATCCTTTACCCAGGATTTGCATTTCAAGTCCTAGAACTTTCTCTTTATAACTTACTGAAATATGTCACCGATAAAGATGGATAATTCCCGACAATGGTGTGCAATTTTGTTGCATATTAGTTACCTTTGTATCATACTTAGCCCTTCTACATCTATCGACATTTTTCTTCTATAAGAAAATTTTGCAAAGGCATGTAGGCACTCATTCCTGGGCAAGGTGGGAATATCATCGAGGGCATGGTGGGAAGGCTAAAGAATTTCCTTATTCAATTGAGGCATTAGATTTCCACTTCATCACATAAGGCAAAGGACCAAGATTTGTAATGCTAGATAAAATGGCAGTCGGAGTTGTGCACACGACATTGGCATACATATGTAGCAGAGTTTGGAAAAATAGTTGGAGAAAAATTTAAGAGCGGGAGGAAAAGATATGCCAACCTCTATGGAAAGTCTGCATGATAGGAATGATGAATAAATACCTAAACATTCTTACTTGCAAACTGTAAATAGTTTTACAGTAAAGAACGAATACGAATGAAACTATGGTATTGAAACTTACTCGTCAATGATGAACGACAGAATCGCAAGTCCAAATGCGAGTATAGGATTTCAACCCTGCAAAGTGCAATAACAGGTCCTGGAATTACCCAGGATTTGCATTCCAGATCTTGGAACTTTTTTCTTTATAACTTACTGAAATATGTCAACAATAAAGATGGTTAATGCCTGACAATGGTGTGCAATTTTGTTGTAGCTTGGTTATCTTTGTATAATACATATCCCTTCTACACCTACCTGCAGTTTTCTTCTACAAGAACAATTTGCAAAGGCAACAAGCTTGACATCGTCTTTTCATGTGAAAGACACGGGTTCGATTCCCGTACGGGATAGGTAGGTACTCATTCCTGGTCAAGGTGGGAATATCATCGAGGACAAGGTGGGAAGGCTAATGAATTCCTTATTCAATTGAGACGTTAGATTTTCACTTCATCACATACGACAAAGGACCAGGATTTGTAATGCTAGAAAAAATGATAGCCGGAGTTGTGCAGATGACATTGGCATGCACATGGTGCAGAGTTTGGGGAAAAAATTGGAGGAAAATTTAAGAGCAGGAGGAAAAGATATGCCAACCTCTATGGAAAGTCTGCAGGATAAGAATGATGAATAAATACTTAAACATTCTTACTTGCAAATTGTAAACAGTAAACAGTAAACAATGAATACGAATGAAACTATCGTATTGAAACTTACTCGTCAATGATGAACGACAAAATCGCAGGTCCAATTGCGGGTGCAAGATTTGAACCTTGCAAAGTGCAAAAACAGCTCCAACTACGGGTGCAGGACTCCAACCTTGCAAAGTTGAAGCAAACAAAATCAAGCAGCAAGAAACAAACTAGTGAGCAAGCACCAACATGTCCAACTGCAGGTGCAAGACTTCAACCTTACAAAGTTGAACCAAATAATAACAAGCAGCAACCAACGAACCAGTGAACAAGCAACAACCAGTGAACTAGTAAAGAATATATGTATCTTCAATGATGACTAAATTGCATTCCAAGCATAGAAAAAATATGAAACATATGATGACTATGCAAGTGGCGGTAGACAACAATATTGCCCAAATTCACTGCAAGATTGTATGCAAAAATTGGAGGAAAAATGTACTTTGACAGACCTATTTAAGTAAACATTTAAGGTTGTCAAGCCTATTTAAGGCCTCGCACTATGTAAACATTTAAGTTGTTGAGCCTATTCAAGTACCTCAAAAAAAAAGTATCAATACTCAAAACTTTCGGTATGTAAACATTTCATTAAAAATAAAAAAAATTCAAAAAGAGTGTAAGGGTAAAATTAAATACGATAAAAACTTTTCTGTGTTATCTACATAGATGTTTAGTACGAAGGCGTAAAACCCAGCATACAGAGCAAAAATAAGCTTTAAAAATGAATGTTGTTCGTTGGTTTCAGAGTGCATATTTATCGGAGTTCACATAAGGGACGCCTATTTGCTTAATTCTTTATAATACTTAAATAACAAATCAAAGATTCAATGGATTGAATGGATTTTTCTGCATTCAATGGATGTGTTGGCTTCGCAATGGATTTGTTGGGATTTACTCCATTCTTGCACAGTGTATTCCATAGATTTGTTGCATGCTTGCAAGGTACTGCATTGCTACTAACACCAAATCAAATCCCTAATCAGAGGTATTAAAATCTTCAGTCTAACTAACTCTAACGAAAGCGCCACTTGCATCTAAAGAAGCGATATGGTATTGGCTGGATGTAATGGATTCGCTGCATTCTTGGAGGATATGTTACATTCTTGTAAGTACCGCGCTGCTTCTAACACCTAATCAAATCCCTAATCAGTTGAGCTAACTCTAACGAAAACACAGCATTGCATCTAAGAGCCCAAGACAAACGTCCAAGATAAACAGAAAGCACCATCATTACAACAACCTCATGATGCAAGATTCACAATTCACAAATTATCTCTACGAACATGACTATTGTGATTTGCATTGAATATGTGGATTTCAAACGGGAAAAATGCAGTTGATAGCAGTCCAACTGCTCTCTGGGCTTTCTTCAAACCAATAGATCTATATAACCGATGTAATTTGTCACTCTCGCCGCATTGCCCTTTTTGTGCAAATTTACATGATAACCATAGCATATGATGCATGATAGCACCATTAAAAATTACAGCACTCAAACACCGCGAGATCCTTTGAAGATCAGTAGTGCTTGGCAGCTCATTTCAAATTAGCAGATCAATCCAGTTACGAATTAATTATTAGTATTCTTGTCTTCAGGGATACTATCCAACGACGGCCTCCATACACTGTGACTGCTCATCTGCGCAGCAGTACCGCAATTCTGTTCGTATGGATTATACAATGCGGTACTCTGATCATCTAATTTAGCCTGAAGCCCCATAAACAGATCCTCCACGGCCGCCCTCTTAACCAAACCTTTAGACAGCAATTCCGCCAGTTCTTGCTTTCTTATAACTACGTTAACCCTCACAATACCTCCTCGTATTATTACAAGAAACCACCTGTTTCGAGGAGCTCAAATCTTCTGCTTCTTTGCTCTCGCTTGACCTGCTTCTGCTTCTGCGCTTCTGTCCATCTCGGCCATTTTTGTTATCGTCCCCAACAAAATGAAGGGGCTGCTCGTTTAGGCCAGCATGGCCTTCTGTGAAAACAAGTTTAGATGTACAAGGCGCAACACAGTTGCCCATTTACTTAACCGAGTAAAATAAACAGGCAGATATTGTTATCTGGCCGATTCAATTCCAATGTAGCCTCTGTTCGTCAATCAATGGCAGCTTACCAGACAATCGAGGGTCTGTGACTTATTCATATCGATCACAAAACACCATGCCATCCCCATAGATATTAGAGCTCTGGGCAGCTTTAGTGAGTATAAGTAAACGTTCAAAATTGATGTGTGAGTTGATTGGAGGTGGAAATGCATTTAAAGACTTGGAGCAGAAGGAGACAAGGACATTTCAGGCCTGAGGTAGTATGAAATTCACTGATAATTTCTCGGCTGAGACAAGGACGCCGGCGTGATTTAAGGAGCCATCTTAGGAAACTCCGTTAAAGTAGCCAGATCATAGGAAACTTTTTCGAACCCGTTGGACTGGATGACTAGAAGGAGTGGGCTAACTCGGGAGCAATCTTCTCTCCTAGTTATTTTTCTTTTAGGTTTTATAGAGCTTTTAAATTTCTTGTCAATTTAGAATTTTAATTGATTTTCTGAGTATTTGGATTGGTTTAAAATAAGGTAAAACTCTTAAAATAAGATTTCAAAATGTATATTTCGAAATGCATGGAACTTTAATCCATGTAAAACTCAAACTACCTCTAAAAATTTGATCAGATTCAAAACCATTTTTAACCTGAAAATCAAAACTATGAAGAAAAGATGGCTCCCAAGTTAGCCTACTCCTTACTGAAACTTTTTTCGAATTTTTTTTTATGAATGTAACCCTTTTAACCACACAATTATCTTACTACATTGTTTATGAGGTACCTCAATACTCGTGGTGACATTGGAATTGGGCATTCCGAGTTGCTCTTTTGGATCTGTTCGTGACATTACAGTTTTTTCATGGGTTTTTGGTATATTTTAAGGTATGGTTTTATGATTTATCTAATAATTATAAAATTATAATTTCATTTTTTTAAATTAATTTAAATAAACAAAATTATTAGATTTATTGCATATTGAAGTGTTGAGAAACTTCGTCATGAGGTGAATAATGGTGCCGGGAGCTCGTTAGGTAGGTAGGGTTAGGATTCCATTCTCTGTGTGAGTTGGGGAGAGTAAAAGCGTTCAGGGATTTGGATAGGAGTGATAGGTTAGCAATGGCAACGGGGGATTTGGATGCAGCAGTTGAAGTGGTTAAAGAGCAGGAGAAAAAGAGATCACTTAAGGAGGCGGTAGCAGGCAGGACCAGCAAGCCACCAGGAGACGTCACGATGGCGGGGACAGACAATAATCTGCCTAGATATGACCAACCTGCCACTACAACAGGCACGGGCAACAAAGCCAACAGGAGATTGAAAAAATGGATGTCTAGCTAAGACCGTGGAGAACCCGCGGTATCAAGTCACAACTCCTTTGTTTGGGAACTACATTCAGTACATGAACGACCACGTGGTTAGGAAATTCATGGGAATTTGGCTCTCAGAAAAAGCGCTAATGGTATGGATAAAATCGCAATGGAAAGTCAAAGGGGACATAGACCTTAAGTTAGGGTCCAAAGGTTTCTTCATAACAATATTTTCCTGCACAAAAGATAGAGATAAAGTCTTTAATGAGGGACCCTATTTATTAGCAGGGCTTTGCCTGAGGTATTGGACGAAACGTTTCTCCCCAGAGAAAGAGGACTACACAACAGCTCCGGTGTGGATCGCATTATTTTCTTTACCTCAAGAGTTCTAGCATCTGGAAACCCAAAAGGGATAGAGAATACTCTCAGATACTTTTTCGAACTTTCTGAGATCACAAAGACGACAAGGTATACTTCTTATGCAAGGATCTATGTTTATATGAATGTGGCAAGAGCCTCACCATAATCAATCACCATTTCTTTCCAAGACGATGAATGGGTTCAGACCATATATTATGAGCACATTCCATTTCAATGCAGGAAGTTTCAAGAACGCGGCCACCTATTTAGACACTTCCCACAAAACACTTCGCAGGAAACTAACAAAGGTAAAGAAGAGGCAGATGCAGAAGGTTTTGTAAAGATTCCCAACAAAAGAAAAGCGGGCCGAAAAGGAAACAAGCCCACTAGGGAAGCCTCAAAGAAGGACTCAAACAATTTCCATATCTTAGCAACAAAAGATCACAAGGAGGGTAACACTGAGGGGGAGCATCCAAAAACAGAGAAGGGAAATGACACAAAGAAAATTTTAGAAGTCAAGCAAGAACAGATCCAAAAATGCCCCTGCGTCAATCAGAGCAATGTAATCCCATCGACGACAGCAGGTGAAATCAATATGCAAGATCCAGAGGATAATGAAGTCTCTCAGGAAGAGACGAAGAACAAGGATAACACTCATAATACAAATCTCGGAGAGATGGAAGTATATATCAAGGGTCTAATAGAATTCCATGGGGAGGAAGAGGTTAATTTAATATGCATGTGGGACAACTACGCAAGCTTCAAAGGGACCTACTCAAAGGAAAGAGAAAGGGCCTCATCTAGGAAAACCCGGCTTCAACCTCAGGGAACTTATGAATTAAAATGAATCCAATGAAGACCTCAAAAAAATGAGGGGGAGAGGAGAAGAAGAAGGGACGCAAGCCCCATAAACAGGTCTTAGAAGAAATAGGAGCACTACTCGTCGACTATGGTCAGGTCGTGGGACTCCCATACAGGTACTTCTGACCCCAAACCAAATGATACATATGAGAATCTTTTCCTAGAATATGAGGGGACTAAATGCATTATCCAAACATAGAATTCTCACGAAAAAATAGATATAGTAATGTTGCAAGAAACTAAGTTTGATAACAAGAATATGAAAAAAATAGAAAAAAAAAATATGGAATAATGCGAAGTGGCATGCATCAAAGCAGAAGGGGCCTTAAGGGGGCTAGGCCTCCTATGGAACCCAAATAATGTTAAGGTGGACATGGTGTCCCAATTCAATAGAATAATTATGATCTTATATAAAAAAATTAGGATCGGATGAGCAAGGCTATGTGTCCAGCACTTATGGTCCCCTGATGCCCGAGCTAAAAGGGACTTCCTCAATGAGATATCGAACTTGGTTCTACTATTGAAATATAAACGATGGATATTAGGAGGAGATTTCAACTTAATAACATCTCTGGAAGACAAGAAAGGAGGATTGCACAAGATGGATACAGAGAATCAGACTTTCAAGGAGCTAGTAGATCAACTCTGTCTTATTGATATCCTCCTGGTAGGGGGACAATACGCTTGGAGTAATAGGAGAGGATGAATTGTTCCCTTCATGTTATTAAGGATCTCCTTTGTTTGTATATGATGAGAGAGCTTATTCAAGTTGTTGTTACGGTAGTGGTTTAAGGGTGTTGTTGATATAGTAGTTTTTTGCACAATTTAGAGTTTTCCTTTTAACACATTTGGGGCACATCCATTTGAATAAAATATAACAACAATATTGTAAACGAGAGAGATCAGACTAACACCACATATATGAATAAAATATGATTATTATTTAGTACTGAGTTGGGTTGTTACAAATAGTGAAAACACCCACAATTTCTTCCTATTACCACGAGAAACAAAAGAATAACATCTGACCTGTCAATAGGCAATGGTTGAATACATATTCCTAGAGATGTAATAAATAATGAGTTGTGACATTCTAGAATGTGTAAATTACTATAGTTGTTGAATAGAGGGATATATCAGTAGTTCATAAAGGATATTTTGTCTAGATTTGATGATACTCAACCCACAGAAGATATGATACATTACAACAACGAGAATGACTTCAAATGCGTATAATATCGACCCTATTCCGCATATACTTGCCCAACAATCATATGTCCATCCCCACTAATGGCTAAATCGATCCTCACACCAAAATCATTGTCGATAATTGTTAATTTGCCCCCCTAAGTATAGAACTTGTTCCTCAATTAGTAAACAACTCAACCCACTCATAAATTGAGATGTCGCCCAGTTGTAGAAGAAGGTGCCCCAAATAGATTAGCTCGACCCCAATACCAAAATGACCTCCTTAGCTCTTGATTTAATCCCACAAAAATGGTAACTCGCCCAACGAGAGGAAACTCCCATCCAAGGGAGTGAAATCGTACCAAAATGAATGAATATCCAGTCGCCAGTGAAAGAACTCGTCGCACAACAAATAATTTAGCCACTCAATAAAACCCATTATCATCGAAGATAAATGTCTACCACAAGAAAATGAAATTGACCCCAATGAATCATCAACAATTAATCTAGATGATCTACTCCATACATTGGTTAGGATGGATAAGTTTCACCATCGAATCCAATGTTCACCAAGGGTTTCCGTCCTCAATGCCAAAAAAGCCACGAGAGCTCTCAATTCCAATTTCTAAAGATAATAATGATCAATAATGAGGAGAATTCCTCTTTTCCTCCTTTTATATTTATCCTTTGAGTGTTTTATTAATTTATCGTCTTTTATTAATAAAGTCACTTTATTTAAATATTTGACTTTATTACTTTATTCCACATTTCATAATTAAATGACTTAATATCACCACTTAAATGCTCTTTTTGTCCCAAGTGACATAAGTCATTAATTAATTCCCCTTTTCTTAAATTCTCGGCCTAACCTATGGGAATCAAATAGGCTAAAAGGTTGGCCTTTAGTGCTTAAGCAGAAGGGGACATGATAGTCCTCGCCACCTAAAATTGCTTGTCCTCAATAAATCGTAAGCCTGGATGTTGAAGTACATGTTCCCCTTCCCATGTGGCATCCTCCACTGGTAGTTCCTTCCACCTGATGAGGTACTCCCGAATGATCCTATTTCTCAACTTCTTTTCCCGAACCTATAGGATCTCTTTTGGAATCAAGATCAAATGACCTTCCTCATCGAGTGGGCGTAGCTGAGATGATTTTGTGACCTGTTGACCCACCTCATTTTTAAGGTAAGAAACGTGGAATAAATTATGAATTTTACTCCCTTCAAGCAGCTCGAGTTCATAGGCCACTTCTTCTATTCTCCTGGTAATCCTATAAGGTCCATAGTAGCGGGGCTTCAATTTCTTTGCTCCTTTATTCTTAAGGGAAGATTGTTTGTAAGGTTGTAACCTCAAATACACCATGCCACTCACTTCAAAGCTATGTTCTACTCTGCGCCTATCGACATATACCTTCTGTTGATTTTGAGTTGTTGGTAAGTTGTCCTTGAGAGCTTCAATAATGTTTTGGCTTTCGTGAATCCAATCCTTGGCCCTCAGCACTCTATTGTCTCCAAACACCAAATCAAAAAATGTCAGAGCATCATAGCTATATAGTGCTCTGAAAGGGGTCATACTGATAGACATGTAGAAGGTAGTATTGTAAAAAAACTCTCCTAGATGTAGCCATTTGATCGAGGTCCTTTGTAGTCCCGCTACATAATTCCTCAAATATCCCTCAAGCCATTTGTTTACTATTTGTGTTTCCCCGTCAGTTTGAGGGTGGTAACTTGTGCTAGGGGTCAAATCAGTGCCAATGATCCTAAAGAGATCTTGCTAAAAGGCACCAATGAATCTATTGTCCATGTCGTTGACGATGGTATTAGGTAGCCCATGCAGTCTAAATACCTCCTGAAAGAATAATTATGCTACATGTGTTGTTGTATAATCCTAGGGAATAACAAAGAAATAAGAAAATTTGGTTAACCTGTCCACCACCACATATATGCAGTCTCTACCCTGCACCTTCGACAATCCTGTAATAAAATCCATGGAAATACTCTCCCATTTTTTCTCCAGAATGGGTAATGGCTAGATTAATCCGGCTAGATGGGTGTGTTCTGTTTTATTTTGTTGACAAGTGGTGCACTCCCTCGCATGCTTCAAGACATCATCCTTTAGGCCCTTCCACAAGAACCTCTCCTAAATCTACCTATAAGCCTTTAGAAAACCCTGGTCGCCTGCCAAAGGTGAATCATGTGATGCTTGTATGATCTTCTTCTTAAGCCCATATTTTGGTACCAAATAGATCCTGCCCTTATAGTATATGATATCATCTACTACCCTGAACTTGTCATCCTCTACCTGTCCATCTAGAAGTTCACAAGCAAATTTATTTTTTGAGTACTCCACCAAAATGTGGGACTTTGAATCCAATGAAATATCCATAAGGGATAGAGTGGTTGGCTTCCTTGAGAAGGAATCCGCTACAACATTGTTTTTACCCTTCACATACTCTATCTCAAAATCATAAGCTCAGATCTTATTGACCCACTTTTGTTGCCTCTCGTTTAAAACCTTTTTCTCTAAAAAGTACCTTAGGCTATTGTGATCTATTTTAACTTTAAATTTTCTACCCACCTGGTATTGCTTAAATTTGTCTAAGGCATGCATGATTTCCAACATCTTCTTATCATATATAGAATAGTGATGCGCATATTCCTTGAGCTTCCTACTCTCAAAGGCTATAGGGTGATCATTCTACATTAATACTGCTCCTATTCCTTCCCTGGATGCATCACACTCTAGCACAAATGGATGAGTGAAATTGGGCAATGCTAGAACCGAGCACGAACTCATCAATTTTTAAGTCTATTAAATATCTCATTTGCTTCCCCGGACCAGCTAAGCGCCCCCTTCTTCGTGAATTTTGTGAGGGGTGTTGTCAACTGTGAAAACCCTTTAACATACCACTTGTAGTAAGTGTAGAGGCCTAGGAAACCTTTTAACTCTGTCAAATTCTTAGGTGTGGGCCACTCTAGGATAGTTATGATATTGTCCAAGTGGACGTGCACTCATTTTCTCCTATCGCATGCCCTAGATATAACATCTCATGCATCCCAAATTCACACTTGGACATTTTTACGTATAATGATTGCTCACCCAAAATTCCAAATACCTCATCCAGGTGTTGTAGATGCTCTTCCCAAGTCTTACTATATATCATGATGTCATTAAAAAATACGAGCAGGAATTCACGCAGCTGCTTCTTGAACGTGTTTTTCATGCATGACTGGAATATGGAAGGTGTGTTTGTTAGCCCAAAAGGCATAACCAGGAACTCATAGTTTATGTAATGGCAACAGAAAGTTGTTTTGGGAATGTCCTATTCTCGTACCCGAATCTGATGATACCCAGAGCAGAGATCAATTTTTGAAAAGTATTTCTCCCCTTGTAACTCATCCATCAACTCATCAATTTGTGGGATCAGGTACATGTTCTTCATAGTCTTCTTGTTTAAGGCCCTATAATATATGCACATGTGCAAGGTCCCATCCTTCTTCTTCACCATAACTACGAAGGAAGAAAATGGGCTAGAACTTAGTCGGATGTGTCCTAGTTTGGGAAAATCATTTATGGTTTTCTTAATTTAATCTTTGTATACCTTGGGATGTCAATATCAAGTAGTAATGATTTCTTGAACTCCCTCCTCCAACTCAATAATATGCTCAAATCCACGATTGGGAGGCCTAACTGGAGGAATGTCACTGAATACCTGCTCATGCTTCTGCAACAATGCTTGTATGTCCGCTAGGTACTAGGGTGTTTGATCTAGAGGTTCCTTCACTGTGATCAAGCACTCTGCTGCCCACTCTATATTTCCCTGCCAGGGTACATCCTCCATCCTCTGTGATGATACCACCTTGGGAGGGTAAGTATGCATGCCTCGTAATACTACCATCTTGCCATCGGGTCCCTGAAACTCAATCTCCATGGTCTGGTAATTTGTGGAGTATTTTCCAATAGAATAGAGCCATTGGACTCCCAAAACCACATTTATATCTGGCACATTCACCGCATAAAAGGAATTTGACAAATTCTAGTTCCCAAGTGTTATGTTCAATTTGGGAATCCATCACGTACACTCCATGCTATGATTTCCTGAAACTTCCACTATAAACCCCTCAAACTCTTCGGTAGGAATTATACACCTCATCACCCAAGCAACATCTATAAAATTTTGGGTCGCCCCACCATCAATCAGAACTCCTAATCTCTATCCCTGCACAATCCCTCTCACCCTAAAAGTATGAAATCTGGGAACTCCTGATAGAGTGGCAATAACACCTCCCTTGACATCATCCTAAAACTACTCATCCCTTCTGCATGAAGCTCCTCCTCATGTACCTACTCCGGATCATCCTCATCCTCCCCACTATCATAATACACCTCAAAACAGTGGGCATTTCCCTTTCCTGAACATATGTGACCTAGTTCCCAAGGTTCATGGTAGGTGAAGCGCAATTTCTTTCTTCTCAACTCTCTCATAGTGTCCTCGTCCATCTTTTCCTTCATTAGCCACTCCTTCTGGAAAGGTTTTTTTATCTTTGTATTTTATGGGAAAGGTTGGTTTGGGAGGAACCCTATTCTTTGGCACTGCATCTTACAAATCCCCAGTCCTACTAATAGCATCCTGTAAGGTGGTAGTTTTATAGTCCTTAACCCATCCATGTAATGGTTCAGCCAGGGCCTCTGTGAACAACATGACTAGCTGGGACTCCAATATGTCATTCACCATGACGATGACCCTCTGGAAATTTGATATAAAAGCCTCCAAACTACCTATCTACTTGAGTTGGGCTAGCTCTCTGAAGTGAATCTATGGGTCCTTCTTATCAAAGCGCTCTATGAGCCTTTGTGTGAAGTTCGGGTACAAATTAATGTTATTATGGCCCAAAGTCACCAGTCTTTGATACCACCAATTATGGGCTTCCCCATCAAGATGAAATATGGCAAGTTTTATTGCATTTGTCTCCATCCTTGGGTTGAGTTGGAAATAGGTATCCAACTTTTGTACTCAATCCCTCAATGTCCAGTTGGATGATCCATATTTCCTAGCCACGTTAGAAGAAAATCCAACTCAGTGGTAGACTTCTTGGAAAACATAGCGGTGGGGAAATCCTCTAGGGAAACCTGAATGCTTTGGGAGGAAGTGGGTGCGGGTGAATTTCAAGAAAACATAACACGTTTAAATTTGTTGGACAATCCTTTTCCACAGGGGGGATAGATGTGGGAACTAGCGACTTCATGGTGGGTTTGCCAAAGGCCCATGCATCAACATTATGAATGCATCTGCTCCTAGTGGTCGGAAGAGAGATGGTACAGATGGAAAAGGG
Source organism: Picea engelmannii (assembly GCA_009831015.1). Lineage (NCBI taxonomy): Eukaryota > Viridiplantae > Streptophyta > Pinopsida > Pinales > Pinaceae > Picea > Picea engelmannii. The sequence goes on from ML793802.1 coordinate 176,031, forward strand.
CCAGTAAAACTAGATTTAGATTGGAAAGGTTGTCAGTTATCGTTGGGAGAAGACATTTGAGGTAATGAAGATACAACATAGAGATATTGTCGTGGTTTCATTGAAGGTTTTTGGTGGGATGAAGCCTTCGCTATACTTACCCATTTCAAGTGACATTATGAGAAGACATGATTGGTTCAAGAATCGAGCGAGATGAATCAAATCGGGTAATTATGTGCGAAAGTGGAGGTCGAAGAGTAATTCGAAAATGTAGTTAGGGATCCCTCTTTTTAAGATATTTTGGGAAAACACTCATAGCTCTACCTTGGTATCGCATCTGAGCTCCTCTAGTGCATTAGTTCCGCTCTCTCGAGGATTAAGAAGCTTGATGGTGGTGAGGACGATGAGGACCTGAGGGTGCATCATCACCTTGGGTCACTCCCTCTTTGTAGTGTGGAGTGCTTCTAGTTGGGAACCTTGGGAAATTGGGGATAGTAGTCTCAACCTATTATTTTCGTCCTTGAGGGAGCCGAGAATAGAAATATGGTCTTAGCAAAAAGAAATGGACTCAGGGTGTCGCAAGGCTCCCACAAAAAACCATAGCACCTCCATGCATGACAGTATTTCCAAGAGGAAAAGAGGGAATGGGAAGCAGTCAGCAAGATCAATTCCAGGGCCAACAACAGAGAAGAGAAGGTGATTGGGGAGGCCAATAAACGTTTCCACCGCGTATGCACAACCGTAGAAAAAAAGAGTCATGACCTATCTGTAAGAAATGGTTCTGAAGAAAAGAAAGGATATTGTGGAGGAAGGATTTTTCCTAGATGCAAAGGACTTGGTGACGAACCCATGACAAACGAGGACCAGAGGGAACAAATACTTTTTCCTTGTGGAGGTATATTATATGACTAAAGTAATGGTGGCACAAGTCATAGCTCAACAACAAATGGAGAATAAGACCACCTGTCATGCAGTCCATATTCCGAAGGCCAAGTTTGAACTCTTTTGCAAGGCTCAATTTGGCATCCATTTTCATGGAAAGACCCCAGATGTCTAGGACACTTAGAAAGATTGACCAGATAACAAAGACACCCGGGAAGGAACTTGAGAGCATATAATCCAGTTGGATTAAAACAGGTTAGAGACTAGCACGCAGGTTCGAGAGGATCTTGGCAAGCGAGTGATGAATTTAGCCATACAAAAGATAGAAGCGACCATGGGTTCTACACAACCCTTCCCCAAACTATGAATATTGTTTATATATATATATATATATATATATATATAATTTGCTTCTCCTTGGAGAATCTTGTTCATCCCAAAGCATAAATCTAAGATAATTCTGACTTGAAGGACTCATTTGATTGGACAAGATCAATATGATCATTCCCATTTTGACAAACTCCCTAGAATCATGAATGCAATTTTATGTATATTCTAAATATAAATCTTTAAATTTTTTTGCTTAAAAAATACACAAATTATTAAATATATTTTATTATATTTTCATTCTATTTTCAAAATAAAACACCTATAAACATAATAAGTTTATAATAAAATTATAAATATGGAAAAAGATCCAATCAAATATGGCATACTTCTATAAAACTTGTAGTGGCTATGCCCAAAAAGTTCATCACCTTTTGCCTAGGGATACCCACTATGTATTAGCTAAGGCATCTACATCAATGATAATCATACAAGAATCAACATAAAGATTGACGTGACTTTTTCGTTCCATTTTTCCATGTAAAACGAAACCTCATTTTTTCTCACCTCGTTTAGTTACATTTACCCTCGGCTTAAAGACGAGTTTGGTCGAGAATCTCATTGCCGCCGATTCCGTTCAAATGGGATGAGAGTTTCAAACGGATTAGGTCATGTTCCATTCAAATGGTATGAGTTTCAAAGAATTTGACAAATTTGCAAGAGTTTTTTTAATAAATAAAATGGTAAAATAATATATTATTTATATATATAGTGGTATGAATTTGAAAGTATGAGACGATTTTTCAAAAGTTATATATATATAACTTTTGAAAAATGGTCTCATTCTTTCAAATTCTATATATATATATATTATTTTTATTAAATAAGATTTACTTAAAAT
>ML793802.1:194870-206511 GCA_009831015.1 Picea engelmannii
GGTGGGGGGGGAGGTTGACCAATTCAACACCCTATGAGGACCCACGGGGGGAAGAGGGACCATCCATGGAGCCCGTGGGGAGAAGTTGCATTGTTCTAGGCTTTAGGGAGTATGAGTTTGGCCACTGTTCTATAGGAGAGACACTTGATACCCTGGTTCCTTCTTACATAGATACCACAACTCCTACTCCACTTCCCACTTACCAGGGGATAAATTTCATTAGACAAGACGTGATTTCTAGTGAAGCTAGGTCGATGGGACAGAATGGGGAGGAAACAGGGAAGGAATTTTCCTAGTCAAGGGGTTTGGGGATTGATATCTCCCCAATAAAAACCAAGAGTGCTCATAGGAAAGAATTCACATGTTCTACCACTATTGCTATTCAAAATTCCATCATCTCTGATAATGGGGTGCTTATAGGCATGAAAGCCCTAGCCATGGAAAAATCATGATTCTTCTCTCCTTAAACATTAGGGGGGTGGGAGGGACCCCCAAAAATGCTTCCCTTCGCAGATTACTTTCTAGAACTCAACCTGATATTATTTTCCTTCAAGAAACTTTGGTACATGAGAAGAACGCAAGATTTTTTATGAATACTTTTCTACCAACCTGGTTGACTTGTGTTGTTAGTTCTGTTGGAAAATCTAGGGGACTTCTAGTGGCTTGGGATCCTTACAAGTTTGACCTCGCACCATTTTTAAGTTGTGGTGGTATTTTTATGACAGGTACATGTTTAGAGGATAAAAGGAATATATCTCTTTTGAATGTTTATGGACCTTGTTCAAAGAGAAAAACATTTTGGGACAAGGTGGTCAGCAGGGGCATGTTAGCCTCCAAAAATTTGATTGTAGTAGGGGATTTAAACTTCACAGTCAGTGCTGGAGAGGTTTTGGGTGACTCAACAAAATTGGACCCGTTGTCGAGGTTTTTTAAGGGAAATTTTCAGGAAAATTATCTTATCGACATCTTACTAGATGAAGTTGTACCGACATGGCAGAATGGTAGATCTGGGCGAGGATGAATCTCCAAAAGACTAGACAGGGTATATTTGTTGGAGGAACTCATTTCCACTGTCAGCAGACATAGTTCTTGGGTCGCCTACCCTTACATATACGATCATGCCCTTGTTCTTCTTCAACTAGACAAAAAACTTCATACTACAACATATCCATTCAAGTTAAACCCTATGTGGCTGGGAGAAGAGGACTTTACTCATATAGTGAAAGAGGTTTGGAATGAACAAACATTCTTGGATGAAACAACTGCTTAGTGAAGATCAGTATGGAAGTTGAAACAATTAAAAAATTGAGTAAAATTGTGGGCTAAAGATCAAAGAATCCAGAAGCACTTAAAGTTAGATAAGATCGAGGAGGACCTTGAGGTCTACTATCAGGAGAAAACTCACGGACTGATGAGTATAGATGTAGTTCATCATATAAATTCATTAGAGAAAGAATTCAATAAGCTTCTACATGCAGAAGAGGAACTATGGAGACAACAGAGCAGAGCGATTTGGATTAAAATTGGAGACCAAAATACTAAATTTTTCCATCAGTTCACTAGTCATAGAAGGAATAGTAAATATATTTGGGAGATCCAAGATGAGAACGGCTTGGTTCATTCTAGATAGGAGGCACTTTTAAAAGAAGCAACTAGACATTTCAAAACTTTCTTTGAGGACATGGGACAAAACATTATTATTGATCAAGTAAGCACAATTCGACGCTTTCCCCACTTAGTCGCTGAGGAGGATACTCAAGTACTTGAAAAAAACTTTACCAAAGAGGAATTACTTATTGTCCTAAAAGGTTTTTCCAAGGACAAGAGTCCGGGGCCTGATGGGTGGATCATCAAATTCTTCATCTCCTTTTTGGAGCTGGTAGGGGATGACCTCCTCGAGGCGGTTGAGGAATATAGGCAAAGAGGTGAAGTGATTAGATCCTTAAACTTGACCTTCCTTGCTCTGATTCCAAAATTAAACAAGCCTACTTCATTTGGAGACTTTATACCTATAGCCCTGTGTAATATGTGCTATAAAATTATCGCAAAGCTTATCGCAAACATGATTAAAAATGTTCTTTCTCATACTCTTTCTGGAGAGCAATTGGGTTTTCTAAATGGTAGATAGATCCTGGATGCAATTGGAAATGCTTAGGAATGTATCCACAATATTAAGTTGAAAAATTTAAAGGCCATGATTTTGAAGCTTGATCTAAAGAATGTTTATGACAATATTGATTGGGATTTTTTGTAGTTGACTTTATTACAAACGGGGTTTGGTCTTTCGACCATAAATTGGATAATGATTTGTGTTAACACTGCTTCATATGCAATCTTGAAAAACGAGGGGACTACTCTTTCTTCCAGAGTGGCAGAGGTTTAAGACAAGGTTGTCCATTATCCCCTATGTTATTTATTTTAGTGATGGAAGGACTTAGTTTACTCCTCAAGAAAGGACAGGTTGAAGGGAAGTTGATGGGAGTCAAAATATCCACATTAAGTAAGATCCTCAATCTCTTTTTTTTGGATGATGTACTCATCATGACTAGGGATTCACATCAGGAATGGAAGGAGATCGATAACATACTAAAAATATTCTGCAGAGCGATGGGACTGATGGTGAACCTGCTCAAGTCAACTTTACATCATTATGGAATTCAACAGGAGGATTTAGATTCATACAAGGAAATATTTCCATACAATTTTGCAGATCTTTCTGAAGGTTTTAGGTATCTTGGCTACTTTCTCAAGCATGCTAATTATAATTTTGAAGATTGGCGTTGGATAATCACAAAGTTTGAAAAAAATAATTGGCCATTGGTGCAACCGATGGCTTTCCTTAGGAGGTCGCTTCATGCTTATTAAGGAAGTCCTTGAGATATTTCCTGTTTATTGGGTGATTTTGGAAATTATCTCGATGTCAATACTCAACATAATCAGACAATTGATTTTCAACTTCCTTTGGTCGGGTAGTATTGTTAAACAACATTTTCATCTTTGCAAATGGGAGATCATTGCAAAACCAAAGATTTTTGGTGGTTGGGGATTAAGGAATATTTACCTTTTTAACATATCGCTGGCAGAAAACACCCTATGGCGAGTGTTGATGAAGGATTGGATTTGGCATAGGGTCATAAAGTATAAATATATTCCTTATATCTCGGTGTTTACTTGGCTAAGATCGACCACTCAAAGAACTACAAATGCCTCATAGACCTAGAGAAACCTAGTAAAATCTATAAATGTAATAACTCATTGGTTGAGCTCGGATCTAGCCATTCTGTAATTATTGGCAAGGATAAGATTCTATGTATGGGAAATTTATCTCTTCTCTCTCAAGACCTCCTAGCTTCATTAAAGCGGAGAAACATTCACTTTCTCTTTCAAGCCAGAGGATCTATTCGGTAGGGAACGATCTTCTCTCAGTGGAAGTAAAGTTATGACCTTGGTCTCATGGGAGAATAGGCGAAAGAATGAAACTTATTTTGCATGGCTCTAATTTTCTTGGTGTACAGTTGCAGGATAGACATGATGAGTTGAAATGGATTGGGGGTGATAGATCGGGAACTCTCATTGCCATAAATGTCTATAATGCCTTATCATCAAAACTTTGGCACCAACCCATTGGTGGATGGCGGAAACAATTGTGGACTTGGGACCTTGCACCCAAAATAAAATATTTCACCTGGTTATTTGTGGAAAACAAAATTCTTACATGGGATAATTTACACAGTAGAGGATTGTTTGGTCCAAGTATTTTCCCTTTGTGTTTAAATAAGCGTGAGACAATTATGCACTTGTTGTTCAATTTCTATTTTACACATCAAGTGTGGTTCGGGATTAAAAAATCCCTTAGTTTAAAGACTTTGTGGAAGGGATCCTCTTTGAACTCTTGCTTTGAAAGTTGGCTAAGACAGTGTTCCTCACACCCTACTCTTCCCTCTCTCATTAGTTGGCATGTGTGGCTATAACGTAACAAAGTATTATTTAAAAATGGAAGACCTTTTATCCACTCGGTTGTATGCAAGTCACTTGGAGGAGTTGGCAGACACATGGATATTCAAAAAGCGCCAGTTACCAGATTCACTTATTCATTGACCAAAGAGGATTTTACAGCGGGATGGTTCGACGGAGTATCTCAATCAAATGGAAAACTAAGTGGAGTTGGAGGGGTTCATAGGACCAATGATCATACAATCTACAAGTGGACATTCAATTGTGGACCAGGAGCTAATACTAGGGTTGAAATTTTGGGAGTGTGGAAAACATTAACATTGGATACACGACTGCATATCTTAGATCTTTAAGTTTTTGGAGATTCCAGAATCATCATAGACTGGTTGAACCAGAAAGGGAAGTTGCAGGTAATCTCTTTGGACTGTTGGAAGGATAGAATCAGAGACCTCAGTAAAGTGTTCAAGACAATTAGATTCACTCACATTTACATAGATTTCAACAAGGAAGAAGACATTTTATCCAAGAAGGTACTCCAAATGAAAGAAGAGAAGATAGTTTACAACCAGTGGGAAGAGGGGAATACGGGCCCCACCCTATTCTTAAATATATATTAATGTTTTTTGTTGGCAGTTTTAATTTTTTTTTTGGATGAGCTTTCTCTCTATCTATACATAAGAGATAGTGTTTTTTTGGTTTATTGGGGTAGGTTTTATGGACCTATGGGGTCAGATCTGGGCACTTGGTGTTCTTATCTCCATGTTTTGAATCATCTTGCATGCTGGTAGTATTTTAGTTTCTTATTCTCATATATCTCTAGCTTGGAGGGTCGAGGAAAGTGATTGCTATGATTACTGTTATATTTTGTTACTTTTATTCTAAAAAGTTTTATATAATATAATGAGAAATTTTATGTTGGAAAAAAAAAGTTGAGAAAAGACACCTTGTATTTTTCCTTTAATACCCTAATAAGCCTCCACATTCTAGAAGCCCAACAACTTTAATCATTGACTATTCCAATCTAACATCCTTAATATTCTTATCTTTTCCAACCAAGGTTAAGCACACTTAATTTCTCACGAGATTATTGTTTTGAATCTTGACATGTATTTCTTGGATGTACTTCATTCATAACTAAACAAGTTAGATAGCAACAAAGTTGCAAAATCCATACCTCTAGGATGAAACTTGATATTTAGAAGGAATTGCAATGCATTGAAATGAAATCAATAACATTATATTGCAAATAATGTGTAGATTCTCCATTCAATGTTTATGAAGTGACAACAACATACCATTAGGTGCAATAAATTAATTATCATATAGGGACCAAGTAAGGAAGCTCTTTGTTCCCTAGTCTTTTTGGAATTTACATAGTCAAGTTATAAGACTGCTTAGAGGAAGTAGGGAGTGTAGGCATCGAACTCCCAAGGCTATTTATCATTCTTCTCATTTATATATATGATAGCTTTATTTTAGCAAGGAACCCTTTTGACTTTGAAAAATCGCTTAAAATTATTAAATATTTTTGCAATAACTTGATGATTACTATCAATACTAATAAAACTAAGATAATGATAATCAATTCTAAGTGTGTCACATATCCTAATTTTTTATATAACCAGAACTTGGAGGAAGTCCCTTATTATAAGTATCTTTGAATTGACAACCATCAAAATACAAACTTTAATTGTAGTATTAAAAGAAGGATTAATGGAGGTTGGAAAGACTTTTTGGTCTAGAAAATTATTGTAAAGAAGTCAAGTTCTGGTTTTGGAAAAAAAATAAGCTTCTCTTTGATATGATTGTTATCCTAGTAATTTTTTATGGTTGTCATGTCTAGAATTGTAATATTTCTAGGGAGACTTTGAGGAAATCAGGGAAATATAGAAGATTTTTATAATAAACAATATCATAATAAAAGGCAGTAATCCTATCATATCCTTCTTTTAGAGGTCAGTCTCCCTTCCATGGAGAGTAAGGCTATGCTAACGTACATATTGTACAGGTATAAGTTGGATAAAATGAAGAAAGATAGGCTCCATATCACATATTCAAACATGAGTAAAAGTCACTCATGGCTAGAGAGAGGGTGGACTAAAGATGCCACTTCTTAGCTCCATTACTGGGGTAGTAGAAGAATATGCCCTTCAAAATATTAACACCATTAATAGTATTATTATAAATAACTTTAAAGAAATTTTATGGTGCTACAAGGAGATTGAGAAGAAGAAAAAACGGTCTTCTATAAATAGGCCATTAACCATAAGTTAGAAGGAAACAAATATCTCTCTAATGTTTCTAGTGTCAAGATGACAAAAAATATTGCAAAAACAAAAGTTCACTCCCATGTGCTTCATAGTGAAATTAGGAGGTGGACAAGACCTACAATATCCTAAAAATAAATAATTTCTAACATCAACAATTCTAATGAAGTGGAAGGTGAAAAGCATTTTCTCTTAATGTGCGAAGCTACATGAAGATTAGATTTCATTTTCAAAATATTTGTAATGCCACTGATATATATAATTTATTAGCCCATCAAAATTAAAGTGAAAATGGAAAAATTATTTCCTATTTGATCTTAGAAGCAACATAATTAAAAAAAAAAACATTTAACTTTTATCCAATAAAACAATATTGATCTCAATATATATATAAAAGCAAAAACATTATGCATCCCATCCATGCTTTCATTGCTAATTTTTTTTTTAAATATTATACTGGGACAACTTAATGCAAGGTAGACAATACACATGTCCCTCATAATAAAAAGTTATGATGATAATAAAATTTAAGGTCAAATCCTAGATAGACACTAAATTGACTTATGAGACACCTTTGTTGTATGCAAAGGACTAGGGATAGATGATTGGACAGTAAATTAAACCTCACTACTATGCAATGAGCATCATTAATATATGAGTTGTGATAATTTGATTTGATGTTTCACTAGGCCATAAACTTAAATTTAATTATTATTATTATTATTAAATTTTTCCTATCCATAACAGATGTTATTAACTATGATGACCATTCAAATTGACACATTTTACTAAAAAACACCCTATCCATAACCGTACTCTTTAATGACGGCAACCATTAAGACCATGTTTTTTCTTATAACAATTAGTTATTAATTATGGTTAATGGTTGTTGTAACACATACTTTCTAAAGATGATTTAATGATAGTTTCCAACTATCATGGACCTAAGGGTTTTTCTTTAATTTTTATTTTTGTCATCTTCGTCATGTGGCATTTCCTTTTGTCAATGACATGGGCTTGACAACCCTGCTCCAACTACAACTAGACTATGCCTCTTTACTTAGGGTCTACCCATATATACGCCTTAAGATATGATGTGGATATGACTTGTTAGATCTACAACTAAGTTCAACAACCAACTTATTTTAACAACTATGCACACATCCAACGACATCCTTGAATGATCTCAATAACACTTTTAACACTTAGTAAATATTCATCAATATTTATCCAAATAGAACATTGCAAGGAATGATAACATTCATCCAAGTGAAGAGACCGTGACACTATGTGTCAATTTAATTGCTTCAATTGTTGTATAGTAAATCATCAATTTGGATGCTCATAAGCTTATGAGGTGTTGGAAAAATGTATGCAAGACTAGGTAAGACAAAATTATAAGCTATCCTTACTACATTCAAAAGCACTTTGTTTGACAAGTCATTCCCAGAAATTGAAACCAAGTGCATGAGTATGCTCTATTCTTTAATCAATCGATTGCAATCCTTTTTTTTTCAAATGTCGAATGATCCAACGAACTTAGTCATTAACTCAATTAATTCTCGTAGAGTTATCAAATTGTAAAATGGAAATTGCAATGTTAAACCAAATTCAACAAATCTTGTGGTTGTAGATTCAAGTCTTGTGACTTTTCAGTTTCTTAATATTCATGTGTTAACAACACCACGATTCTTGGTATTAAATAAACACGCATGCTACCAGAATTTTATGTGAACACTTTCTCTTCACGCTAGAAATTGGAAGCATAAACAAATGAGAGTAAAGGAATATATAAATTGAATATGTAAATGAATGAAAGTAAAGGCATAAATTGAATATCGATTTCATGAAAGAAATCAAATATATGAATTGAAATAACACCATGCTTAACTAGTCCCTAAGGTCTAGAGTAGTTGGTGAGGGAGTGCATTTTTAAGGCACTCCATAAGTGAAATTCATCGGTTCGAAACCCCTGGGGACACCTCAAAATCCAGCCCTGTTAAAGGTTGGTGCGGTTCAAGTCGAGTGTGATCCCTGGGTGACTTTGATGGCTTAAATGCCCCTAGGTTGTGGCATCTCAGCCACACGTCAGTCCCTCGCCAGTCACATGGTTCATGATTAACAAGAAGAGGGCCCTACCTCTTCCAGCACACTCTACAAGAAGACTACAGTGTCCTGCTAGAAATCTACAACAAAAGTGTCCTTTATTTTATCATTCAAATATGAGATTACAAAGGATTGTTACAATTCTTGCACAACAAAGGTTTCAAGTGAAATACAGGTCAACCAACCAACCAACAATGCTTTACAAAGCTGACGTCTCTCGTATTTATACTTACAACCTTTAGATCATAAAAAGAAAACATTACAACCATATATTCACTATCTCAACAAGAAGATCATGCATTCATCACATTGTTGGAATTTTACTTAGTTAAGACATGAGTGGTTGTGTTTTTCTAGATTGATGACAAAGGAAGGGGGTCAATTTTCCTTTAGAAACGTCATGGGAGATGTGGAGCGTCTAAATTGGGTGTTTTCTCCACAAAATCAGACCAATTCATGGCTGAAAAAAACATGTTGAACATGGCTTTAACAAGAGATCAATTCCTTTATTGATGGTTGTTATGTCTATTTGAGCAACATGAAAGCTTGACAATGTCATTCCCAACAAAGCCCAGATGCCCAAATTCACTCACAAGAAGCATAACCATCTAATACATGGAAGCGCTACCAGATTTTTGAAGATGACTGCTATCGAATTTCTGAATATGACCACTACTAGATTTTTGAAGGTGTCTGCTATTGGATTTTTGAAAAATTCCACAAGAACAACTAGACTTTTTCAAATAGTAAGAAAAACACAAAATCTAACCTAGGAAACCATCAAAACATGGGAAAACAATAAAATCGCAATCACATATCTCGTGAAGCTTTTCTAAAGAGGAAATGAACAAAATGGGTGATATATGATGATATAAATGATAATTTCAAAACAGATAAAGGAGAAATTAAATAATAATAAGTTAAATGGTCATTGAAAACATGTTGAAACCAAGGCTAAACATCCCCCCCACACTCAAGTCTTTGCATGTCCTCAGGAAATATAGATACGAGTAAATGAATGTTGTCTAAATCATGATGCGTATTCTTCATTTCCTCGTATGACATGATTACTTCTTGCCTTATTTTTCAAAATCATTATATTTTTTTAATCTCCTTTTTCTTTTCTTTATATGTGTCTCTTTATTTTTGTCTTTTATTTTTCTTTTATTTTAGTAAGGCAAGGAGGAAAAGGACTTAAGGATCTAACGAAGTTAGATTGTAGATAATAAGAGGTTTTTCTTATTCCTCATGATGTATACAAGACGAGGGAAATTGGAATGATGCGTTTACTATGGAATATGACATACAATACAAGACTTGCATGAAAAAGGTTTGTCTTACAGTGAAGTTTCCTCAAAGTTTTAAAGATGCTAAAGGGAAAAGGGGTAATGATGGATGAAAAAAAAATCAAGGGAGGTTAAACAAAATGTGAAAGGGATAAGGAAGTAAGGTATGAAGGGAAAAATCTTCAAGAGTCTAATGTGCATGAATTCCCAAGTTAGATGACTACATAGAAATCAAAATTGCTTACCCAACTACCTTTGTTGATACCCAATGATCCGAAAGAGAAACACACTAAATATTTGACTACATGATATGTAAATAAATTTGTTGAAGATCAAATAAGCGAACTTGGACTGTAAAACTGAGAATTCTAGTGGAAAACAGTGAGTGTGCTATCGAAAACTCGAAAAATTGTGAAGCCATCATTTGGAAATAATAACCTGCTACATGAAAAACTAGATACTCTATGTGGATGTCTAAAATAATGTTGCTAATGTTGAACTCTTAAGAGGAGGTGATGATCCCCTAAATAATGTAAATTCATGGAACATTCAATGCACCAACTACCAGATCTAATCATGTAGGTAGTGGAGTTTGAAAAAGAATCAATTGATGAATTCATTGGCACACATGCTATTGGCTATTTTTTTATGTATTACAAGACTATAAGGATCTTAGGCACATATTGTAAAACTATACTGTTAGGTAATTTTTTGAATTTTTGTACTTAAAGTTGTCGATAAAGTACAACTACATATTGAATCTATGTTCTTATTTGAAGTATGGTCTTATGATAAGAAGCCTTTTTGATATATCTTTGTTGCAAGCATTTGTTGTAGCCTTTTACTAAATAGATAAGTATTTTATAAGGTTGTTGCTAGTCAAAAGAAAGATGAAATAAACATCTAAATTAAAGATAGTGCAATATTTCCAATTACATAAGTTTTAATTCACTACACAGTCTCAAAATTATGATTTTTTTTTTCACACAGAAAAAAAACAGATCCACTGTTATTCTATTAGAATCATGTGTTCTTTCAAGTTACAAAAAGATCAGATAGATCTACAGTTCTCTAATAGTCTCCTCAAAATCCTTGATAATTTGAGATATACTTTAAGCAAGTATTCAAGAGAGTTCCTATTGACTACTGTCAATTTGCTTTACATAATATCATAAACTTTGCTTATCAAAAAGAAAAAGTAAACTTTCCATCTAATGTCGATGTACAGTGGATTATAACTTTAAAATATCAAAAAGCTATCAGTATTTACTGCATTCTGTTTAATGATCTCCTCATAAAAAAAACAACCGAGGGAGTTTCCCAATGCCTTTTTGGAGAGTAGATCTGCAACTGTGTTGTATTCCCTGTGGATATGCATGAATTTGATTTCTTCAAATAACGCCTTTAAACAAATTATATGTTCTTTCCATCTATGTAAATAAATCAGGTTCAGATTTGAGTGGTCATTAATCCAGTCAATAGTCGCCTTGGAGTCTCCAACAACCATCAGTTTACTTATGGACAACCTATGATCAAAGTATAAAATCCCCCAAAGACCCATAATTTCAACTTTCATATTATTACCTTTTCCTCCTGCAAAGCGTGTCTTATAACTGTGTTCTAAAATTAATTTTATAAATATGCCAACTCCACAGTTATCATTAACAGTTGCACCATAAAAAAAAACTATTGGATTTTCATCAAAGAAAACTGGATTTAGGATATAATCAACTTTGTCTACTTCTCCTTCTCTATTATATTCCTTAATATCAAGCAAAATCTTTGTAATTATTCTGGAGTCCTCTCTTTTCCATTTCTCAAATAAAATTTTGTTCCTATACTTCCATATTCCCCAAATAAACAGAAAATTAATATATCTCATCCTTGGATATTGTGTAAACCAATGCAACAAATTTTTTTCCAAAGTGGAAAAATTCCAGGAATCTGAAATATTGAGGGAGTTTAATATTTCTTTACAAATGTATTGTGTGGAGTCACAATGTATAAGCAAATGATTAGTTGTCTCAT
>ML793802.1:223740-236339 GCA_009831015.1 Picea engelmannii
GTTGTAATTATGTCAACAACAACTTTGATAAGAAAAAAAAAAAATGTAAATTAATATGACATGTTAAATTCATAACTAATATATATATATATTGTTTTTTCCATGAAAATAATTTTTTTTCCATGAAATATATATATATTGTTGTAATTGCGTCAACAACAACAACTGTGATAAGAAGAAAAAGATGTAAATTAATAATAAGTCCTTTTCCTATTGGTCCTAAAGGAACGCGTGCTTGAATCTAAAGGATTTTTCAAAGAGTAAGACTATTTGCCATCTTTAACAATTTAACAACTGGATTATAAAGTAATTTTATAATATTGTTTAGGATTGCGGATACCTACAATCCAAATAAAAAGTAGTACGGTTTTTTGGGTTAACATTCCACAAATAAAAAGTAGTTGTACGGTTTTTTGGTTAACATTTCACCGGAGAGAAACAATGCAGTAGTATAAAGTTTTACTTTTTGACTGTTTTGTAGTGATGTTTTTTTTGTTTGATTTTGTTCGAAATTTGGTAAGGAATGATTGGATCTGTATATTTGAATGACTAAGTTTGTATAATTTGGTTAATGGTTTTTGAGCATGCTGAATCCATTTATGCATTCAGAAAATAACAAAAAATAACGATTTTATCCAAATTTACATCACCCGATTCTAACCAAAAAACTTAAAAAATAGAACGTTTAACTAAAACCAGAAACAATACCTTTAGCTTAAAGTTTCTCACAGCATTCATATATATTACTTCTTTGATCAAATATTTAACTATCACATTTTTATGCCGAAAGGCGTATACCTATTGGAGATGGGCACAATTAATCACCTTTTAATCTAAAATTCTAATCTGATGGCTAACAATTGAAAATGTTGGCATATTATTAGTCGTCCTCCCAAATCAATGAATGTGATTTACTCTTCATAACTTCCTTGTATTTTTGAATGCATCAATTAACTTGTTTACTTTTTAACATTTACCTAATCATATTAAAAAATTACTGTACAACCATATAATTGCCACGTTTAACTGATTAACTTTTGGAATTACCACATTTAAGATTATTTTTTGGATTTCCTCAGCTCTATGTGCGTTTTAACTGTCCGTGCATTTCAATTCACGAGAGTGTTGTCCGTCCAGATAACTTTCGACTTCACAGTCACAACACCAGCCAAAAAGTAATACGGTTTTTTTTGGTTAACATTCTACAAATAAAAAATAGTTGTACGGTTTTTTGGTTAACATTTCACAGGAGAGAAACAATACCTTTAGCTTAAAGTTTCTCACAGCATTCATATATATTACTTCTTTGATCAAATATTTAACTATCACATTTTATAATATATATAGAAAAATGAACTATTTTTTTATTTAATTAAATTAAAAATAACTTTTAAATATATATAGGATTAAGTTATTACAACATATTCATTAAATAATTAACCTAACATATCATTTATCGAATTGAAACATAGTAAAAAGCATAATAATTATTCGTACCAACCATTAGCTTGTCATATTAAAAAGATGGTGAAAAGTATAACTAGTTAAAATATTGATTAGGATCTTCCCCAATATTACTCCATCCACCTATGCGACGGAGACACATTCAAGACTAAAATGAAAGGGGCATTATGCGATCAGGAAGGTGAACGGAATAGACAGGTACTTTGTGACTTTCACGTGAAATTGTCTCAGTCTAATCATGTGAAATTGTCTCAGTCTGCTTCACCAAAGTTTTGATAAAACCATGGAGATGAGGAACAGGTGCAAATTCAGTTGTACCCCGGAGACTGAGAACATATACGAATGGATATTTATAGCAAAAACCTGTTTCTGCAAGATTAAATTCTCAGTCCTTTTGCACATACAACAACGATCACTTAATTGCTTGTATCTTGAGAAAGATAACTAAATCTCATCATGGAATTCAAACCTCTTATTGTCCATACATGACACAAGAGTAGGATTATCATTATAATTACATAATTTTTATTAAATTGGAATTTTTATTGTTGAAATTGTGTTTTAAGATACATAAATGGAAGTGTTGTTAGTGATATAAATTTTTACTAATCATTATTTTATGTTTTTCAAAATCCATTTTTAAATACAGAAATAGATGCAACATGCTAAAAAACTTTTGAAACCCTTAAATTATACAGAAATAATCACTAGAATCTAACGATTTCTCATCTTCAAATGTACCAAAAAAATCCCATAAAACATTTAACCTGCTACTTAAACGGTCAAAATCTTTTTTCACTCCGATTTTGCAATCTCAACCATTGACGTTTATAATTCCAACCATGACCTAAAAAACTGACCAAAAAAATCCAAATCTCACATGTTGAGACCACGCGATGCCGGGATTAACAACTGCACAAACTTTACCACAACAAATCTGGCGACCCAAAAAAAAGCTTTAAAAACAAATGCTGTTCATTGATTTCAGAGTGCACATTAAAAGATTCATTTATCGGCTCAGAGTTCACATAGGGGACGCCTATTGGCGTAATTATTTATAATACTTATAACAAATCAAAGATTCCATGGATTTGCTGCATTCAATGAATGTAGAGTTGCTAACTCTAACAAAAACACAGCTCAAGAAAAACATCCATGATAAACAGAAAGCACCATCATTAAAACAACCTTACAATGCAAAATTCACAGTTCACAAATTATCTCTACGAACATGATTATTATGAATTGCATTGAATATGTGGATTTCAAACGGAAAAAATGCAGTTGATAGCAGTCCAACTGCTCTCTGGGCTTTCTGCAAACCGATAGATCTATATAATCGATGTAATTTGTCACTCTCGCCATATTGCCCATTTTGTGCAAATTTACAGGATAACCATAGCATATGATGCATGATAGCACCATTAAAAATTAGAGCTCTCAAACACCGAGAGATCCTTTGAAGATCAGCAGTGCTTGGCAGCTCATTTCAAATTAGCGGATCAATCCAGTTACGAATTAATTATTAGTATTCTTGTCTTCAGGGATGCTCTCCAACGACGGCCTCCATACACTGTGACTACTCATCTGCGCAGCAGTACCACAATTCTCTTCATATGGATTATACAATGCAGTACTCTGATCACCTAATTTAGCTTGAAGCCCAATAAACAGATCCTCCACGGCCGCTCTCTTAATCAAACCTTTAGACAGCAATTCCGCCAGTTCTTGCTTTCTGATAACTAGTTTAACCCTCACAATACCTCCTGTGTTTTTACAAGAAACCGCTGCTTTCGAGGAGCTGAAATCTTCTGCTTCTTTGCTTTCGCTTGATCTGCTTCTGCTTCTGCACTTCTGTCCATCTCGGCCATTTTTGTTATCGTCCCCAACTGAATGAAGGGGCTGCTCGTTTAGGCCACCACGGGCTTCTGTGAAAACAAGTTTAGATCCACACGGCGCAACACAGTTGCCCATTTCCTTAACCGAGTAAGTAAAACAGATAGATATTGTTAATCGGGCCGATTGAATTCCAATGTAGCCTCTGTTTGTCAATCAATGGCAGCCTACTGGACAATGGAGGGTCTGTGACTTATTCATATAGATCACAAATACCATACCATCCTCATAAATATTAGAGCTCTGGGCAGCTTTAGCGGGTGTAATCCAAGAGGTGGAAATGCATTTAAAGACTTGGAGCAGCAGAAGACAAAGACACTTCACGTCTGAGGTAGTACGATATTCACTGATAATTTCTCGTCTGAGACGAAGACGCCGGCGTGATTTAAGGAGCCATCTTAGGAAACTCCGTTAAAGTCGCCGAATCATAGGAAACTTTTTCGAAGCCGTTGGACTGGTGAGATCCAAAGTCAAGTTTTCGGCGGTTTGATTTGTTTATCAATTTCTTCCCCGTTTCAATCGATTTAGAATTCACTTGGATATTTGAAAATTCCATGAAGGTAAATTTTTTGAGAGAATCATTTTAACTACACTATTAATTTTTTTTTTTCCAGCTGTAAAATTTCTCTATTATATTGGTATATAATATCTGTTGATTTGTTATGCTAGCGATAGATGTGTTTGTAGCTGAGATTCTTAAGAGTGAGCTGAAGTAGTCTAATTATGTCCTGGCAAGCTAAGAGAAAGATAGCTTGTAGGTCGCCCCTGTTGCTCAACCACTCAATAATTATTCTGGAGTCCCCTAGAATCTGAAGGGCTTCAATGTGAAGTTTGGAAGCCAAAAATAGCGTGGCCTAGGCACCCAATAATTTTGTCCTTGTGTTGGTGCCCGAGCCACATTTGAAGGTCCATTTATAGAATGTGTTTTTCGATATGCTGATCAACCCTCCAACTCCACTCTGGGATCCATTTGTTTGTGTTGCTCCATCGAACCATCCTGTAGGGATATCGTCCATGTCATGAGCCTTCTTTGTGTGTTGCGTTCTTAACTTTCTAGAGTGAAGATCATTCCAAGTTTTAAAAATCCTAGCATTTTGTAAGCAACAGAGCTCGAGGAAGGGGTCTCATTTTCAAAGATTGTTTTATATATGTCAAGCCAAATAGACCAACAGACCAAGGATGGAATATGCATGAGATTGTGTTCCTTATGTGACCAAAGATCGAAACAGTCTGAGAGTGTAGGTCCGTCCCAAATGGTTTTGAGATTTAATACTGAGGCAATTTTAACCCTGACTTGTCTGGAGAAAGGACACTTGATAAAGAGATGATCTGCAATTTCTGATTCATTGTGCCACATATGATAGATATTTGGCCCAGTCCAGCGCTTCCTTTGAAGGATATCCCAGGTGTTTAGTTTGTATGCAGTCAAAAGCCAGGTGAAATATTTAATCTTTGGTGGAAGATGCCAGTTCCATAGATGTTTTCTCCAACCATATATATTTGTGAGCCAACGCGAATTAGTAATAGTTGTATATAAATTCTGAACAGTCAAAATTCTGGAATGATAACCCCCCGACCACAATAGTCGATCATCTGAATCAGATAAATGAATACCTGAGTTTGTAAGGGCCGTGCAAAGGGTATTCCAAATGGGAGTTTGCTCTGCGTTAAGTTCAAGGGATTCGCTTGAGAGCTATCATTCAGGGAAACACTCCGATTTGGAACAATCTTTTGCTTGATAAAGAAACCAAATAGTTTTGGAGTGTAAGTGATCTAGTAAATGAGGTGGAAGGATGGAGGCGACATCCATGCCAAGTATGCGATCTCTGCTAAGTGAAATGGAGTGACCCGAGCCAGGGTGCCAGTAGAGCCAATGAGTAAGCAGATGTTTCGATTTAGTTAAGTTTCTCCATATGTATGAAGTCGTCCTGGTGGTAACAATCTCCAGGTGCAACCAACTGTTTACAGAGTGGTGGCTAAGATATTTGTCCTTTATTATAGAGTGCCAAATGCCAGGCAGAGTCAGCACACGCCAAAGGGAGCAGGGCACTAGTGCTTGGTTGAAAAGAAAAATGTTCTGAATCCCCCAACCACCATTTTGTTTTGATTTTGCCAAATCTTGCCAATTGCAAAGATTTTGTCGGGAGTGATCAGAGTAGCCCGACCAAAGGAAATTAAAAAATAATTTGCAGAGTTTTGTGAGAACCGTAGCAGGGATGGCTGCAAGGGCCATCCAATAAACAGGTTGTCCTTCAAGGACAGATTTGATTAGAATGAATCAGCCTCCAAGAAAGAGCCACCTCGTACACCAGTGGCCAATCTTTTTTTCAACTTTGGCAAGTAGCCAGTTCCAGTCCGACAACTTGTAGGAGTCTTCTTTTAAAAAATAGCCCAGGTATTTGAGACCGGAGGAAAGATGAGAGAAAGAATAAAGAAAGATGCATTTGAGTCGATCCAAAGATTGTTGGTGTAGATTTGCAAAGTGAAAAGTTGATTTCTCCCAAATGATCGATAGGCCCGTGGAACTGCAGAAGATAGTTAAGATCTCTTTAATCTCCTTCCTTATCGGTATAGAATCATTTGTCATGATGAGGACATCATCGAGAAAAAGAAGATGTAACACCTTGATGGTCCTGGACACCTTTATTCCAAAGATCTTGCCCTCTGCTTGCCTTGATTTGAGAAGCAAACTCAAGGCTTCCATAGCCAAAATGAAGAGCAGAGGTGAGAGGGGGGAGCCTTGTTGCAGTCCTCTTCCAATGCAAAAGAAAGAAGAGGATTCGCCATTGGCCAAGATGGCTAGGTTTTCACTGACCACACAGCTCATGATCCAATTGATCAATGAGTGGTTGAAACCTAACTGAGTTAGGATCAATCTAAGAAAGTCCCAGTCAATGCAGTCGAATTCCTTCTTGAGATCCAATTTGAGGATAAGCGCCTTTGAATTTTTTGATTTCATGCTATGTAAGCACTCTTGCGCAATGCCAATAACATCAAGAATCTGCGGTCCTTTTAAAAACCCCAGTTGTTCTTTCGAAAGGATCCGAGAGAGGATGGGATTTATCCTGGTAGAAATACTTTTAGATATGAGTTTATAGCAAAGATTGAAAAGAGTAATGGGCCTATAATCACCAAAGGTAGAGGTGGAGGCAGCGTTAAGAATAAGAGTTAGAAAGGTCGAATTTATGGAACCAACCACCTTTCCACTAAGTCTATTATCCTCCACTAGCTCTAGAAGATCTGGGCCAACCAAATCAAAGAAGTGTAGATAAAATTCTACTGTTCAGTCGTCAGGGCCTAGACTTTTATCCTTAGAGAAATATTTTAGTGCAGTCAAGATCTCTGACAACTTGCAAGGGTTGTCTAGCGAAAGTGAATCTTCCCCAGTTACAGTACGTGGGAAGAGACTAGCCACAGTAACTGAAGTATGCAGATTCACAGAAGGGTTTGCCTCAAAAAATGGTTTGAAGTAATTAACAACAACTAATTTTAATGCATGATGTCCTCTATGGAGAGAGTCATCCACAATAACTATCTCCTAGATGTGTTTTTTACTACTGCAAGAGCTTGCATAGTTGTGAAAGAATTTGGTGTTGAGATCACCACATTTGAGTCAATTAGTTCTGCATTGTTGCCTCCAGATAGTTTCTTCTTTATGGAGGAGATGGTTCCTCTCTATTTCAAGTCCTTTTAATACATGGCTTCTATCTCCAGTGATACCCACACTAACTTCTGCAAGTAGATGAATATGAATCTCTGAATCAAGTTCTAGCAGTCTTTAAGTGTTAAGCTTCCAGTGGATGGAAACCTAAGCTTTAGTATGAGCTTTGAGACATTTAAGTTTCCAAGTGAGGTGATGTTGAATGCAAGGTTCAGACAGGAATTGAGGGTCCTTCCAAACATCAACAACAATGGAATTGTAATCTGCTTCAAGTAGCCAGCCTGAATTAAATTTGAAAGGGTACACAATCTTGTGATGAGATGAGTCCAGATGTAATATTATTGGAGCATGGTCTGATAACTAAGGAAATTTCACCCAAGTTCGGATCCTATCATCTGTCGAGATAAGGCGATCAAAAATGAGAAAGCGGTCGAGTCTCTTGGAGATGGAATTAGAACCCATCTGCCCATTCCTCCAAATAGGAGCCAAAGTAGTTGGTGCATAATCCACCAAGTTATGTGCTGAGAACATGGTTGAGAAGAAATATGCCAAAGCGTCCTAGGTAGTAGTTTCCCCCCAAACTTCCCCAACAGAGATTGTGAGGTTAAGATCACCTGCAATAATCAAATTGTCGAGATTGAAAAGTCCCCGATCTTCAACCTTCTCCCAAAAAATCTATCTATCAGAACAGGGACCATATAAATTGAGAAGGTTGATCCTTTTGTTGGTGTTTCGACAAGTACTAGACAATAAAATGCATCCACAACAAAGAAAGGGGAAGAATTCATAAATGGCAGGATCCCAAGCCACTGTCAAACCCCCAGAGGTGTCGAGAGAGTTCACTGAGCAGGTATGCCAATTAGGGTGAAACTGATTTAAAAAAGCTCTGGCCTTTTTACTATTAACTAGAGTTTCCTGAAGGAAGATGATGTCCAGAGAAATATGTGAAATAAGTCTTCTGAAGGAGGCATCTTTTAGGAGGCCCCCCACCCCTCTCATGTTTAGGGACAACAAGATCATGGCTTTGCTCTTGCTAGGGCTTTCATGCCTCTAAGTGCCCCAATATCAGAAGGATATTGTGAAGAAACCACAGAGTGTTTTGATGAGTTTCCCTCCTTGCGGCGGGCACTGCGAGTTTTTTTCAGCAAATGTTCAAATCCAAGCCCTCTAGACCAAGTATAATCTTTTTCAGGTAATGATGATGAGATCTCAGAAGGTCCCAAACTAGTGTCAGCAGTTGGCAAGTTAAGTAAAGAAGAACCCCGATAAGTAGGCAAGGGTATGGGGGATAGTACTTCTTTGTATGTTGGAAGTAAAGAGTCCAAAACAACACCAAGTGTGCTAGCACCAGGCTCTGTATCACTAAGTCCCAACAGACAATATATTGCATCCCGTGCGAAGACCTGATCAATAGGACTCTCTGACACAATAAAAAGGGAAGTAGTGTGAGGTCTAAAAGAGTGCTCCTGCACCTCCAGAGGACAAATAGAAGAAGTGGATAATGCAGGGTCAGGCAGGGTGGTTGTATGTGCATCAAAGAGTGAGAGGTTCTGAGTATGAGGTAAGTCTATAGAAAGAAAAGGGCAGGTCAGAGACGCACCAGGGGAGTCTGAATTAAAATGAGTTGAGTGGGGAGTAATGTGAGAGGTAGTAGAGTGCTCCCGCACCTCCGGAGGACATGTAGAAGGTATGATTGATGCTGGTAAATCCAAGTTAGATGTGTGCACGTTAGAGTGTGGGATGTTCAATGTAGGAGGTAATTCTGAGGTTGGAAAGGGGCAAGTCTGAGATGCACCAGGAAAGTCGGAGGTAAAATGAGTGGAAAGTGTGTCAAGAGGAACATATGATACTGGTGAAATAGTTCTCGGAGGATGGTTGGAAAGACTGGAAAAAGGATGAGAGGGGACTATGTCTCCTCGGGAGAAATAAGTTGATCCCGAGTTAAGAAGTGGGAGTTGTCTAAAAGGTCTTTCTCCAAAGTTGAGAGTGAGAAAAAAGTGTCAGGCATACATATTTTAACTTACCAGTGATGGAGTCCAGTCCAGGAGAAACATCATCTTCTCGATAATATGGGATATGTATGCGTGTGTGCGAATTGGAGAGTCCGAGTTGTTCGAAAGTTAAAGCATAGTTTCCTCCGAAAAATCATCAACAAAAGCACCGATACATGCCTTTCTCAGATGTCCCATCTGTCTGCAGAGAGAACATATGAAAGGAATGTCGAGATAGTCTAGTTTCTAGTGAGTGAGATGACCTCTCCAGTCAATATCTAGTGTTTCAAGAAGTCCCTCGTGTATTTCTATATCTACGAGTATCCTCACTAGTTTCTTATCTGGGCCAACAAGAGTCTTAGGGTCCACACAAATGAAGTGGCCCAAGGAGTTTCCAATGGCCATGAGAGATTTTTCATTCCAGAGATGAAGAGGAAGACCAGGAAGGAGGACCCACAGATGTAGAGGCGAAAATTAGTCCTATGATGGATCAAAACTCACTTGCCACCTCTTCAGCATAAGGCTACTATCGTTTAGAGTCCATAGACGCTCCAGAATAACTGTGGTATATTCAGGGGATTTAAACTAAAGATAGAGCCAACCATGTCCAAGGTGTGAGAGAGAGGGGACATATCCCAGAAGAGGCCTCCAAGTTTTAGTCATCCAAGTATGCAAATATGTGTTGTAGAGATGTCTGTATGAGAGTCTTCCCACGAGACTGGACAGGGCCATGGAGACAAAGTCTTCCAGTCTGATATCTGCACCCATAATTAGTTTCTTTTTGGTTTTCTTTGATACCCACGGTCTTTGAATATATTCTTGCCCCCAAGAGTATGTGCAGGTATCTTTTGAGCAGTTCCCTCAGCAGTTGAAGACTCAAGGATATTCAGACGAACTTTTTCATTTTGTGATCCTTGTAGAGGTCCATGACGAGGAGCAGGAAAAGGTGGATTGATAGTAGTGGCCGAGGCATAGTAAGTGAGGGTCGAGTGATTAAACACAGGGTGATAGACACTAGAAGAAGGTATACTATCCGCAAAGAAGGAAGTATCTACATATGAAGAATGGGGAGTTGGAATGCGTGTCGGGGAGTGATTGACAGAGGGAAGGGTAGATATTAAGGGAGGAGTGGTAAGGGATGTAAAGTAGGTAGTGGTCAGAGGATAAATTTGGGAGACTGTAAAACTAGTGGTAGAGGGAAGAGATACTGAAACTGTGGAAGGATGTAATAAGTTAGTACGCCTTGAGAGTTCATCCGTCGAGGTAAAGAGGCCCACACTGTTCTAGAGGGACTCGTCAGCAACACTCATGAGTGCGTTGACTTCTGCCTCCATCAGTACGTGTCTCATGGAGGATAAAAGAGTATACAAATGTTTAAATACCCCCTAACAGTGATGATGTTGGAGCAAGAGGACAAGAGTTGTCTCTGTAATGGTGAGATTCAAGGGCAAGTGTTCGAGGATGGGACTGATTGAGAAAGGTTGGAAGACTATGGAGAGCTCAGTCTCAAAAAGAAAACGCGAGACATGACATTGACCAAATGAGAACAAAACGACTAACATACTAGCTTATAGTGTCCTGGTAGTACCAGATCCTCCAAGAATCTAGAAACCAGATCTGCCATTACTGTTCTCAACGTAAAACTAGGTCTGCCATGGTAGTTCTAATTTGGTTCTCTTCCTACACATAGCCATTACTTCGACTATCATTAACCTACTTGCCACCATGTTTTATACACTATTAACTTACTACATGATGAATGAGGTATCTCAATACTCGTGCTGACTAACATTGGAATTGCGCATTCCAAGTTGCTCTTTTGGGCGTGTCCGTGACATTACATTCTTTTCATGGTTTTTGGGTATATTTTAAGGTATGTTTTATCTAATAATTATAAAATCATAATATTATAATTTTTATAATTTTTTTTTTGTTTGTTAATTTGTGCGGGACCTGTTGGCTATGCGATTAACCTGTGGCTTGAGAAACCGCGACTCAGGGGCATCTAAGCCGTCAAAATCACCCAAGGATCGCACTCGGCCCGAGCCACACCAACCCTTAACATGGTTGGATTTTTTGTCCCCGCAGGTTTCGAACCGGTGACTTTAACATCACGGAGTGGATTAACAACACACTCCGTCACCGACTGTCCTACACTTCGAGGACTATTATTATTTTTATAATTAATTTAACTAGACAAAATTATAATTTGAAAAATAAATTAATTAAATTAAAAATTTCTTTATTTAGATTTAATTAAAACAATGAAAAATTATTAAATATTAGCAATTTAATATTTGAGAATTTGTTTGGTACTCAGTTGGTCAAGCTATGCAACTCTGAAAACCTAATAATTTGCAATGGAGTAATGAAGTGGCCAAACTCCAACTAGATGACTTGTTTTCACGGGCTAGGTAGTAGTGTCGTAAATGATGTGATATCTCATATCCCCGTTTCCAACCAAATAACAACTTTTGACCTTTTAAATGACCATGAAGACAACTCTGATCATAAACCTTTAACCCTAACTCAAAACTTTGCCATGCACATGAGCGCCATTGAAGAGAATTATGATAATAAAAGGAAATTGTGCTTTGGCAAAAGTAAAGTTGTTCTTAAAGGATTTAAATAGTAAATTAAATCTCCTAACTTATAAGGATAACATTGAAGAACTCTATCATAATTTTACAACTACCCTTTCCACTTATATTAACAAGTTCTCTTTTGAGGTGTCCTGTAAAAAACCTTTTAAATGTTGATGTAACATATTGTACACTATTTTTTTTTGTCCAGTTTCCTTTTAAATCTTTCCTGTACTATCAAACTTTACTAGGAACCTTTGTTGATGTACCAGACATTAATAATTTTTGATAAATTTCAAATAAAACTAATCCGGGAATATGAATATTTTTTTATAAATTTCAAATAAAACTAATCCGGGAATACTAAATTCTGCATGGATACCACATGTACTTCAACTTGCTACCCACGTGTCTATACTCGGTCGCATTTATTCCTTTTCCAACCTAACAGGAACTACATTACAATACAACACTTGTTTGAAGTGTGGTATTTGATAAAAAGTCTTTTTTATATACCTTTGTTGCAATCATTTGTTGTAGCCTTTTACTTAATACACAATATCCACAAGTTATTAAGTTATCGTTAAAAAAAATTATTTTTCATAAAATAGATAAATATTTTATAAGGTTGTTACTAATCAAAAGAAAGATGAAATATAAGGGTAAATTAAAGATAGTGAAATATTTCCAATTACATAAGTTTTAATTTCACTACACAGTCTCGAAATTATGAAATATTATAATTTTAATATTTAATTTTAATAAAAATTATCTCTTTAAATAAAAAGTTAAAAAGTATGTTGTAGTATTTTCATTTCAAATATTTTTAAAAATAATGTTAAGTGATTCAAATTTATTATAAAAATTAAAAACATGTAAATACAAATTAATTAATAATATTTAGAATTATAGAAATTTGTTTTTTCAATATAAAATATAGTGATTTATATGAAATTATAAAATATAATAAATTAATTATATAAATTTAATAAAATTAATTTATAT
>ML793802.1:236497-246608 GCA_009831015.1 Picea engelmannii
TTTTTTAATTTATTTTTTTATATTATTCATCTTGTCATTTTAATATTATATTTAAATTTCATTCTATATAATCTTTTTCATAAACTTTTGAAAAAATATATCCATATTTAAACTTCACTTTACTTTGTTCTTTTAGACTCTTGTCACTCATGTTATATTGATGTGAAGTTTGGGAATTAGATATTTCTGGAGAATTCTTGAGAAATATAGAGTAGATCCAAAAGAATTTAATCACTTATAATCTTAAAATTAAAGGAAATACACCATATTTTATCCCCATCATAAAAGCTATCATTCCCCCCATTGAAAGAACAACTATGATTAGGTACTTAATGTACAAGAACACAATCAACATGAACGACACAAAGCTCCCAAAATCACCAACAACTCAAGAGAGGATGACATAATGGTGCCAAGTCTTGGCTAAATCATTAGGGAATAAATGAAGAAGTTATTTATAATAATTCCAAGTCTTGGCTAAATCATTAGGGAATAAATGAAGAATTTATTTTGCAGAATACCATTGTTAAGGAGAATCTTTGGTGGGATAAAGAATTAGAGGATAAAATAAAATTAAGATACTATAAAGAGGTGGTTAAACCTAATCTTGAAGATAAAAAATATCTCTTTGTTTTGAGTAGCCTAGCCTAAGGAAGAGAATCAATATTGCTAAAATAAGAACTAATTATCATATGTTGCATAGTAAAACTAGAGGTTCGACAATTCCAAAAACACCATGGCATGAAAGAATCTATCACATTTGTGACTCTCGAAGGGTTGAAAATGAGAAACACTTTCTCTATATACCCAAATTAGTTCTCAATTTCAAAATGTTTGTCACAATACCGACTTTATTAACCTTCTAAGTCATCAAAACTATAATGATCCTGAAACTTTTCTCCTAATGTTTTTCAAGCATTGAAATAGCATTCTAAACAAGTCTAAGTAATCTCTTACCTTTCTTAATGTTTGAACGTTAACCATCATCATCATCATCATCATTAACTCTTTCCTATGCTTTTGAAAAAATAGATCCATACCTTCTCCTAATGGTTTTGGAGCATTAAATAACATTCTAAAGAAGTCTAAGTAATCTATTACTTATATCCATACCTTCTTCTAATGCTTTTGAAGCATTAAATAACATTCTAAAGAAGTCTAAGTAATCTATTACCTATATCCACACCTTCTTCTAGTGCTTTTGAAGCATTTAATAACATTTTAAAGAAGTCTAAGTAATCTATTACCTTTTTTAATGTTGAATGTTAACCATCATCATCACCAATACATTTTTCTTATACTTTTGAAAAAATATATTTATACCAAATAAAAAAAATTAAAATTTTATTTAAACACGTTTTATATTTATATGCGAAAATAAATTAAAAAAAACTAAGCTATTTTAAAATATAATTTTTATTTATGTTAAGTATAATTATAAATTTAATTATTATTAATAAATTATTTATTAGTTAATATATATATTTTTAATTATATTTATTAATTTTTTTTATGTTGCATATAATTATAAATTTAGTTATTATTAATAAATTATTTATTAGTATATATTTATCTTAAAATTAGATTTATTAGAAATTTATAGAAATCAATTTTTTAAGATAATTTTTATTATTATTTAATTCTAAGTTGTGTATTAATTTTTATTTATTAAATAATTAAAAATATGTGTATTTGATAAATTTATTCTATATACATCTTTATTTATATTTTATAAATATTATATATCTTTATTTTATATTTCATAAATATTTTACATCTTTATTTATATTTTATAAATATTATATATCTTTATTTTATATTTCATAAATATTTTTCATATTGTTAATTGGGTTTAGTTTGGATGCTTGGGAAGAATGATTGTTATCCTTAGTACCCAAGTTCATTTCTTAAAAATGTCCTCGGATGGGGTGACACTTGGCTTACACACGTCATCGGATGGGGAGAATATGAGGGCAGTTAAAGCGCCTCGTCGCCACCCTCCTCCCCTATCCAGTCGCGATGTCTAGTTTATATGCATGCTAAGACTTAGTGCGTCAGGCCTTAATGGAGACTCAGGCTTGGCTCCTCGACATCAGTACGAAATAGGTAATGGACATTACTCCTACACTAATGGCTACCAGAGCCATCAACTCCTCTATCCTCCTGGTCTTATTGTCCTGTGGGGGGTCCTATATCAGGGATTCGATCGTTGTTCACGGTCTTATTATGCTTTCTTTTCTCCATGCCCTGGCTCACACCACTATTGATTCCATTTGCCTTGCGCTCTGCTTAGCCATGCCTTGTGAGAGAGGTAAGTCCCTCCGAGGGCCAGCCTATTATAGCTGGTTTGGCAGACAAAAATGCCCAGGACCAACCTCTTTAGCTCTCATTCCAGGCGAGAGCTCGAACCACCCACCTTCTTCTGATTAGAATTGGTATGAAGCAGCTCAATCAAAGCCCTGTCCTTCAAGCACAGAGGGTCTCCATGGAGGTTGTCCGGTGGAAGAGGAAATTCCTCCCAATTGGGAGGAAATTCTTCCTTTCTTGCCATCAACTGCCTCAGAACAATGACCTATCACTTGCACCACCACCCCTTTCCAGGAGCCAACCGAGAGAAGCTGCATCGTGGAAGAGGAAATCCTTCTTTAGGAGGAACACTCGAGACATAATTCAACTGCCACTGGAAGAGGACCCTACCACGGATTATGCCGCTGCAAATGATTTCGCCACTACTACCATGTATGAAGACCCTAGAACAAACGAGGAGGACGATGAAGTTGATGAACAGGCTCACCCGACTCCCATCTCTTGTAGGCTTATGGAAGACCACCTGGTCTTGATCTTCGAGATGCGCAAGGATTTGGCAGAGCAGCAGCACCACCAACGCACCTCGAGCAAGCGTTTGGACGTCTTGTATGACTCCCTATCAAGCGAGCCTGAGAAAAGTTGATGCCCGACTTACTGCCAACCTTTCGTCTTCTGACTTTGCCAGGATGAACGCGCGGGTTCACCTCATGTCTAGTGCTCTTATCGTTTTTTTTTCTCTGGTCTAAATGTTAAGTTTTTTGCACACCATAAACTCTGGTTCTAGATCGATAGTTGGTCGGAGCACTCAGTCCACCGCTTGTTCTGGTTTCCATGCTTATGGCAGAACAGGTGGCAAGTCCCCATGTTTGCTTGTTGACAGTTGTTTTTTCTAAGGTTTATAAACAATGAACCACTATTTTGTCCACGCGTTCCGGTTTCCACTACAATGATAGAACAGATGGAGTATTATAATGTATACTCAAACATGTGTGTTTTTGCTAAAACAGAATATAAAATATTTTTATTTAAAAAAAAAAATTCATTTCCTTAAAATGACATATTAAATTCATAACTATAATATTAATATATATATATATATATATATATATATATATAATTGATTAAACAACAATATGAAAATGACCTATTAAATTCATAACTAATATATATATTGTTGTAATTACGTCATCAACAACAACTTTGATAAGAAAAAAAAATGTAAATTAATATTACATGTTAAATTCATAACTAATATATATTGTTGTAATTGCGTCAACAACAACAACTGTGATAAGAAGAAAAAGATGTAAATTAATAATAAGTCCTTTTCCTATTGGTCCTAAAGGAACGCGTGCTTGAATCTAAAGGATTTTTCAAAGACTAAGACTATTTGCCATCTTTAACAATTTAACAACTGGATTATAAAGTAATTTTATAATATTGTTTAGGATTGCGGATACCTACAATCCAAATAAAAAGTAGTACGGTTTTTTTGGATAACATTCCACAAATAAAAAGTTAACGCGTGCTTGAATCTAAAGGATTTTTCAAAGAGTAAGACTATTTGCCATTTTTAACAATTTAACAACTGGATTATAAAGTAATTTTATAATATTGTTTAGGATTGCGGATACCTACAATCCAAATAAAATGTAGTACGGTTTTTTTGGTTAACATTCCACAAATAAAAAGTAGTTGTACGGTTTTTTGTTAACATTTCACAGGAGAGAAACAATGCAGTAGTATAAAGTTTTATTTTCTGACTGTTTTTTAGTGATGTTTTTTTGTTTGATTTGGTAAGGAATGATTGGATTTGTATATTTGAGTGGCTAAGTTTGTATAATTTGGTTAATAATTTTTCAGCATACTGAATCTATTTATGCATTCAGAAAATAACAATTTTATCCAAATTTATATCGTCGAATCCTCACTTAGACTTTGTAATCTTTATTTCACTTAGACTTTGCAATCTCAACCATTGACGTTTTTAATTTATCCATGACCCCAAAAATCTGACCAAAAAACTCAGATGTTTGGACTACGCGATGCTGGGGTTAATAACTGCACGAACTTTACCACAACAAATCTGGATTAAAAAACCTTTAAAAACAAAGGTTGTTCATTGATTTCAGAGTGCCCTTCATACGTAGTCTAAATGTTCTACTTACAATTTAAAGAACGAAAAATAGAAATGTTGTCCAAATTGTCCAATCCAGTTTTACATCATAAAATTCCGGAAAAAAAAACCCGAAAAATAAAAAATTTAGCCAACGTCTTAAATTCAGATTTGACATAGAAGACGCCTATTGACTGACGTAATTATTTATAATACTTATAACCAATAAAAGATTCCATGGATTTGCTGCATTCAATGAATGAGTTGGCTTTGCAATGGATTTGTAAGATTTTACTGCATTCTTAAACAGTGTATTCCATAGATTTGTTTCATGCTTGCAGGGTACCGCATTGCTACTAACACCAATTCAAATTCCTAATCAGAGGTATTAAAATCTTCAGTTTAACCAACTATAACGAAAGCGCCTCTAAAGAAGAGATTTGGTATTGGTTGGATTTAATGGATTTGCTGCATTCTTGGAGGATATGTTATATGGTAGTGATAATCAAAGGAAATTGTGCTTTGACAAAAATAAAGTTGTTTTTAAAGGATTTAAATAGTAAATTAAATTTCTTAACTTATGAGGATAACATTGAAGAACTCTATCATAATTTTACAACTACCCTTTCCACTTCTACAAACAAGTTCTCTTTCCAAGTGTTTCTTAAAACTCGATAAGATCAATACCTACAAATCCCTAATTAAAAGGAAAAAAATGTACTATATCATTAAAAGGAAAGAGAAGCTTTCACAACTACTCTAAACCACAATACTAAATAAAATAATATGACTCCCTTGAGGGACTGGAATTCCTACCTTAAAAGTCTTTATGAGTTCCCTAATGCCATGGACACCATTCCTATTGTCCCTACAGTGGATGAAGTTTTTTCTTTAGATGACATAGAGTTCGGGGTTAAGCGGCTTGCAAATGGGAAAGCTAAAGACATTGAGGGCTACAAATATAAAATTTTTAAAATAAGAGGACCTATCCTTATCCCTCACATACACAAGATCTTCAATTTAGCAGTCAAACAAGGATTCCCTAAACCCTGAACGCAAAGCCTCATTTTTCCTATTTTTAAAAATGGGGATAGAAACATTCCCTTTAATTATAGCACCATTATGATTAGCTCGATTTTAGCCAAGCTTTATGGAATTATTTTGGAAAAGAAGATTATCATTAGCTAGAAAGTCACGGTAAAAGAGCTAAAGGCCAGACCGGGTTTATGAGGTATCATTTAACAGTGGACTATCTTGTTACATTTAAGATCATTGGAGAGGAGTTCTTCAATACTAAAACCAATCTTTTTTGTTGTTTTGTTGACTTTAGAAAAGCTTTTGACATGGTTCCTAGGAAAAACCTTTGGAATATGTTGGAAGAGATAAAAGTGCCTCTCGAGTTGAGGGTTGCTACAATAAGGATGTATAATAACGTTATTGCTAAGTTTAAAAACACCGAGGGTTGGTCGAAAGAGATTAACTTCAATATTAGAGTCAAACAAGGTTGCCCCTTGTCCCCTACACTTTTTGACATATATATTGACAAGTTAGAAGATTGCTTGGAAAAAGCAGGTTGTGTTGGCCCTACTCTCACTGGTATAGTCATCAATCTTCTTCTTTATGCCGTTGATATCTTTCTTATGGAAAGGAGTCCCCATGATCTTGAAAACCAACTAAGAATCCTGAAAGACTTTTTCTCCAATATGGGTATGCCTGCTAATACTGATAAGACTAAGGTCATGATTATTAAATCCAATAAGATCACTTATGATACCTTCGTATATGACAACAACAACTTGGAGGAAGTGACTTCATATAAATATCTTGGAATTGATATTCACCACAAGCTCAACTAGGATTACAGCATTGAGAAAAGAATTATTGGGCGATGGAAAGATTATTATTGGCTTGAAAACAATTGTAAATCAATGGATCTTTGGAGTTGGGATGAGAAGAAAATCCTCTTTGAGACTCTTGCTACACCCGTTATTCTTTATGGATGTGAAGTTTGGGGCTGTAGTATCCCTCTTGAATCCTGGAGAAAGATAGAGAAAATACAAAATAATTTTATAACCTATAATCTCAAAATTAAAGGAAATACGTCCTATCCCATCCTCCTCTTAGAAACAAGCCTCTCCCCCATTGAGAGCACGACTATGACTAGATACCTAATGTATAAAAACAAGTTAAACAACATGGAAGACAAGAAAATTCCTAAAATTGCTTCAAATTCGAGTTGTAACCACCATCGACTCAAGCGAGGATGGCATAGAGATGGCGGTCTTGGCTAAACTATTGGGGAACCATGGAAGACACCATTTTGCAGAATAAAGATACTATTAAAAATATCATCAAATCATATTTTAAGGAGAAAATGTGGTGTGATAAAGAGTTAGAGTAAAAAAGAAAATTAAGGTATTATAAGGATGTAATCAACCATAATCTAGAAGATCAAAATTATCTATGTGTTTTGACAAGTGTAAAGAAAAAAACAAGCATTGTTAACATAAGAACAAATTCTCATGGGTTGGTCAATTCCTAAAACACCATGGGATGAAAGAGTGTGTCACATTTGTAACACTAAGAAGGTTGAAGATAAAAACACTTTCTCTTACATTGTCGAGCCTATACCCATATTTGATCTCATTTTCAAAATATTTGTCACACTACCAACTTTCCTAACCTCTTAACTCAACAAAACTATGGTGATATTGGAAAGCTTCTCTTAATATTTTTCTAACATAGAAACAAAATTTTAAAGAATCACAAATAATCACTTACCCTCTTAAGATACAAAAGACTAATTCAATCTTAGTGAACATTTTTTTTTTTTGTTTGTTAATTTGTGCAGGACCTGCGATTAACCTGTGGCTTGAGAAACTCAGGGGCATCTAAGCCGTCAAAATCACCCGGGGATCGCACCCGGCCTGAGCCACACCAACCCTTAACATAGTTGGATTTTTTGTCCCCGCAGGTTTCGAACCGGTGACTTAAAATTTGAAGGACATGGGGGTGGACTTTGATCCACTTATGTGTGCACGGGTCACGATACCATTTAATATGGTATCTCTGGATGCAACCACACGTTCGACCACTACCTCAAGGTGTCACCATGGCTCCAGGTAAAGCCCTCAAGAGAATTGAACCTTGCTCAACGGTGAAAAACTCCTCGCTTTCCACCATTGAATCCAACCCCTTTGGGCCAATCTTAGTGAACATTAATTATCATCATCATATTAAATTACTAATTTATATTTAATAATAAAATAAATAAATTATGAAATAATAAAAATTAAAAAAAACACAAATTATTGAGAATGTATCTCCTTAGTATAATCTTACATCTCCATCCTATTTTGGATATTGCTCCCGCTATATACTCGTTAAGACATCTACATCAATGATAATCACTTCGTTTAGTTGCGTTTACCCTCGCCTTAAATACGAGTTTGGGCGAGAATCTCATTGCCGCTGATTCCGTTCAAATGGGATGAGAGTTTCAAACACATTAGGTCGCGTTCCATTCAAATGGTATGAGTTTTCAAAGAATTTGACAAATTTGAAAAAAAAATAAAAAAAATAATAAATAAAATGATAAAATTATATATTATTTATATATATTGTGGTATGAATTTGAAAGAATGAGACGAATTTTCAAAAGTTTTGTTTGTTGTTTTTAAAATAAACATATATATTAAAAACAAAATTTAATTCATTTTTATTAGATATAATTTACTTTATTAAAAAATAAAAAATAAATATATTTTTTCCAATTTATTATATAATTTATTTCTTTATTTTTTCATAATTATTAGTATTTCTTTTTTAATTGAAATGTTTGTAGTTCTAGCTCATAGTGAAGGAGTACAAAATAGGTTTGCTTCCATAGATTGGATGTCCAAAAAGTGCATATATTTTGTCTAACTTCTTTCAAAATCAAAGATATTTAAATTGTGACAAATTTAAACATACTATTTTTATATATGAGAGAAACTATGTTAACTAAAAGAAGTAAACCTATCATACTAGAGAGAGGATTCTTAGCCGGATTTCAATGGAGCTTTTTGTGCTAAAATGTTTTGTGGGAGTTGTTGGAAGTTGGTCTTTTGATTCTCCCATTGTTGTTGTTTTGCTTCGTTTTCATGGGAAACCATATTGGGTTGTAACTAGGATGATCCCCAAGATGCAGAGGGTGAGGGTGATTCCACTTTGATAACTCAAGACATATTTTTGACCTGAGACAAGATACCACTTGCATCTTCTATCACCATCAAACGAAAATTCTACTGCATCAAAGTTTCCATAATTATGTCGATCTTGAATTGAATGCTTGTATCTTGTTGACCATCCTATGCTTTGTGATGACAGAGAGAAGAGGATAGATATATCATCATCGCTTCTCCGTGCAAGAGTGGGGAACACATTTCATTGAGTTCCTCTAGGTCCATGACTGTTAAGCGCGATGCCTAGTGTGATGTTAGAACTAAATCCAAATAACCAGTGCCAGTCCTAATCCCAGAGAAGTGAAAGGCCTCCAACTTCACCTTAAATGTCCATGAATTTTATTCCGATGTTGCTATAAGACAATTCGAAGATCTTACCACCCCTTGCAATGGAAAAACCAACAAAGTGATAAACCCCCTTTCCGAACAGACGTGTTTGATGAGCTCAAATGATTGAAATATCCCATCATTTTGTTGCAATTTCTGGTTGATGTATTGATTGACCTTTGGCTTAGGCAATAACTTGATCATAGTGTTCAAAGTTGATGAGTAGGATGCCCATCGAGTGCTTAGAGGCCTTGTTTTCTTGGTCATCCGCAAGAGCATTATTTTCTTGAAGAATATGAAACCATTCAACTCTATCAAGAATGGCCTTTAATCAAATATTTGAGGGTAGAGGTCTTGCTACCATGTGTTTGATGATCAATGTGGAATCTCCAAAAACTTTGATTGATTTGATTTACATGTATGCAACTACTTTTAGTCCTGAAGGAGGGCATAAGTCCTAGCCATGTTATTCCATGGAGCACCCAAGCTCCATTGACATGTTTCTTCTAAGATCACTTCCACGTGATACAACACTATGGTTTATTTCTTTATCAATATATTTATTTATAATTAAAATAATAATTTTAAAGATTATATCATTTTGTTACATAAAATTATGTTAATAATTAAAAATATATATTTATTATTTTAAATGAAGTAAATTAATAAATAGATAACCATAATTTTTTAAGTAAACTTTTTTATCTAAATTTTATAAGAATTTTATTAAAAGTTGTAGTTTCACCTAATTAAAAAGAATTTTGATCTAATTTAAAAGAATTTTGACAATAAAACACTTGAATGAAAATAGTTTTGATAATGAAATTTTACCTCATAAAATTTTAACCTTGACCTATTTTAAAATAACTCCTATTATTAAAATTTCAACTAAATAAATTATAAAAATATTATGAAAAAATTAAATCAAAAAATTCCAAAATAATATACAACATCTATATAATTCCATCTAAAATATGGATTTCCCCTTCCAACTATTTTAAATTGCCAATAAATAACAATTCTTAATATATCTATACTATTAACTCCATTTTAAATTCCCCTACCATTATTTTTTATATAATAAAATATATATTAAAAAATTTAATATTGAAACTTACATTATATTTATCATACTTCC
>ML793802.1:248749-278076 GCA_009831015.1 Picea engelmannii
AATGTGGATAAGGTTGGTGAGCCGATATGTTTGAGCGAAGAGCCCATATTGATTTAATGTGTCCGGGGGCCAAATTTCATATTATGAACATTGAAATAATTAATAAAGTAATAATTTTTGGTTGCGATATGAAAGAGATGAAGAATGATGGGGAGGCTATGATTCCACAAGAGAGAGGGGTCCAAGGGGGAATTATTCATGGGTATTAATCCAACCCACATTCCTAAAATTATTATCTTTGTGTATAACCTTCTATTTGATGATTGAGTGTATGAGAGGCCAATCACTAAAATCATTTAAGATGGTGGGTGTGAGTGGCCACATCCCATAGTTATTGGAGAGAATGGGCTGAGGTATAATCATCCTTGAGAAGTGTGTGATTGAAGCAAGCAAGGAAGAAGAGGAAATTTGTATGCATAATAGGGGACAATTTTACATACATATTTTGGGTATCAAAGAAGGGGAGAGGGATGGGAAGAGGACCAACCATGGTATACTTGAAGACAACCATTTTTTGGTTGTGTTTTTATGCTGATATAGAGGCATGTGTGTCGGTAAATCGAGTTATAAGCCTTTCGTGCGATTTCCTGTTGAGGAAATATCTCAGAGCTTGGTGAAGGCTACTGTGAGAAAACATGAAACAACTAAGAGTTCCTAGATTTTTCAATTGAGTGATTCCTTGCCAACCGAATGAACTAGTGTCCCTATTAAATGAGTGGTATAGCACGAGGGACTGTGAGAAGTGAAGGGGGTACATTCCTTGGGTAGCGCAGGTTGTGGGGAACTGCTGTGAGACTAGAACCTGGGTTTGGGGATGCTCTGTGTAGAGAGTGGATAACTAGTGGGTTAGATCTCCTTGTGGACTCATAGCCTTAGCTCGGGGGTGGCTTGCTGATGAGATAAAATGATCAACAATTCCTATGGATGGGAGGTTCATCCTTCATTTGCATCCAGTTGGTTAATCATTAACAGATAAGTGTTTTTGTTATGTTCTTATGTTAAATTCCATTCTGTAAATAATTTATATGAATGTTGTGTGTTTGTTTTTGCTTGAATAATTGTATTCATGTTTAATATATATTGTTAGATGCATTTATGATTCAGGTGGATATTAGTGGCCACCCACCTATTCCAACTGGCTCCTCTTGACAATTTTTAGTTCATCATGTTTCTTTGTAATGATGAAATTTCTTTGTAATTGTTGGTTCTTCACTTCCAGGGCTATCCTGAATCCCTACATAGCATTCAAGTGGATATTGGTGGTTGTCCACCTATTCCAACTGGCTTATTTTGGAATTTTTCACGTTAGTACATCTTTTTGTACTTCCAAGGCCGTTTTGGTGCCCTAAACAATGTTTTTTTGGCTTGCCACAATCAATTTGTA
The DNA here is from genome assembly GCA_009831015.1 of Picea engelmannii. Classification (NCBI taxonomy): domain Eukaryota; kingdom Viridiplantae; phylum Streptophyta; class Pinopsida; order Pinales; family Pinaceae; genus Picea; species Picea engelmannii. Next base: position 250,134 of record ML793802.1, read on the forward strand.
AATAGAGTCATAGTTTGATGGAATAATGCGTAGTTCTCGAAAATACCTTTCTAATGGGCTATCACATGCCTAAAACGGAGGTCATATACAAAAGTTACGACCGCATGAAGTTGAGGTACCGACTTACCCATCGAGGCCCACATAACTTTTGGCATTTCATCTCCTAGGGTTAGGTTTTTGGATGCCTAGGGTTTTGGAATTCATGAGTAATGTTAAAAAGGCCTCTAGAGCCTCATTGTAATCACTCTGTTAAGATGAATGCGTGTAGCAGGAACATCTCTTCTTAGAGATAGCTACCACCATTCAAGCAAGTTGTTTTTAGTTCTGCAGTTTTACAGTTTCAACCTATTTTCTTTATTCAATAGAAGTTATTGTTCATTGGATATCTGTTGTTGTTCTTCGTATCTCTATGTTATTGTATTCAATATTTTATTCATTTTGTTCTACTCATAAATTCAAATCAGTGGCATCATAGTGGTCTGCTCTTCATTTTTTTTTCTTTGTGCATGTCCCTAACAAGATATGGGTACAAGAAGTTGGGACTTGAAACAATTGAGCCTTTTCAAGATCGGTCGCACCGAGCCTGAAAAAAACTCATGGGGGATGAGAAGAAAGATTATGGAGTAGGATATCCTTTTCAACTTTTTCTCGAGGAATCCCTTGCGCGACAAATGAACGAAATGATGGACAACTTTGCATAGATCCTTTAGCAGATGTCCACATGAGACACATCTTGATCAAGCAGCCATGCAACCCCCTTCAAGGTATAAGTAAATTTTGATATTCGATTATTTGAGGGACTGATAAATGCATATGCTATAGATAAATGAATGAATCTGCTCGAAGGGTATTTTTTGGTCCACAAATTTTTCGATAGGGAAAGTATTACTTTTGCACTCCTTAAGGTCGTCCCCCATGTTAAGGACTAGTGGGATACTTACTCTGAGAAAAGGGCCACATAGGAATCTACAATATTTTCGGTCGCCCCCACATGGGATTCCTTCATGGATGCCATTAAAGAACATTACTACCCTATTGGAAGCTACAAGGACTAGTACAAAAATGGACCACATTATGTCAGGAAAGGGACAAGACAATACCTGATTTCACCATTATTTTCCATACCTTGCACACCAAATTGGGTATCAAAGACTCTGAATGAAATCTGGTGCTCAAATACCGTGACTTTTTGCATAGATACATTCAGAAATAAATGAAGTTTTTGGACATTGTATCATTAGTCGCGGCTTATAGATATGTTGTCAAGATCGAGAAAAAAATTAAGTAGAAGTGGCTAGAGTTTGGATTTGCAAACTCCTCACAGCCGAATTAGGGAAAAGGAGGCCCCAACCCAATACAAAGGGACAGAGGAAATATGGCCACTCTCAGGACAACCATTCCAAGTCTCAACCTAAGAAGGGTAATGAGAAGTTGAAGGACATGGGAATGTGGTGTGAATACCATAAAATCCCTTGGCACAACACCGAAGAATTCTCTCCAAGAAGTCACTAGTGGTCGAGCTAAAAGCTTCTGAGTCAGAGGTAGATTCTGAATCCAAATCAAATCTAGAAGGAGGGAAGCGAATTATTGATGTCGAACCCAGTTCCAGTCTCACTACCACCAAAGTCCATCTAAGCAAACCAGAAGAACTAGAAGAAAGGGAAACGCCTGTTTCACTCACAGATGTGGGTAAAGGGGGCTTTGCTTCATTTCATCGTCGATAGAGGAAGTTAGAAGAACCTGATCTTAGGAGAGGTCTTCAAGTGGCTTGACCTGTCGATGAAACTACACATGCATCCCTACACCATCGAATGGCTTCTCCAAGGAGGAGATGTTTGCGTGATCCATTAGTGTCGTCTGCCCTACGACATCAAGCCCTTCAAATACGAGGTATTGTGAGTTATTTCTCCCCTTGAAGTTTGTGATGTTATTTTAGGCCAACCATATTTGTGGAAGCAACATGCTATGTATGATTCTAGACCCCACATTTTTATTATTACTTTGGGTAGACAATTGTATAGGATACCAGAGGTAGCACCGTCTACCATTATTTCTTTAATATTGGCTAAGCAGTGAAGTAAAGTCATTTCATAGATCGAGAATTCCTCCTTATTTGTGATCCGTGCTCGCAGTAAGTTGAAGGTCACCGCCACATCTGTGACCTCTACATAGAGCCTCTCTTTGCAGCAGAAGCAAGTGGATGGGATCATGGAAGAGTATAGAGACATCTTCTCCTCACCCACCGGGGTAGCGATGCACTACTAAGTCAAGCATCCAAATGATATAACCCCCAATGCACCTATGCCTAATGGACTAGTCTATCATCGCTCGCTGATGGAAAATGATGAAATCAAATGTCAAATCCAAGAGTTTCTTCAAAAGTGGCACACCCAACCCACATCCTCTCCTTGCGGTAGCCTGATTGTACTAGTGCAGAAGAAAGATGAGACTTGATATCTTTTAATTGATTACAGAGCATTAAAAAAAATCGCAATTAGGAACCGATACCCAATTCCTCGAATTGATGACCTTCTTAACCAAATCAAGGGGGAAATTTCTTTAGCAAGATTGACCTAAAGTATGGATACCACCAGGTTCCCATCAAATCGAATAATGTATGGAAGACAAATTTCAAATCTAAAGAAGGTATCTTTGAATGGCTGGTCACTCCCTTTGGCTTAACAAATGCACCAAAAACTTTCATGAGGTTGATGGATCATGTGTTGAGACCCTGTTATCACATAAGCTTGTCAAAGCCCCAGGGGTTTATGGTTTCTACCTAAGTCTGTATTTTTGCATGTCTCTCCTCCTTTTGCAGACCCGATTGTAAGTTTTTCCTCTCGGCTTGTAGTTTTTATTCTGTCTCCCTTCGTCCGTTTGATCAACATGTTTTCTCTAGGATCGATCACTTCTCTTTTTACCTCTGTCACTTATCATTTTGTTTTCCCGAGCCCTCAGTCATTCGTCCAGGTAATTTTTCCCAGAAACCGCAGTCGTAAGCACAAGCGCAACACTTAGAGCGACCTGATATGGACAATTGATCTCAAAATTAGCAGGGAGTTGTTGATCTTACTGGCGGTGCCTCCCCAAGGTACCGAATTCCCGAAGTGCCGAAGTGGCCAAAGGCTCAAAGTGAATCTGAGTCGTTGATAGACAATAGACATGTGTCGTCAGATCCATAGCTTTGGGTAAAAACACAGAAGGAAAAATGAGTTTGAGATTCGATTTTCCCAGAGTCCGGAGACCCAGAGTTGATCTTGGCCGTTGAAATCCAGGAGCCACGCGTCATCATATCTATGACTCTAGGTAAAATGCCTGGGAAAAATGAAGTTTGAGTTTTGATTCTCCTAGAGCCCGAAGATGCAGAGTGGATCTCGCCTGTCGAATTCCAGGAGCCATGCATCATCATATCTATGACTCTGGGTAAAATCCCTGAGAAAAGCGAAGTTTGAGTTTTCATTCTCTCAGAGCCCAGAGACCCGGAGTGGATCTTGGTCATCCAATTCAAAGAGCTATGTGTCACTAGATCCATAGCTCCGGGTAAAATCACAGCAGGTAAACAGGAGCTATCCCCCGATCCCTGGAGAGCCAAATGCATGTCGTCTATCAACATAGATAGGTGACACCCTTATGGTTTTGACACGTGGCACTCTTTTCAAGTATTCTCAGACATGCCTCTAGCTTGATTTCAAGTGACACATGTTACCTCTCCATCCGTGACACATCAACATGGTAACATCTGGCCTCCACGTCAGATCATTCTCCAGGAGGTGTTATTGTTCGGCGCCAAAAGTAGCGCCCCACCCCAAAGCACACTTTTGAAAGATCCTAATGTCGGTGGGCGAGTAAGCTTGGTGGTGGTGCCAAATCTAGCCGGTGCACCCAGATCTCAGATTGTGACCAGATCAGTGACCACAGTCTATTGCGGGGACGCAACATGCTCGGGCGATATTTTTCTTGAGCGGTCCCGCAATGGAAACCATGGTATGGCGAAAATACTACGTGGTGAAATATGATGGATTGCGGGCCCAAAAGCAGTCTGAACCCAAACCACCTCTGAGTGGCCCCACAATGTCATGTTTATATGGCATCCTATCCGAGAGAAGCAAGTGGTCACACCCCTGAGCATTAAGTCTCATTCAATATCCAAGGAAAAACAATTAATGGAAGGTAGGTTGGTGGTTGAAGCCTCAGCTCACCACATAAATGGAAGGTCCGACCGTGGGGACTGAACCGTTAACTCGTGGTACCCCTGGGAGCAGATTTCTCTGTAGACCCATGCTGATCTAAGCTCGCGTCTGACAGAGGGACGCACGTTTAGTCTGACAGAAGAAGTCATTGATGCAAAGCTTTGATTGTAGTGATCATATCACACTTCTGATAGTCGGGGTCTGTTTTGAGTATAAATAGATAGTTTTTACATTTTTTTATGGTTGTCAATTGATTGAGCAGACCACCCTATTTTGTAATGTTTTGATTCCATAACTGTTCTCTAGTTATGTATAATATTTGAGACTTTCATATTAATAGAAGTCAACCTCTTTTCATCTCTTTGTAAAAATTGTGCAAAAACACTCGGGCATGGAGGATCCAGTCGAGGGTTGTTATGCTGTTGTAATGTAGGTTTGATTGCAGCGGTATCGTGACCAGTTTTAGTCAGCTTCCTTGTGATCTTTTTCCCTCTTACACTGAATGGCTCGGGCATGGAGGATCCATTCAAGTTGTTGTAGCTGCATGGTGATGTAGGTTTGATCATTGTGTTGTTGTGACTGTGTTGTTTGGACATATTTCAGTGTCTGAAACTTGAGCTTGAGAGTGATATTGAGTCTGAGTTTTTCTTCTCCAAGATACTTGAAGGCCTGATACCCATAGAATTATTGTCCACCTTTCTCACTAAGTCTTCCCTCTGTTCACACTTAAATTCAATTCACTAATTGAAGTTAGTTGTGGCCCTCACTTCCCTGTACATTTCTTGTCAAGTTCTATGTTGAACATCATTCATATATTGAGTTTTTTCCATTGACCTCCATTCATATAAACCGAAAATCCACCAAAAAACTCTGATGGGTACTGGGTTTATCCTCCCACAATCTGAGGGTGACTCTCAGTGCTAACATTATTGGCATCGTTGCTGAGGACGAATTGGAGATTTTCCCTGGGATAGAATGACAAAGAGCTTCTAATTCTGAAGGTGCATTGGATATCAGAACCATTCATGATTTCAACTTGCACCTGGCGACTCCACTATTTCGACTCCACTGTTTCATCTCTGGCTCCTAAAGGTAGACACACGAGGTCCACTTCATTGTTGCCTCTAACAACACCTGAATATGACCCAAAGGAAATTATCAGAAAGGGGAAGACCACTCAAAAAGGTACCTCCATTGCTGTACCAAGTTTTTTTGATAATTTTCATAACCCCCCTTTACCCACTGCAGTAACTGTTTTTGATTTTCCTATAATACAAACTGCTGGAGTTTCAAGAAATTTAAGTTTTGGGAGTTTTCCTGCTGATTTCTTCCCTCCTATTCTTGGTTTGTAAGGAGAGAGCTTTGATACCCCTTTCTCCTCCAAAGTTGTGAAGTGGAAGGAGAGAGATTTGACCTTAGAATACTTTCCTACTCCTCCTCCTATTAGAGTTGCTGTAGTTACAAAAGGGGAAATCTCTATTACCCCTAGCCCCTCATCGTTATCTCCTAACGCTTAGCCTTTTCCTTTTTCTCCCAGAAGCACAACCCCAGTCTCTCATGTCCAAACTCCATCTCCTCCTGTTTCTCCTCAAGATCACGTCCAAATGGCAGGTGTTAATCCTCCTATGAACATAATGGATGAGATATTGGCTGCTAGATATGCCCCTTTGGTCTTACCTCAGCCTATGAATGTGCTCCTAGCCACATACAACCTTAAGTACATGCCCTAGTTCACCGAGGAGGGAGACATGACTGCAAAAGAGAACCTTTGATCCTTTTATAGATTTGCAGAGATTCAATCCATCGAGAATGAATATGTCTGGATGAGAGTTTTTTTACAGAGCTTCGATGGTGCTACCAAGGAATGGTATAAGGACTTGCCTCCTATATCTATTGACAGGATTGATACTCTGGATGATGCATTCTTAAGGCACTGGAGGAATAAAAAAGATCTCCTTTATTATATTACATAATTTGGGTCACTTAAGAGAGAGTAGGTGGAATGTATTTCAGACTTCTCGAAGAGATTTAATAAAATGTATAAAAATATTCCAGCCGAATTTAATCCTATAGAAATCTCTGCCAAAATGACTTATGCTAATGCTTTCAGCCATGAATTTTTCTTACTGTTGAGAGAAAGAAAAGATACCTCTTTGGCTCATATACAAGATGCAATCCTTGAAGTAGAATCTAATATATTGGTGGCTAAAAAACTTAGGGGTAAAGCTGATAGAGACAAGGGAAAAGGCAGGTCTGAAACCCTGCCTTCTAGTTCCTCTATTTCCCCCCCTCAAATAGATGAAATGGCCAAGCTTCTAAAATCACTTTCTGCTAGAATGGAAAAGATCGAATTAGAAGGAAATCAAAACTACAGAAATACCCAAAATGCTGATAATAGAGGTAACTATAGAAGGCCTAACAATACTCCTCAGATTATCCAAAGAGGCCAGAGGAGCAGAGATAGAGATGATCAAAAAATCCAGACTCCTCTCCAAAATAATCTTGTTGTTGATGAAGAAGAAGGGGATGAAGACCTTGATCCCAAAATCCACTTTCTTGGGGAAACCTCCTCCTTTCCTCACTTAACTCAGTTTGCATACGAGAAATATCTCATGGGCAATCAAATGAATGAGCTGAGAAAAGGGGACAAGGCCAACGAAAACCCCAATAGATATAACCTCAGGTCCAATAAGAAAGAAGGAAATCCTATTTTTCCTGAGCAACCTACCAGAGTAGAGAAGCCTACTGAAGATGTAGCAGATGACAACAAAGGTAAGAAAGTTCAAACCCCCTCTCAAGTGGCCATTACTCATGTCCCAGAAGTGAAAGAAATATTAAAGCCTACATCCTCTTTTAATTTTGAGCATGAGGTTCAGAAGATTAGGATCCGTGTACCCCTTTCAGAGCTAGTCAAGCATGAAGATTTCAAAAGGATCCTCTCTAAGATACTGATGCTTGAACCCAGAATTCATCCCACAGACTCAATCAATTTGCAAGATGAAAAGCCAACATTTATCTTAGGACCTCTGATAGAAGACATAGATGATTCATCCCCTCCCTTCTATACATCACTTAATATACATGATAAGGTGTTGCATAATTGTCTGATGGATTCATGGGCATCCCATAATATCATGCCCAAAATTGTCATGGAAGAACTGGGATTGGAAATCACAAAAAATTACCATGACTTGTATTCCTTTGACTCTAGGAAAGTGCAATGTCTTGGGGTTATCAAATACCTAGTTGTGACCTTGTTTCAGAGTCCCATGAAAAGTGTGGTTATGGACATTATAGTGGTTGATGTTCCCCTCAATTTTGGCATGCTTTTTTCAAGATATTGGATAAAACGAATTTGGGGAACCTTGCAAATGGACCTCATGTATGCCACTATTCCTGTGTTTGGGGGGGAGCATAGAAGACTTTACAGGGAAGCCCAACTGGCATATATTATTAGTGATGAAGAAAACCCCACCAATCATCCTATCATTACACTTGACACTGATCTGGGGTCTAGTTTGTTACAACTCACTAATGCTCCCGAGCCTCCCCTTAAACTTAGAAAGCAGTCCGTTACTTTTCATGAAGATCCTCCTCTCACCACTTCTTTTTGGAAGATGTTCTTTGATGGAACCTCTTCTAAGGATGTTGCTGGTGCTGGAGTGGTTTTTGTTTCACCTTTTCCAGAGGCCATATCTCTATCCTACAAACTGGAATTTGAATCTACTAATAATGTGGCAGAGTATGAAGCTCTTGTTTTGGGCTTAAGGGTTGCAAAGGACATGGGGATCAAGGAAATATCTGTGTTTGGGGATGCATAATTGATTGTTAATCAGATTAGAAATATTTATCAAGATAAGCATCCCAAGCTTAGAACTTATAGAAATGAAGTGTGGGACCTGATTGATAGTTTTTTCTTGTCTTTAAACATTTCATTCATTCCGAGAGAGGAAAACATGGTGGTTGATTCTTTGGCTGTTTCAGTGAGCAATTTCAGAGTTCCCATGCCACACAAGCTCAGGTATGATATAGAAGTAAAATACAAGCCCTCTATACTTGACAATGTCAAGCATTGGAAGGTGTTTGAGGATGATATTGAGATCAAAAGGTTCCTGGAGACAGTTGAGGAATTTTTAGCATTGCATATAGATCAGGATCCTAATTTTGAAAATGAGCCTCACACTGTTGTTTTTTTAAAGAAAATTGCTAATCATCATATTGTGCAGTTGCCTAACAATCACATTCCGAAGGGACTAGTCCCTTTGGAAAGTATATTTGACAGTAATGATGTGGCAGTAAAAGCTAAGAGGCCAATTGATGATGCTGAGATATTTGAGTGCAACATTGGTACAGAGGAGAATCCAAAATTTGTCAAGTTGTCAAGTAGCTTATCGAGGGAGCAAAGGTTCGAGTATGTTGAGATATTAAAGAATTTCATTAATGTGTTTTCTTGGACTTATGAGTATCTTAGAACATACGACACCAACATTATTGAGCACAAGATCCCACTGAAGGAAGAAGCCAATCCATTTAGGCAGAAGTTAAGATAGATAAATCCTATGTTGCTTCCTATCATGGAGAGAGAGGTGAAGAAGATTTTGGATGCTCAGATTATTGTGCCATTGAGGTAATCTGAGTGGGTGGCAAATTTGGTCCCAGTAAGAAAGAAAAGTGGAGAAATCAGACTTTGTGTCGATTTCAGAAACCTGAACATGAGATCGAAGAAGGATAACTACCCTTTTCCAAAGATGGAACACATATTGCAGAGGGTGACTAGTGCATCTAGGATGTGCATGATTGATGTCTTTTCTGGCTATAATCAGATCTCTGTTTTTCTTGAAGATAGAGAAAAGACAACCTTCACCACTCCTTGGGGTACATTCATGTATGCCAATATGCCCTTTGGGTTGATGAATGCAGGGGAAACCCTTGAACGAGCTATGGATATATCTTTCATAGGAGAAAAAGAAAAATATGTGGTCATCTATCTGGATGATGCCACAATTTTCTCTAGTTATGATGTAGAGCATTGTGAGCATTTGAAAAGGGTTTTCTTGAAATGCAGGAAATTTGGTATCTCCTTAAACCCCAAGAAATCATTATTTTCCATGAAGGAAAGGAAATTAATGGGGCATATAGTATCTACTGAGGGAGTAAGAATTGATCCCAGCAAGGTGGAAGCGATTCAAACCTTGTCACTCCCTAGGTCCAAGAAAGAAGTCTGGTCTTTCCTGGGAAAGATTAATTTTTTGAGGAGGTTTGTTTCCAATTTTGTTGAATTGGTAAAGCTTATAACAACCATGTTGAGGAATGGAAATGAAGTTAAGTGAACTACTGAGTCTCGAAGTTCCTTTGATCAGATAAATAAATCCTTGACTGAAGCACCTGTGATTATCAGTCCTGATTGCTCAAAGTATTTCCTCATTTTTTAATTTGCTTCGTTTGATATAGTAGCAACTGTTTTGTTGTAGAAGAACACTGAGGGGCTGGAACAACCTATTTCCTTTTTTAGCCAGGCATTGAGGGACACTAAGGTAAAATATGACATCATGGGGAAACAGACCTACGCTTTGATAAAGGTTCTCAAAGCCTTCAGAGTCTATGTGTTGCACTCGAAGGTTATTGCATATGTTCCTTCAGCTTCCGTGAAGGACATTCTCATTCAGCCCGACATAGATGGAAGGAGGAGCAAGTGGATTTCCCAACTCCTTGAATTTGATTTGGAAATAAATACCACCAAACTGGTTAAAGGCCAAGGTTTAGCCAAGCTATTGGCTGAATCTAATTACCAAGTTTTGGGGGTTAATTTTAGCAACACCTGCTTAGAAAATCAGCAGGCTGAGTTGTCTCGTATAGGCCCACAAGTTATCCCTCCATTGGCAGAGTGCACCTGGTACAAAGACATTTTATTTTTTTCTGCAGGAGTTGAGACCTCCTGATGGTATGGGAAAAAGCAAGGCAAGAGCTCTTAAGGTCAAAGCAATTAAATATTTCCTTTTTGAGAAGGTTTTGTATTGGAAAGACCCTCTAGGAGTGCTTATGAGATGTTTAGACGCACTAGAGTCCCAAAAGATTATTTTTGATTTTCATGATAGCCTATGTGGGGGACAGTACTTCTGGAGAACGACAACCTATAAAATTCTCAGGGATGGGTATTTTTGGCCTACTCTGTTCACTGATGTCTGTGCGAAAATTAGATCTTGTATTAAATGTCAAAAATTTGCTGGGAAGCATCAGCTAAAGTCCCTGCCATTGAAACCAGTGGTTTCTTCAAGGCCCTTCCAACAATGGGGCCTAGAATTCATTGGGGAAATTCATCCCGCATCAAGAGGTCAGCACAGATGGATCCTGACCGCCACAGATTATTTTACCAAGTGGATAGAAGCTATCCCCATAAGGAGTACTTCTCATAAGGTGATCATTGGTTTCCTCGAGGATATTATAGTAAGGTTTAGTTGTTTGAACATAATCATGATTGATAATGATGCATCCTTCAAGGCTGAACCACTGATCTATTTTTGTGACCAGTTCAGAATTTCATTGATACACTCTACCCCTTACTATCCACAAGGCAATGGATTCACATTGTCCTCTAAGAAAAGCATGATAAATATCATCAAACGACTGTTATAAGACAACAAGAGAGCATGGGATTCAAATCTCAAGTTTTCTCTATGGGATGATAGGGTGACGACAAAGAGGTCCCTGGGCATCTCCCCTTTCCATATTGTATATGGAACTGAAGCAATTTTTCCTTCTCAGCTGGCCTTACCTGTGGAAAATTTCTTCCAAGACTGCCAGGAAGAGCCTAATGACATGATCAGGAGGATGCATCAGCTGGTTGAAGTGCAGGAGGCTAGGGAGAAGCTACTGGACAAAGTGCATGAACTTCAACAGAAGATCAAGCAAGCCTTTGACAGAAAGGCGAGAAAAGAGAATTTCCAGTTGGGAGATCTAATACTCAAATGGGATGCACCCAAATAGGACAAGGGAAAGCATGGTAAACTTGAAGCCCTTTGGATCGGACCCTTCAAGATTTCTGAGGCATTTTCAAATAATACTTAGAGGTTGCAGGATTCAAAGGGTGATGAATTTCTTGGTGGCCCAATAAATGGGCATTTCCTAAAAAAAAATTTTGTTTAAAAACCGCAGTCGGCGTCCCACCATTGTAAATACCATTCATGTTTTATGTTTGTTTTGTTTTTATTTTAATAGGAGACTCCATAACCCAAAGAAAAGGCATTGGAGCTGTGTTTTATCACATAAGCTTGTCAAATCCTTAGGGGTTTGTGTTTTCTACCTAAGTCTGTATTTTTTCCTGTCTCTCCTCCTTTTGCGGACCCGATTGTAAGTTTTTCCTCTCAGTTTTTAGTTTTTATTCTGTCTTCCTTTGTCCGTTTGATCGAAATTTTTTCTCTAAGATATATCACTTCTCTCTTTACCTCTGTCACTGGTCATTTTTTTTCCCCGAGCCCTTAGTTAGTCGTCCAGGTAATTGTTCCTAGAAACTTCATCCGTAAGCACAAGCACAACACTTAGAGCGGTCTGATATGGACCATTGATTTCAAAATCAATAGGGAGTCATTGATCTTAGCGGCGATGCCTCCCCAAGCTCTTGAAGGCCCAAAGTGAATCTGAGTCATTGATCAACAATATCCACATGTCGTCAGATCCATAGCTCCGGGTGAAAACATAGAAGGAAAAATTAGTTTGAGATTCGATTTTCCCGAAGTCCGGAGACCCGAAGTTTATCTCAGTCGTCCAAATCCAGGAGCCATGCATCATTAGATCTATGATGCCGGGTAAAATACCTGGGAAAAGAGAAGTTTGAGTTTTGATTCTCTAGATCTCGAAGACCCAGAGTGGATCTCGATCGTCCAATTCAAAGAGCCACGTGTTTCCAGATCCATAGCTCCGAGTAAAAGAACAACAGGTAAACAAGAGCTAGACCCTAAGCCCTCGATAGCCAAATGCATGTCGGCTATCAGCAGAGACAGGTGACACTCTTATGGTTTTGACATGAAGCACTCTTTTCAAGTATTCTCAGACATGCCTCCAGCCTACTTTCAAGTGACACATGTTACCTCTCCATTCACTACGCATCAACATGGTGACATATGGCCTCCACGTCAGATCATCCTCCGGGAGGTGTTATTGTTCGGTGCCAAAATTAGTGCCCCACCCTAAAGCACACTTTTGGTAGATCCTAAAGTTGGTGGGCGAGTAAGCTTGGCGGTGGCGCCAAATCTAGCCGGTGTGCCTAGATCTCAGATCATGACCAGATCAATGGCCACAGTCTATTGCGAGGAAGCAACATGCTCGGGTGATATTTTTCTTGAGCCGTCCCACAATGGAAACCATGGTGTGGAGAAAATACTATGTGGTGAAATTTGATGGATTGCAGGCCCAAAAGCAGTCTGAACCCAAACCACCTCTGAGCGTCCCCACAATTTCATGTTTATATGGCATCCTATCTGAGAGAAGCAAGTGGTCTCGCCCTTGAGCATTAAGTCTCGTTCAATCTCCAAGGAAAAACAGTTAATGGAAGGTAGGTTGGTGGTTGAAGCCTCTGCTCACCCCATAAATGGAAGGCATGGAAGGCCGGACTGTGGGGAATGAACCGTCAGCCCGTGGTACCCCTGCAAGCAGATTTCCTTGGAGACCCATGCTGATATGAGCTCGCATCTGAAAGAGGGATGCATGTTCAGTCTGAAAGAAGAAGTCGATGATGCAAATCTTTGATTGTAGTGATCAGATCAAACTCCTGATAGTCGGGGACTGTTCTGAGTATAAATAGATAGTTTTTACATTTTGTTATGGTTGTCGATTGGTTGAGAAGAGCTCCCTATTTTGTAATATTTTGATGCCAGAACTATTCTCTGGTTATGTATAAGATTTGAGACTTTCAGATTAATAGAAGTCAACCTCTTTTCATCTCTTTTTAAAAACTGTGCTAAAACACTCGGGCATGGAGGATCCAGTAGATAGTTGTTATTTTTTTGTAATGTAGGTTTGATTGCAGCGGCATCGTGACCAATTTTAGTCAGCTTCCTTGTGATCTTTTTCCCTCTTACACTGAATGGATCGAGCATGGAGGATCCATTTGAGTTGCTGTAACTGCATGGTGATGTAGGTTTGATCATTGTGTTGTTGTGATTGTGTTGTTTGGACATATTTCAATGTCTGAAACTTGAGCTTAAGAGTGATCTCGAGTCTGAGTTTTTCTTCTCCAAGCTACTTGAAGGCCTGATGCCCATAGCAGTCTTGTCCACCTTTATCACTAAGTCTTCCCTTTGTTCACACTTAAACTCAATTCACTGACTGAATTTAGTTGTGGCCCTCACTTCCCTGTACATTTCTTGTCCAGTTCTGTGTTGAACATCATTCATATATTGATTTTTGTCCATTGACCTCCATTCATATAAACTGAACTTCCACCAAAAAAATCTGATGGGTATTGGGCTTATCCTCCTGCAATTTGAGGGTGACTCTCAGTTCTAACAGACCCTTCACCAACTCTTTTGTGGTAGTATATCTGGATGACATACCAATATTCCACAAAACTTGGGAGGAGAACATGCAACATATTCAACACGTTTTGAGCACTCTATGGTAGCACAAGTGTTATCGGGTTAATTGTTAAGTGAGGACATAAATCAATCTCCCTAGATCCACCTAGATCTAGAACAAAACAAGACAGAACATGGCGCTTTCCCTAGGCTTTAATCATCGAATTTAATACCAAACAAAAGGCGAGAGACATACCTTTAAGTGTCGCTTCCTTATGTCGTTGTTGTTCCTGTTTCACTCTAGTTCTCTTGTGATACTGATCCTACAGTGAGACACAAACCAACCAAAGTGAAATTAGTAGAAGTATATTCAATGACAACCTATGCATATGATCAAGGAATTATGGAATAAAATAAAGATAATTCTATGGGAAAGAAGCATGCCATTGTATTATATTAAATAATAGGAAGAGAGATTACAACCATATGCCTTGATGTCGTAAGGTTCCTTCCAATGATTCCTTACTTCCCACACACTTCATTCTCCAAGGATTTTGAGACCATGGATCTGATAGCTACTCACAATCTATCTTGACAAAGCAAAGCTCAAAGGCAATCTAACCAAGCTAACAATCTCAATCCAAATTCAACTAACTTTCTCCATGAGAGCTCCTCTCCTTTTATAAGATGAAGAGAATAAGGTGAGGAGGTTAGGATGATCCCACTAAATCATGAAAGAGAGTAATATCCAAACCGTTCAGAGGCCACCTCACCATAGAAGCTTCTCCTTCTAGAAGCATCGAGAAGATGCTCATTTTTCCCACGTACAAAGGCTACCACACCCTGGGAATAGAGAAACCTGCATAAACTCTGCAGCCTAGCTATAGTGTAGACTATGGAAATCAGACATTTCCACACCCTAGCTATATAGCATCTTGTGGAAATCCTCCTTAACAAGGTTTTTACAAAGGAAAATACAACTTCTTTTCTCAGGGAAAGTTCTTCTCCCTTCTTTCTTCAGGAATTCAGGCCACTGACCCCTCCGAAGGCAACATATAGGTTTACATCATTAACGGTCATAGGGATGATGAAAATAATTTGTAACAGATAACCCCCCAAAGTATGAAGTTAGAACAGAGTGATAGCTGAAATACTTTGTCGAGTGTGTGTAGGGAACAAGGAACGCGTCGGTCGAAAACCTGACAACAAACAAGGAAATACAGTACAATAATATATCATCACTGAGGTAGGCATTCCCATGCTCAGAATACAAATGTATCAAAGTATAAATACCAACATGCGAAGATCCATGTCAAGTAATACAAGTCATGGCCACCAAATATACACTATGGATCCATGCCATTATGACTCAAATCTGAACATAGCCACCAAAAATACACTGTGGATCTATGTGTTAAAGACTCAAATTTGAACATAGCCATGAGACATACAATGTGGATCTATGCAACAGTACAAACTGAATGTACTCCAATGCAACCTGAATCTGTGAGAAAAGATTCAGGGTCTTCATCTCCACTACTCTATAGTATGAATCTAACCATGTGAATACATATGCTGAAGTCGAACATGGTAGAAACCACTTGATTATCGGTCATTAATGTATATCGTTAACAAGTGCGAGGGAAATCACCATTAAGTTCAATGACTCCAAAGGTACACTAGTACAATCCAACGAATGTGAATTAATGAGCTGAAGTCGAACACTCGACGGAATATCCCGATCAGGGGTCAATAATGAAAACCCACTGTCAAAAGTGAGGAAACCTGCCATTGAGGCATGCAAGTTCCAAGGTACCAATTAGTTTCTAAGTCTAATTCCTGGATAATGAGTTGAAGTTGACAGGAAAAGACTCGTCACAGGAGGGCCTTAATGTATCCTCCATCAATGACACAAAACAAGTAACAATATTTGATGTAGATCAGAGTAACATGTGATTAAGGACTGACTCAGGGATGGTTGACGCAATAGAAGGCTTAAGGATTGCAGAAATGGCTGACGCAATAGAAGGCTTAAGGAATGCAGAAATTACCAACGCAATAGAAGGCTTAAGGACTGCATAAATTACCAACGCAATAGAAGGCTTTTCGGGTTGAACTTCTCTTTGAACATATTGATGACACGACAACTGTCTTGGAAAAACTAACTCAACAACAGGGATCACAGACCGATTTGTAATCTTATAAAGGAGTATGATCAAGAGACAAGTGGATTTTCCCAACCCAGACACAAAGCAAGTGAAAGGGTGTCATGTTCAAAGGTGAATCTTCCATGGAATACAGGTTTAAACACATTTCTTTCCCAATTTTTCCCCCACCATTTCTGGCGAGTACCTCTTTATTTTTACACAAGCTTGAGGAGGATAACATATGCTTGGACCATAATCTCATCCTTCAGATGAGTCCCTCAGAGTATATTTAACGAACCCTAATAAGGAGTGGTTCGGTCCCATATGGGTCTTTCGATGTTTCTTTAACGAGTCCAAAGAGAGGAAAACTCGGGGGTTTTTCATGTTTAGAGAGTCTGAAAAACACTTAAAAATAACTCTCTTAGTTTCTTTTTCGTAAAGTAGTCTGATGAGACCGAAAAAGAGAGAAACTATCACTCAACATAAGTTTTCTTCAAATAATTTAATGAGTGCGAAAAGAACAAGGTCGCTCAACAATCTTTTCATATTTAGAGAGTCTAAAAAGAGCTTAAAGGGAACTCCAGGGGGTTCCTTTTTTCGTATAACCTTTATGAGTCTGAAAAA
The DNA here is from genome assembly GCA_009831015.1 of Picea engelmannii. Classification (NCBI taxonomy): domain Eukaryota; kingdom Viridiplantae; phylum Streptophyta; class Pinopsida; order Pinales; family Pinaceae; genus Picea; species Picea engelmannii. The sequence goes on from ML793802.1 coordinate 266,604, forward strand.
GTGATAAAAGTATACTTGGTTACATTCTCAGGTATTTACGAGCATGAGAAAGAACAAATACTAAGCTTGGTAACTTATTCTCATGTATTTATGAGCATGAGAAAGAACAAAGACTAAGCTCGGGATTGTTTTCATTTTTACGCAAGCTTTAAAACAAAAAAAAACTATGTTTGGGATAGATTTTATTTTTACACAAGCTTAAAAACTAACCAAAACTATGCTTGGACCTGGTTTCATTTGTACACAAGTTTGAACGAGAGAAAACTATGCTTGAGGTAGGTTGTTTCATTTTTACACAAGATTGAACCATAGAAAACTATGCTTGGACTTCCCAACACATAACAAAGGTATGGTCAATACTTAGCCCCCAGATTAAGAAGGTAACGACTCAACTTCAGCTTGAAGTTCAGAGGCTGAAAGAAAATTCCCCTCAAGCTTCGTTTCATCCAACTGCAAAGGAGAATGAAATGAAGCTTCAAATACTATACGTAGGACTTGATCCAAACGGAGAGGGGGAAGTTGTTTCATTTTTTAATGAGCTTGACACATGAGAAGAACTATGGTCACAACTCTAGGTATAATCCCAAAACCACTATTTCATTTTTTAACGAGTTTGACACAGAAACGGGAACTATGATCGTAAGCTCTGTTTCATTTTTGAATGAGGTTTCTACAGAGACACAAAAACTATACTCAGCTAGTTTCATTTTTTAACGAGTTTGAAAGAAGAAAATTATACTCAAAGATGGTTTAATTTTTTAATGAGCTTGAAATCAGAAAATCATGCTCAAGGCTGGTTTCATGTTTTAATGAGCTTGAAATCAGAAAATCATGCTCAAAGCTGGTTTCATTTTTTAATGATCTTGAAATTAGAAAATCATGCTCAAGGCTGATTTCATTTTTTAATGAGCTTGAAATTAGAAAATCATGCTCAAGGCTGGTTTCATTTTTTAATGAGCTTGAAATCAGAAAATCATGCTCAAAGTTGGTTTCATTTTTTAATGAGCTTGAAATCAAAAAATCATGCTCGAGGCTGGTTTCATTTTTTAATGAGATTGAAATCAGAAAATCATACTCAAGGCTGGTTTCATTTTTTAATGAGCTTGAAATCAGAAAATCATGCTCAAAGATGGTTTCATTTTTTAATGAGCTTGAAATCAAAAAATCATGCTCAAGGCTGGTTTCATTTTTTAATGAGATTGAAATCAGAAAATCATGCTCAAGGCTGGTTTCATTTTTTAATGAGATTGAAATCAGAAAATCATGCTCAAGAACTCTCTTCTTGATCATGGCTTCCAAGAGGACAATTCTTCGGAAGGACACCATGTCAAGGGAAAAAAATAGGTCATGGCTTCCAAGAGATCTTCACTGGATGGAAGAAACATACTCTAGAAGGAACACATGTCGAGGGCCGCGATAGGGGTAAAGAGATCAAGATCTAAAATCCTGATCGAAGAGATCACCATGTCAACTATTGGATCCAAGTCATAATCATCGGCAACAGAAGGCATGGGAGACAACGCCACATAATTGACCTGTGGCAGAGGCAATACCGTCTGTATATAAGAACCATGTAGGGAGGTCATTGAGGTCAAGTCAAGACAAAAAAATGAAAGTTGATCAATGGTCACAATTCTTCCATCGTGAGGGAAAGATATCACACGAAAAAGAGTGGACACAATAACTTTCATGGCATAGACATAATCTCGCCCAAGGAGTAAAGCAAAATCCAAGGGATCTTGGACTACCATGACATCAATAAAGATAGTTTTCCCTCCCAAAGTTACATGAAATTGAAGAAGGGTCCCTAAAGGTTGACTAGTTTTTCTGTTGAAAGCTAACAAATTCTGCGTAATTGGCACAAGATGAGGAAAACCCAAAGATTTCCAAGCAAGAGAGGACAAAATACTATCGGACACACCTTCATCTATCATCATCTGAGGAACGTGCCGACCACAAACCTGTACTGTAATTTGGAAAGGAATGTGAGAGGGAAGACAAGGTCCATTTAGCACACCCCAATTAAAAAGGATGGTCTCATTACTTGGAGGGGGTTCCAGGGAAGAAGGAGGAATGCCTCCCAGCACGGTAGATTCTGTATCAACGAGAAAAACGTGAGCAGTATCAGGTTTACTCTCGAGTGGGAGAGTAGGATCGACCGATGGCGAGATCATATCAACCACCTGGGATTTGTTCTCCAAGGGGAGAATGGGGTCGATGGGTGGAAACGAATCGACCACTTGGGTGTCACTCTCTAACGAGAGAGTGGGATTGACCAAGGATGGGATCGAATCAACCACTTGGGTTTCACTCTCTAATAAGAGAGTGGGATCGATTGAGGATGGGATCAGATCGACCACTTTGTCAACTGGTTCAACTAAGGACATGACCAGATTGATTACATGATCAACCGGATTGACCGATGAAGGGGCCAGATTGATCATTCCATCAACTACAGGTGGGTCGAGAGTAAGCTTGTGATAAGCAACTAGAATTTGAGGCTGTTATACAGTCATGTCTTCCAGTAATTTTGAGGCTTCATCCATACGATGGAAAAGGTGAGTTTGATGACTCCCTCCGCATAACCTACAAGGAAACTTGACTCTAGTTTTCTTCTTCACAAGGGTATTTTGACTAGTTGACGAAAGGTCATCCGCATGTTGTTCAGAGGAAGACGACATGGGTTGGCGAGGGTGTATAGACCATACTTCTATAACCTTGGATAGACCAGGGAAATCCTTAAAAAGATGGCTACCTTTACAAAGCATGCAAGGGTACCTGGGTTTATGGATTGTTGGGGTGATCTTGGCATCATCAACACTCCCAACACGATTAACAGTAACTGGTTTCTTTCCAACATGTCCACTAGTGGTTGGAAGTTTGGATCCTTTCTTATTTTTCTTCTTCTTATTCTTCCTTTTCTTCTTCTTCTTATCCACCGAGTTACTAACTTAAGAGATTTCACTCGATGAAGAAGATGAAACAGAAGGAGACCTTACAGGTGAAGAAGGTGAAGAAGATCTTACTGGTGAAGAAGGTGAAGGATCAAAATGAGGTTGATGTTCTTGGGGGAAAGTGCTTACAAATGAAGCACTAACTACATTTAGGACAACCTGAGTGGAAAACAACTAGACCAGTAGTCCAATTGTGAGACCTGGAAGGCTCAACGTAGCGATGTGAGGAGGACCAATGTTTTCGTAAGAAGGAAAAACAAAAGGTTCCCTTGTAGAAGGGGTTCCTTCATTGGTCATTTCGAGAACTAATGCCATCAAATAAAAATCCAACCTAGAGTCCACTAGGGAGAAAAAACAACACACACTAAAAACATAGTAAGCAAGCAAGAAAACAAAACCTTCCCACAATGAGAAGACTAGTTGGTGATGAAATCCAACGTCGTGGGAACAAAGTAAGAAGGGGATGAGATAGAGCAGGTGGAAAAGTTACGTTGACAACCTACTTAATGGACTTACACCCTGGTGCAAGCTCCCACACATAATCGTGGGTATACCCTCCAAGGAGCTCGAGTGAGTTTGACCAACGTCGATTCCAGGTACCGTGAAGACTTGCCTCTCCACAGTCACCTCATGTAAAGAGCCTAAAGAAAAGGCAACTAAGGTTACCAATTACTATAGTGATGCCCGGGGAAACAGTCGATAGTCCGATCCACACGCAAAGGCATGGTATCTAGCCCAAAATCAACTTGAAAGGATTCCACTCATCATTGTGGGTATACGTTCAAGCGACCCCCATAATACATGCAATCTCTACACCAAGACCAACAAAGCAGGGTGAGTAACTCTGCCAGTCTCAATGTGACCTCGTGATTGACCCTTGTGTTAGAAGGGCTTCCCAGGACAAAATCTAATAACTGGATTTCACCGCTCCCTAACGCAAGATTCTATGTTTGTTTGTAGCTTTAGAAAGTTATGTTTCACACCTATTCCAAATCCCTACAACTATTCTAATGTAGGTTTGCTACCAGAAAGTATAACAATGTCTAATAAACTATTATAAGCACTTTATTTTAAGGTTGTTTTTACTCAAAAGAAATATGGCGTGGACAATATGGTGTTTTGAACGACTCGAAGATTATGCAAAGAGATGAAGATGCAATCTTTTTATTTTGATGAAAGCTATGCTACGAGAAGGAGAAAACATTTATCATTTCCAGATACAAAACGTCCAAAAATTTATTAAACTCATCAATATCAAGATTCTCAAGAAATGAGAAAAAGAGACTGTACATCAATGCAAGATTCAGAATTTAAGACCAAAAATGCCAAGAATCATGCAATTTCGCTACTTCAAATGCAAGGAAGCCCCCAATCTAATATAAGGAAAGAAATTACAATTTTTTGTTTCAAAGAGACACTAAAACAAATAGCAAATCACTTCAAAACAAAAACAACCCAAACTAAGTTTCTCTTTTAACATGATTTATGCATAAAAATAAGTATTCTTTCACTAAACAATTCTAAAGAAAAACGATGCTTTGTGACTGAAAGACACTCAAAGAAGGAGACCAAATATTAAAAAAAAAACAAAGCAAAGATGGCTAAAATCAGTTTCAAAGCTGTCAAGCAGATTGTAAACAGATCATAATGAAACCCAAAAATTCACCCCAAAACCAAATCCAAGGTCTGGGTAAGGAAAAAACTCCAAAACCATTTTTTTTCACAATTTCCATTGGCTAGAAGATTAACACAGTGCAGAAATCCTTGATCGTTGTAGACCATAAATGGGTAGGGTGTGGAGTTTCCACACTGGTACAAATAGGTAGGGTGCGAAAATCCTAAATTGTCGCACTGTTCCCCAAAGCAAGGTGAAGAAATCAAATAAAAAATGGAAAAAATGAAAAGTATGAAGGTTTTCTCAGTGAATTTTAAAAGTTAGAGAGTCAAGCTGGATCTCCCAGTGACTCAAAAAATAGAACCCAAGAAATCAAAGAAAGAAAGCAAGACAAACTAGGAAAACAATATGTTCCCCAGTATGGTCGCCAATTTTTTTATCGGGTTAGTTGTTAAGTGCGAACACAAATCAATCTCCCTAGATCCACCTGGATCTAGAACAAAACAAGACAAAACATGGTGCTTTCCCTAGGCTCTAATCATTGAATTTACTACCAAACAAAAGATGAGAGACATACCTTTAAGTGTCGCTTCCTTATGTCTTTGTTTTTCCTGTTGCACTCCGGTGCTCTTGTGATACTGTTCCTGCAGTGAGACACAAACCAACCAAAGTGAAAGCAGTAGAAGTATATTCAATGACAACCTATGCATATGATCAAGGATTTATGCAATAAAATAAAGATAATTCTATGGGAAAGAAGCATGCCACTGTATTATATTAAATAATAGGAAGAGAGATTACAACCGGATGCCTTGATGTCGTAAGGTTCCTTCCAACGATTCCTTTCTTCCCACACACTTCTTTATCCAAGGATTCTAAGACCATGGATCTGATAGCTACTCACAATCTATCTTGACAAAGCAAAGCTCAAAGCCAATATAACCAAGCTAACAATCTCAAGCCAAATTCAACTAACTTTCTCTATGAGAGCTCCTCTCCTTTTATAAGCTGAAGAGGATAATGTGAGGAGGTTAGGATGATCCCACTAAATCATGAAAGTCAATACGATCCAAACCGTTCAGAGGCCACCTCATCGTAGAAGCTTCTCCTTATAGAAGCATCGAGAAGACGCTCATTTTTCCCATGTACAAAGGCTGCCACACCCTAGCTATAGAGCAACCTGTGAAAACTCTGCAACCTAACTATAGTACAGCCTACGAAAATCAAGCATTTCTGCATCCTAGCTTTATAGCAGCCTGCAGAAATCCTCCTTAACAAGGTTTTTACAAAGGAAAATACAACTTCTTTTCTCAGGGAAAGTTCTTCTCCCTTCTTTCTTCAGGAATTCAGGCCATCGACCCCTCTGAAGGAAATATATAGATTTACATCATTAACGGTCATAGGGATGATGAAAATAATGTGTAACAACAAGCTGTATGCCAACTTGGAAAAATGCTCCTTTGGCATGAACATGGTCCAATAACTGGGCTACATTGTTGATGAGAATGGGATACATGTGGATCTAATGTAGACCCCTACCTCAACCGGGCCTACTGGCCTCCTGGTCTAAAGATCTCTTATATCGTTGATCCGAAATGGCTCTTCCAGTCCACTGCTAGAACCTTCAATCGATCAAAACCACAGGTCTTTCAACAAAACCCCACCTGCACGAACTAGCACAAGGCGCGAGCTCTCTTCCCATGTGACCATGACGCTACATCCGTGTGCCAACTCACACCACTCACACTTCACAGTTTCGGGAATGTTGGCGGGATACAACTCCAACACCCCAACCTCCGAAACTCTGAAACCTGAAAAGGGCCTAGCGAGTGCTAACCTTCTGTTCTATACACTTGATGTGACCTTCCTCTAGGAACTAAGTTCCATCTCCCAATTGTTTCAGGATTTCACGATTCGGAGAATCAATGAACAACTCCTCCTTTCCTTCCAAGATCCCCGATTCCCTAAGATCTGATGACCCTAGATCTACGGTCTAGATCCTCCACAAATCAACGACCAAGATTTAGTTGGTGATTCACCTTTCGCGACTTTGGGGAAGTCTTCACCTCTGTTTCCCCGATATCCTGAAGCAAACCAACGTTCCATATTTATGGGATTGATGACCCCTATCTCTCCTGAGCTTCAAGAGTTGAATGGATCTCCACCTTATCCTTCTCGCAACTCTGTTTGATCTGATGGCTCACGGAAAATCGACACTTCTCCCTCGAAACTTTCCACCGCCCGTCCAGATCTCAATGAGTCCTTGGTCAAGTAGCTCAACACTTACTCTCTGAACTTGATTTTCCCTGGGCGACTGTAACTTTCTTCCCCCCTTCGATGTTTTGAACAACGCTATCCTCCCTAAGCTTGTTCCTCTTGAAAACTTTTGGATTCTAAAGAATCCTACGCACACACCTTGCACGTCTTCGCAATAACCTCTGGGTATCCAACAATTCCTACTCTGTGCACTCCTTGCAATAGAGGTCCTTCAATTGCTTTGTTGGGCTAAAGAAATATATCACTCTCCTCAGCCTGCACACTCCTTGCATGGATATGTGACACACTCGTACTTCTTCTGGTATAAGTTTACACTATCTCTCATGAGTTTTCTGAGATAAAACTCAAAATCTTGTAAACGCACTCCTTACGGACTCTCACTGCACTCCTTGCAGGATTTCTCAGGAAGAGAAACAATTGAAGCTTATACTTCTCCTCTCACAGACTTCATACATTCACCATGAAATCATGAGCATACACATAGAATTGAAACAAATACATAACAAAGAATATAAGCAAACTGTAACATACCGTTCAAAAGATAGGTACAACAACCATGACACACCATGAAATTTGGATCAAAGCATTCTTATATTAATCCAGTGCTTATGTACATGGCTCAATAGAAACAACTATTCTTCATACAACTTCTAATTCTCTGTTCCTCTCTATTCTCCTAATCTTCTATAACAAAATTAAAATACTGAATAGAATTACAAATGAGAGGGTCTTGTTGAGTTTTTCCCTCTCTCTTATCTAAGATATCTTATCAGAATTAAAAGCTATATACTAAACATTTATTACAATAAATGCCTCCTTATTCGACAGATGAGTGTAATGCTCATGATCTGTATTAAAATCTCCCAAAAACATAAATGCAAATACACCCCCCCCCACAATATACATTAATGCTTTATCTTTCAAATTCAAAACATCCTCAAAATGTGCGCTGGTGCATTTCCAGATGTTTTCACCTTTGTGCTTGCTTTGTTGGCTTGCCTACGATGCTCCTGCATCATACTCCCTCGGCTGAAAATTCATGAACTCTTGTTTATGAGCTCCTATACCGTCTATCCATGTTTCTGGATGTCTTCTTCACTTTCCCAAATGGCATCTTCAATCTAGTGTCCCTTCCATTTCACCAAGTATTCAAAATATTTTTTTCTCCGGGTCTTTTACCAACTCTCTGATCAACGATCTTTTCCATCCGCGGTTTTTCAGCTACAGGCATCTATTTGACCCATTAAACTTCCTTCTGATCCTCTGAACTCCCTGTTCCATTTTCTTTGTAAGGATACAAATCTGCTACGTTGAATATGGGTGAGATTCCCACATCATTTGGTAGTTCTATCTCATAAGCATTTTCCTCAAACTTTCTCAAGATTTTAAATGGCCCAATTTTCTTCATCTTCAGCTTATTATAGGTTCCCCTTGGGAATATTTGTTTTCTAAGATGCACCAGAACCAAATCACCTACTTCAAATCGAATCTCTCTTCTATGCTGATCTGATCTGCGCTTTTATTCCTGGTTAGATTTCTACAACCTCTCTCTGATTTTACTTTGGAGCTCCTGCATTCCTGCTGCAAAATCTTCCATGCTAGCACTCCAAAATCAATTCTACTCTAAGTATTTCAACTCAGAGACTCCTCTTGGTTGCATTCCATAGACTATCTGAAATGGGATTTGTCCTGTACTCCTATTTGGTGAGTCGTTATATGAAAATTCTGCTTGTGGTAGAACCTGATCCCACTGGTTGTGGTGTTCAGCTACCCAACTCCTTAATAAGTCCCCCAAACTCCTATTTACTACCTTAGTTTGTCCATTCGTCTGAGGATGATATGATGAGATAAAAGATAAATTCATCCCCAACTTCTTCCATAGGGTCCTCCAGAAATGACCAACAAATTTGGTATCTCGATTAGAGACAATACTCTTGGGTAAGCCATGAAGTCTAACAACTTCTTTGAAAAACAGATTTGCAATGTGAGTTGCATCACTGGTTTTCTGACATGGTATGAAATGTGCCATTTTAGAAAATATATCGAATACCAAAAATATGGAATCACAACCCATCTATGTCCTCCGCATTCCCAACACAAAATCCATGCTTATTGAATCCCACGACCTCTCTGGTATTGGGAATGGTTGATACAACCCTGTATTTTGTCTTTTCCCCTTTGCGTGCTGGCAAATTCGGCACCTGTTCATGAATTTCTTGACATCTTTTCTCATTCCTGGCCAATAATATGAGCCATTCAGTTGCACGAAGGTCTTATGATGACCGAAGTGTCTAGCCAATCCCCCACTATGTTTTTCCTTCAAGAGGTTTTCTCTCATAGAGCATTTAGGTATGCACAACTGATTTCCTCTGAATATCAGTCCATCCTAAATCCAGTATTCAGTCCATTGAATTCTATCTCTGAGAACTGGATTCTCAGATGCTTCCTAAGCGTCCTTGAAATATGCATCATCTCTGTACATCTCCTTGAGATTGTCAAAACCTAAGGTTTTCACTCTAAACTACTACATAATCAAACATTTCCTGCTCAATGCATCAATAACATTATTAGGAGTTCTAGAAATGTTCTTTATAACAAAAATAAATTTCTCCATAAATTCAACCCATTTTGCATGTTTCTGGTTCAATTTCTCCTGTTTGTTTATAAACTGTAGGGCATGATTGTCGCTATACAACACGAACTCTTTCGGGACCAAGTAGTGTCTCCACTTCTTCAACGCTTGTATGACTGCATAAAACTCTTTATCATACATGGAATATTTCATCTTGGTCTCATTTAGCTTCTCACTGAAGTATGCAATTGGTCTATTGTCCTGACTCAAGACTGCTCCAATCACAAATCCACTTGCGTCACATCCCACTTGAAATGTTTTTCTGAAGTTTGGTAGAACCAAAACTGACCGTTCAGTTATCTTATCTTTCAGCAACTTGAAACGTTTCTCCGCTTCTTCCTTCCAATGAAAATATTTGTTTCTTTTCTTTACTACGTCCATCATTGGTGCACATATCCCGCTGAAATTTCTGATGAACTTCCTGTAAAAACTGGCTAATCCATGGAAGCTTCTGACTTCAAAGATACTCCTTGGCGATGGCCAATCTTTGATTGCTCTTAACTTCTTCGGATCCATCTTTAAGTCATTCGTAGAGATAAAAAAACCTAAGTAAATGAGTTCTGTCTTCATGAAAGACGACTTTTTTTAGATTTATCAACAATTTCTCTTGCTGTAACCTCCTCATTATTGCAGTTATATGCTTCATATATTCCCCTTAAGTCTTACTGAAGATCAACATATCATCAAGATACATGATTACAAACTTTCCAATGAAATCTTTCAAGACTTCGTTCATCAATCTCATGAAAGTATTGGGTGCATTTGTCAAGCCAAACGACATGACAAGTCATTCATACGGTCCTTCATTTGTCTTGATTGTTGTTTTCCATTCATCACCTTCTCTCATCTAAATCTGATGATATCCACTTTTCAAATCAATTTTTGAAAAAACCTTTTCCCCAGTCAAGCAATCCATCAAGTCATCCATCCTGGGTAAAGGAAATCTATACCTAATGGTGATTTTGTTTATAGCCCTCGAATCTGTACACATCCTCCATCCACCATCCTTCTTTGGAATTAACACTGTTGGTACAATGCATGGACTCAAGTTTTCTTGAACCAATCCTTTGTCCATCAAATCTTGGACTTGCTTCTTGACCTCTTAATTCTCTTACGACGTCAATCTGTACACTGCTTTGTTTGGTAAACTTGTTCCTGGTATAATGTCAATGTAATGGATTATAATCCTGATGGGCAGCAATGAACGAGGTAAATCATCCACCACTATATTAGGGAAATTCTCTAGCAGTTCCTGAATTTCGTCCGGTAGATCATCTATCGAAGTACTGGTCAAAATGACTCTAGGTTTTCTTACTACAACAAACTGCATGTCTTCATCTTTCTTGAATTTATCTAGAAGTTCCTTCCCACTCATGAGAAGTATAGTATTGCTCACTTCTTCCTTCACCTTCTTGTCTTCGATTGGCAGCAACATATGCATTCTACCATTCTTCTCTAAGGTGTATGTGTTATTTCTCCCATTGTGAACAACATTTTTGTCATATTTCCAAGGTCTCCCAACAAAAGATGACGTACGTCCATGGGAATAACATCACATAAAATTTCATCCTTATATCCCCCTATCTTAAACTCAACTAAACATTGTTTAGTGATAATTACCTGGTTCCCTTTTTGTAACCACACAACTTTATATGGGCTCGAATGTGCGACTGTTTCCAATTACAACTTCTCCACCATCTCTATGGATACTAGGCTATCTGTGATTCCACTATCAACTATTACCTTGCATACCCTTTCCTTGGTCTTTCAAGCAGTTCTAAATAAACTGTTCCTCTCGATTGGATTTTCTATCTCTTTCTCCGGCTTTAAGAGAATTTTCCTCATCATTATCACTATCACAATAGAAAATTCAGAGAAGCAATCGAAATTGAAAAACAACCTAATAATCTAAACAGAGATGATGGATGGAAAATTAGTCAAAATTGGATCCCTACCCTAGCCAATATGAAGAATTCTAAATATTAGTTTTTAAAA
>ML793802.1:278251-291616 GCA_009831015.1 Picea engelmannii
TTTTTGAGTATTTATATATGTGTTATAGTCTCCTTTCCTTCATTTTCAAAAAGCGCTTTCCTGATGATGGACCACACTAGTTTGGTCCGAAACGTCGAAGAACATAAAACCTATGCGATGGATCCGAAAGCACTCTCTGAACAAAATAATAATCGCAAAAGTCTTAGAACAGAAATATCTTCTACCTCAACATTCTGCCTTTGAGCTTATGAAATGTGAGCTTCACCTCCATCTCTTTTCCTATCGGGATATTCAAAGGATTTGTGTCCAAATTTTCCATAGACAAAACAATTTATCTCACCACCTCTGCCTCTTTCTCTTCCTCTCGCTCACGGAAAAGTATTTATGTCAGCATATTGTCTTCCCTGTGAACTTCCTCCCCTTTCTGTGTGAGTATGGGTTTTCCTTCCTTCCTCCTTGGGATTCTGTACTTTGTCCTAGGAAATTGCTTTTCCTATGCTCTGACTTCTATCTCTGCTTCATTGTCCTTGCTTTCGGGCCAATTTCTCTTCAGCCTTCAGAGCAATCTGATAAGAATCTTCCACATTCCTGATTGTTAGCATGCTCATCTCATCTTGAATGTCATATCTCAGACCATTCATGTATCCGACAACCTTATCATTATCACTTTCATGATGACCTGCTCTAATGTTTATCCTATAGAACTCTTTGGTGTATTCCTTCACTGCCATCCCCTTCTGTCTCAAATTTTTCATTCTTTGAAACAGATTAATCTGGTAGTCTTTAGGTATAAACTTGGCCTTCATCTTGGCGACCATCTTGTCCCATCTTTTGATTCTTTGTTTGCCTTTGCAACACCTGTCCGCTTGCAGTTCATCCCACCACAATGATGCATGCCGTTTAAGTCCAGTGACAACATGTTTAAATTTCTTATCTTCTTCGATATCTTCATAATCGAAGCACTTATCTAGAGCTCTAAACCAATATAGCAGATCCTCAATGTCTAATTTTCCTTCATACATTGGAATATCCATCTTTTCTCTGGCACCTATTTTTGCAACAACTCTGAATAGATGTTCTTTTGCAGCATCTTCGACTACAACTTCTTCTTCGACTCCTGCCTCATTTTCACTTTCAGCCTCACTAACATCTCTAGCATCAACTGTCCATCACTGTGTTGTCTACACAATATCTAATCAAGTACATATTTCTCTCATCTCCATTTCCACAGTTGGGTTGGGCATTGGTCTATCTTGGCGTCTTTTGGGCAACATGATTTAAATATGTTCCACGGAATTCAAGTCACAACTTTCCTTTTGTCTCCTCTCATCTACAGAAACAAATATTGTAGGCTCTGATACCACTTCACGCAGACCCCTACCTAAACCAGGCCTGCTGACCTCCCGGTCTAAGGATCTCTTATATCAATGAGCCGAAATGGCTCTTCCGGTCCACTGCTAGAACCTTCAATCGATGATAACCAAAGGCCCTTTAGCAAAACTCCTTCTGCACGAACTAGCACAAGGTGTGAGCTCTCTTCCCACATGAACATGATGTTACGTCCATGTGCCAACTCACACCACTTGCACTTCACAGTTTCGGGAATGTTGGCAGGATACAACTCCAACATCCCAACCTTCGAAACTCCGAAACCCAAAAAGGGCCTAGTGAGCGCTAACCTTCTATTCTATACACTTGATGTGACCTTCCTCTAGGAACTGAGTTCCAACTCCCAATTATTTTGGGATTTCATGATTCAGAGAATCATCGAACAAATCCTCCTTTCCTTCCAAGATCCCCGATTCTCGAAGATCCAATGACCCCATATCTATGGTCTAGATCCTCTGCAAATCAACGACCAAGATTTAGTCGGTGATTCACCTTTCGCGACTTTGGGGAAGTCTTCACCTTTGTTTCCCCAATATCCCGAAACAAACCAACATTCCAGATCTATTGGGATCGACAACCCCTATCTCTCTTGAGCTTCAAGAGTTGAAGGGATCTCCGCCTTATCCTCCTCGCAACTCTGTTTGATCTGACATCTCACGAAAAATCGACACTTCTCCCTCTAAAATTTACACCGTCCATCCAGATTTCAATGAGTCCCTGGTCAAGTAGCTCGACACTGACTCTCTAAACTTGATTTCCCTTGGGCAACTGCAAATTTCATCCCCCCTTCGAAGTTTCAAACAACACTATCCTTCCTGAGCTTGTTCCTCCTGAAAACTTCTGGATTAAAGAATCCTATGCACACACCTTGCACATATTCACAATAACCTTTGGGTATCCAACAATTCGTACTCTATGCACTCCTCGCAACAGAGGTCCTTCAACCGCTCCATTGGGCTAAAGAAATCTAGCACTCTCCTCAGCCTACGCACTCCTTGCATGGTTCTGTGCCACACTCGTACTTCTTCTAGTATAAGTTAACACTATCTCTTCTGAGTTTGTTGAGATAAAACTCAAAATCTTGTCAACGCACTCCTTGTGGACTCTCACTGCACTCCTTGTAGGATTTCTCAGGAAGAGAAACAATTGAAACTTATACTTCTCCTCTCACAAACTTCATACATTCACCATGAAATCACAAGCATACACATAGAATTGAAACAAATACATAACATAGAATATAAGAAAACTGTAACACACCGTTCAAAATATAGGTACAACAACCATGACACACCATGAAATTTGGATCAAAGAATTCTTATATTAATCCAGTGCTTTTGTACATGGCTCAATAGCAACAACTATTCTTCATACAACTTCTAATTCTCTATTCCTCTCTATTCTCCTAATCTTCTATAGAAAAATTACAATACTGAATAGAATTACAAACGAGAGGGTCTTCTTGAGTTTTTCCCTCTCTCTTCTCTAAGCTATCTTATCAGAATTAAAATCTATCTACTAAACATTTATTACAATAAATGCCTCCTTATCTGACAGATGAGAGCAATGCTCATGATCTGTTTTACAATCTCCCAAAAACATAAATGCAAATACATCCCCCCAAGATTCTACATTAATGCTTTATCTTTCAAATTCCAAACATCCTCAAAATGTGCGCTGGTGCATTTCCAATTGTTTTCACCTTTGTGATTGCTTTGATGGCTTGCCTACGATGCTCCTGCATCATACTCCCTCAGCTAAAAATTCATGAACTCTTGTTTATGAGCTCCTGTACCGTCTGTCCATGTTTCTGGATGTCTACTTCACTTTCCCAACTGGCATCTTCAATCGGGTGTCCCTTCCATTTCACCAAGTATTTAAAATATGTTTTTCTCCGGGTCTTTTTACCAACTCTCTGATCAACGATCTTTTCCATCCGCGGCTTTTTAGCTATAGGCATTTGTTTGACCCATTGAACTTCCTTTTGATCCTCTGAACTCCCTGTTCCATGTGCTCTATAAGGATACATATATGTTGTTATAACCCTAATTTGCACCATACATGCTTACCTGGCATCAGGCCATCTTAGATTCCTTCTTTACCAAAACACTGCTGAAAAACTCTTTAAAAAACTTCTTTATAAGGGCCCATGCACCCTACTCCATTACTGCACGTGTGTACATGCTAGATGACCTAAAACAACCCTCGTGTACGTACAAAAGCACAAAAAAAGGAAAGTTGCCGACGAAACACACAGCTTTGGGTGAGTTAACTGAAACTCCTAGCCATGCATGGCCGAGGGTTCATCCAAATACCTAGCTTCTTCTAGCCTATAAAAGAAGGGTTAGGGGTTCCATTTGGAGGAGGAGAATAATAGTAAAAAAACTCTACCCAATTGCACATTCCCATTGTCCCAACCCTTTAGCCATCCTTGTGCAAAGAGAGATGCAGAGAAAAGAAGTTGGAGGACATTTGAAGAGGAGCCCAGGATCAGGTTCACGGAGCGGTGACTGGTCTTGACATTGTAAGTTGATTCATTAAAGTTAATAATAAAGAAATGCTTTTTCTGTCCCATTATATGAGTTCTTCATAGTTTAGTGAATATATGTTTGAATCTCTAACCCATTAATATGTAGAACAAATGCATGTAGAGTTTGTTGCTTGTTTTGTACGCAGGTCAATCTTGGGAGGATAGCTGCTAACAAGCGATCAAGCACAAAGAAGGATCAACATCAAACGTCTGAAACAAGGTATGTTCGGTTAACCATGTATTTTCTTAAAAGAAATGGGGATTAGGTCTGGGACGATGGTAGAAAGTAGGATTCTTTCAGTCTTATCTGCATGCATAATATAACCCTAAATGCTAGTCCGTAGGGGGATTTACCACCACAACAGAATTGGTGACCATACTGGGGAAGTCTCTAGGGTTCCTAGGAATATTTTAGGGTTTTTTTAAAATACTGGTTTTCTTTCTTGGTTTTTGAAGTTTCTGCAAAGTATGAGCTAATAGAGATTCTGGTCTTCCATACCAGCTATCTCTGTGTATTTTCTTGACTATATTTTGTTTTTGAGACCTACAGAGGTACACGCGGCCTACATAAGGTCTGCATGCGTGTACCCACGCCCTACTTTCTTACAACCCACGTGTAAACGCTAGCTGAAGAAGTAACAATAGCGTGTATGATTCTAGAAAAATTTTGAGGCAATCATCCTCTTCCCTGTCAGAACCAGTCATTCTCAGGGGTTTTCTGGAACTCTTTCTAGTCTAGGTTGTTTGCAGTCTATAGCTTAGGGTTCATCTCAGATTGGTTTGTTTTACAAATTTTTCCTTACATTGTTTTCTTTTTCTGTTAAAGAAAGTGTCTAAGCCTTCAAGAGATCTCGGTTCTCAGTATCAGTGGTCTCTTCCTGGTTTGGATTGTTTGTTTTTATTTGTTTCGGAGTTTTAGAGATACATGCGGCCTATATAAGGCCAACACACGTGTACACGCCCTCTAGCTCTACACAGCTCGCGTGCACATGCTTGTTGTTGAATTGTTAGCAGTGTGCTTGTGTAGGATAGTTTTTGTTGAGGGTGAGGAAGTCATCCTTTCCCTTGACAAGAGTTATACCTCTCAGGTTTTTGAATCACTGTCCTAGCAGTCGATAGCTTAGGTTTGATCTCAACCATAGCTTTATTTTTTCATTTAAAAGTTTTCATTAAAATTTTCTTTAGGGTTTTTAGACAAGTATGAGAGTCCTTTTTTAAGTTGCTAGTGTGTGATTTATTGAAGTGATTCTTTGCGATCTATGATTAGGCCATAAGTTTTTCTTGGTTTTTGACTTGTTGATATTTTTACTTTTTGCTTTGTGAGCGTTCAAATAAAAAAAAAAAAATCTTTCATTTCTTCGTTTGGTTGAAAAGTGTTGTTTTGCATTAGTAACCATGGAAAAGTCTTTGCTTTCATAAGTTATTGATAGTTTACTTAGATCGTAAGTAGCTTGTATTCGAGTGAAATATTTCTTTGAGTTTTCTGTTCAAAAGATCTTAGAATTTTTTTTTTTTTAATTTGAAAAGTTGTTGAAATTTTGCGTTAAGTGAAGGTTTTTGTTTCTAGCTTTCTGTTCATTTTTACTTTCGTCTTTCAAACATCAATAGTTTCAATTTCATGCCCTTTGACATAAGACAAGCCATAAAATTAACGCTAAATCTAAAATTCATTAGACTTTTACGTTTGTAGGGTTAACCAACTAGTTCAGGATTAGGGCCATGGATTAGGTTGGAGAGGAAACTCTTCAAGGCCATTAAAATCAAACATTGGAGTCTGAGTTAGGGAGTGTCCAAGTCTAGTATTGTGAAAGTTATCCAGGACCCCCCTATAAAATAGGGGATAAACACAAGGTCGCGTGTGGAAAGGTAACGGAGATAACCCGTCCAAAGCTGGACCAATCGTAGTGGAGAACACATATAGAGAGCTTGTCTTGGGATTCCGTCGATTGCATTTTCCACGGAGCTTCGTGGGTCTTGAATCCATTCGAGGTCCTCAGTTTTCTTTCGGACCACTTGCTCTCGATACCCTTGATAGGTTTTGGGCTCGATACCCTGCTCATTGTGGTCTACCTGACTTTCGATTGTACCCGCCTGGTGACTATTCGCGCATTGGCAACCTAGTTGCCTATCTTTTTTAGGGACATACACAGGTGACTGCGAGGGTATACTATGGTACCTAGGACAGAAATCAGGCCATGCTTTGCAGAGTATACCTGGAGGGTTCTCCCGTGTTCGAGTTGCACTTGCACCGGTAAGTCTCTCTAGTGTTGGTTGTTGTAACTGTTCTTCCAGTTAATTTAGTGTTTTCCTGTCTTATCTTATAGGGACTTTTTTTAGTGTGTGTTGTTTTTGAATGACTAGAATGCCCTAGAGTGTCTTTGATCTTCTCACACAGTGGAGGATCACGAGCTCCACCAGTCATGAAGGCTTCTTGGCTTGTCGTCGGTTACATTGGAGCCACCCCCGCCACCACTAAGGTGAAAGCTAGACCAACAAAGGTCTTTTGAAGCAATCGGGTCGCAAGAAATTGTTTTCGACCAACATCCAGAGGAATCGACTATTTTAGAACTTGGAGCAAAAGATTTTGGTCTTGTTGAAACCTCCACCACTGATCTTTCGACACCCACCATCATACCGGTTCATCCTTACGAGTGCCAGACAATGTCGCACGAAGCAATGGAAACAAATGCTGTTACTCCTTCTGGGAATTCTTCAATTCCCACTACGGTTGTCACCACAGGAGAGTTTCCACCTTCTAACCCACCGTCACCAGTCCGAGCCACCATGGTCTTGACTACCTCTACATCGCACAGTAATCCAATCCCATCTCTGGCGGCGACCATAACCCCTTTCACACCAAGTGCGACAGGCCCTCCATTCTCATACCAGATGCCTAGTTTAGGTACAAGTCCTGTACTTTTCTACTCCACTTCACAGACTTCAGGTTTGGGGGTGGGGAGCTCTCATGCTCCTTTGCAAGGCCACATGGGGGGAACTTCCGCTCCCTTTAACGCTTTCCCTTATGGAGGAGGTCATATCCCTCCTTCGTCCCCTTCGCTTGGTGGCACTCACCAGCCTTCCGCCAGGCCGCCTACACACCATAGTTTATTTGGAGCAGGGAGTAAAGGACCACCTTTGCATAATATGCCGGTAGGTTCTACACCATTTTTGTTGTTTGGTGCATTTGGTAACAACGCCTTCTCGTCCGCTGCTTTCCCGACTGGGGGCAATCCCGGTTTCAGAAAACCTATTCCTATGCAGGGTACTATTCCTGCACAGGGGGAACACCCATGAACTTATTCCACATCAGGGCCTTGGAATTCTTGGTAGGGATCTGTTCCCTCATCAGGATTGTCGATCTAGGGTAATTATTTTCACAATCAATGGAACCCCGAACAAAGTACTATGCCTATCCCCATGGGACCGACATGGGGAAACCCTTCCCAAAGTCCTTCGAATGTAATGCATGCCCAACCATCTATGTCATATTTTGGAAATCAACCGATGATGTCTCCTCACATGCAAAATACATACGCTGGCCATGGCCATGGTTTTTACCAGAATTCAGGTCAACAACCGAACTTTTTCTGGTAACCTGGTGCCAGTCAAACTACAGGTCCCTTTTTCCCAGGTTATCACCAACAACCCAAACTGCCCTGGAAACCTTGCATTTGCTAGACTTGACAAGGTTGTTGAATGACCCTATCTGTCACGATCCGCGTTGGCCTCCTATGCCGACGAAGTTACCTTTGGACATCCCAAAGTTCAAAGCCAAGCCTAACGAAGATCCAGGAGATCATGTGACTACCTTCCATCTTTGGTGCTCATCTAACTCGTTGAAAGACGACTTCGTATAGTTGCGATTGTTTTAACGCACTCTCATTGGGAGTGCCATGAAATGGTACATTGAGCTCGATCGCTCAAGATACTCTTCCTTCGGTGAACTAGCATTGGCTTTTCTAAACCATTTCCTGTTACCTGTGAGATACGACGCTGGCACCGAATTGCTGGTCAATTTCTCACAAACAAAAGCGGACCATATCTCTGATCACATCCGAGAATGGAGACGCCGAAAGAGTTTAATTAAGGTACCAGTCCCACCGGCATTCCTGCTCGAGTGGTTCCTTAAGTCTTTGGTTCCACAGTTATCCAAAGACATCTTGATGTCGGGAGTATTTTTTGAAGAAGACACCATCATGAGATCTCAACAACTTGAGCTAATCTATTCTTAGTCTATTTTATTATACAAGATCTTTCCAGATGCACCACGCTCAATACTTGATAAAACCAAACATAGAGCTGGACCACATGCCGATGGTATTGTTGGTTTAGCACAAACAAAGCTCACTAAGCAATTGACAAAGAAGTTGCAGAAGTTGTCTATACAATACACAATGGCCAGCCAAACTACTGCTTTGGATGCTCCCCCTACCAAAATGTCGAATGTACACATAGTGCAATCGGCTAATCCAAAGACCACCCAACAGCTTGAAGGAAAGAAAAAACAATGAAATAAGGGTAAGGGGGATAAAAACCTACCGATAATGCTGGTGGGGACAACACTGAGAAACAAAAGGTGAGGTATCCATGCAACTTGTGCGCGGAAGACCACCCGACCCATCTATGTCCTCAGCTTGCAGAAGCCAAAAATTTTGTGATGCAGTAACAACCGACTGTGTTAACTAATCCATTTCAACATGGGAAAAATCTAACCCAAGCCTCTGCAAGCATGGAAGGGAGCAGCCAAGGACCCTCTCTGTCTTTGAACAACCCCGCATCCGTGAATGTATATATGGTGAAGGGTGATGCTTTTATATCGACTTGAGCGCATGACTATAGTAAACCAAGCACTTCTGAGAAGGGAAAAGAAGCCTAACTCCCATCTCTTCCTCTACATATTGAGAAGACGTTGGGTGAAACAATGATATGCATCCCTAAAGGCGCGTTCAAAAAAGATTCTCACAACCCAAATGCAAGGGCCGCTCAGAACTATTCTGTAGTGGAAGATTTATCTCAAACCCCTTGTGCGATGTCTTCTTTGGAGGTCCTCCAAAGCTGCCCTTCCCAGAGGAAAGCCTTGTTAACTGCTTTAGGATCTACCGAGACTTGTAATCCAGGTACAATCATGCTGGATACAACCGACCTAAAACCTCGTTTGCCTTACCACGTAGCATTTCAAATAGTAGTGGCTTATCCCACAAAAAGTTTTACTCAGAATATATTTTGCACGGTGGTTGATGAGGGCACCTCGACATGCATTATGTCATTGGCATGTTGGAAGGCCATTGGCTAGCCCGTTTTGTCTCCATCACCTACTCTTCTTACTGCTTTCGACAGTCATTCGTTCTGACCACATGGTATCATTCCCTCTTTCCCAGTGCAGTTAGGAGGGAAGACCGTGTGTGTCGAAGTAGAGGTAGTCGATGTGCCCCTCGACTATAACCTCTTGTTAGGAAGGAGTTGGACTTATGCCATGCAAGCTATGGTTTCTACAGTTTTCCAGGTCTTGTTGTTTCCACATGAGGACCGGATTGTGACCATCGATCAATTTTCTTTCTCTAGACCTAACCCTTCATTGGGGGCATCCACGGTCCCGATGATTGATAATCCTCAACCAGGCATGGTCAAGATAGGGGTTGGTTTGTGCCCATATTTGATGGGTACCTTCGATTACCCGCCCCCTCAAGGTGATATCAAGTTTATATCCAGTCACCATAAGGTTGAGATTTTTCAAGTTTCGTTGTTCCGCACGACTTAGTTCAATGATCCATGGATACTTCCTTCCCCATTGTCCACGATGGATGGGACAGGGCACCTGGGCATGTCCATGCCCTTGTCTGCAGCTGAAGTAGCATACTCTTTAGTCCAACATAATTTAGCCAATACAGATCCAACTTTTGCACAAGAGTTCGATCCACTTCTAGAGCCTATTTGGGCTTATTTGGGCTTATTTGGGCTCAGGGTTCTCTCGCTGACACCGATTCATTAGACTTAGTCTTGCCCTATGATGAAGCTATAATTGAAGCAATGACTAGTCCGAACAAACCCTAGGAATATCTTCATCACAGATCATACTTCCTCCCAGAGTTAAGCAGAATCGAAGCCGGAGAATTCACCTTGACTATGACAAGAGATAGGTCTTTTCCTATTAATCCCTTAGCTACACACAAGGTTTATGTTGAGGGTAATATGGAAACTACCGCTGAAACTTTACCGATCAATATCTCCCGAAACCCTGGCGTCATGGAGAATGTTTTCGTCGGAGCTGACTGCTCCCCTGGAGAGATTCAAATCTACATAGATATTTTTAAATAATTCCGCGACGTTTTTGCCTGGTCTTATGAGGAAATGCCAGGCATCGATCCAAAAATAGTTGAACATGAAATCAAAACCTATGTAGATGCCAAGCTTGTCCGGCAGAAGCTTCGTCCAGTTAACCCCAAGAAAGTAGCAACCATTAAGGTTGAGGTGGAGAAACTGCTCAAAGACGGTTTTATCTATCCTATCCATTTGATCCAATGGGTGTCAAACCCCATGCCGGTCAATAAAAAACAAGGCACAATTCGTGCATGTAAAGACTTTCGTGATTTGAACAAGGCCTGTCCCAAAGATAATTTTTCCACACCATTCATCGACAAGATAATTGATGAATGTGTGGGTTGCGAGGCCTTCTCTTTCATGGACGGTTTTTCAGGATATAACCAAATACAAATCAAACCCGAAGACCAACACAAAACGACATTTATTTGTCCTTGGGGTACATTCGCGTATCGTAAGATGCCTTTTGGTCTAAAAAATGTTGGAGCGACCTTTCAGTGGGCCATGTGTTTTGATTTCCATGACCTCAAGCATATAGTCGAGGCCTATTTAGATGATTTAGCATCACGATCTTGCAAGAGAACATATCATCCCACACACCTCCGACTTATCTTTGAGCGTTGTTGCTACTTCTGGATTCGCTTGAATCCAAACAAGCGCAGATTTTGCGTAACATCAGGACGTTTGTTAGGTTTCATAGTGTCAACAACAGGGATCATGGTCGATCCTCTCAAGGTTGAGGAAATAATTCTGTTGCCCCCCCCCACGCACAATCCTTCAACTTCAGAGTCTACAGGGAAGGAAATTTTTTTAAGATGCTTCGTCGCTAACTATGTCGAGATCACCAAGGGATTTATGTGGTTACTTAAGAAATATGTTCCTTTTTATTGGGATGATGTTGCTCAACACTCTTTCACCGCATTGAAACATGCACTCACAACTGCCCCTCTGCTCCGGCCACCTAACTATAACAAGGATTTCTTATTATGTCTGGCTGCAGCAGAGTCAACCATTGGCATGGTCTTAGTTCAGAAAGATGACTTGTTCTCATAATATGTCATCTATTACCTGAGCCAAGGCCTTGTAGGACCGAAACTCAATTATTGTCATATCGTAAAACTTGCGTTGGCAGAAGTCCATGCTGTTCAACGGTTCTGTCATTATGTTCTGTTTCACAAGACCACCGTAATTGTTGTCGTGAATCCATTTTAGTACATGTTGACACGACGTGTAATAGGAAGAAAGATCAATAGATGGATAGTCATCCTCCAGGAGTTTGACTTAGATTTTGTTTCAGCGAAATCCAAAAAGTCACTGGTCTTCACAGAACTTATTTCAGAACTTTCGGTTGAGTTAGGTGATCTTGTGCCCTAAGAATCGCCTATCAGAGGAGATATGTTTTTGATCACCTCTTCAGATCCCTGGTATGGAGATATACTTATCTATCTCTAGACTTTGAAGTGCCCCACCTCTAATTCTCATGATGAGCGTTGATGCATATGCCATCAGGCTAAGAATTATCTCATACTCGATGATACATTGTATCAGAGAGGTGTAGATTGCATTCTGCGTCGATGTCTCACTCACGAAGAAGCAGTTATAATGCTTAACGATTGCCATACCGGAGACTGTGGTGGTCATTTGTCTGGGTTGGAAACAACCCAAAATATTCTACAAGTAGGTTACTTCTGACTGACACTTATCAAATATTGTATCGAGTCGGTCAAGAAGTGCCACCCGTGCCAAATATTCTCTTGGAAGATGAGGGAACATCCCGCTCCCATGTTTCCTATCATCACCGTTGGTCCCTTCACCAAGTGGGGGATTGATTACACTACATGCAACCCTCCTTCAGCAAGGGGGCACCGCTATATCATCGTAGTTGTAGACTACTTCACAAAGTGGGTTGAAGCTATGCCAACATTTAAAGATGATGGAGAGACTGGAGCTCTCTTTTTATTCAACTAGATAATAGCAATGTTCGGCATCCAAAGGGAGATTGTCACTGACCATGGAAGTCACTTTCAAAACCAGATGATGACCGAGTTAACGTCAAAGCTTGGGTTACGGTAGGAACATTCGTCACCTACTACCCCCAAGAAAATGGTCAGGTGGAAGCTGTAAACAAAACTCTTAAGACCATTCTACAACGAATGATCAGCTCATCCAAGTCAAATTGGCATTTGATGTTATACTCAACATGATGGGCTTATCGAACGTCTGTTAAGACTGCAACTGGTTTCTCACCTTTTCAACTCGTTTACGGGCTGGAGGCAGTCTTGCCTATCGAATGTCAGATCCCATATCTAAAGTTGGCAGTACAATTATTGCCAGACACTTCTCCACTTGAAGAACGACTAGTATACCTTGAGCAGCTCAATGAGTAGCGTCGTGATGCGGCCCTGGCCAATGAGGCTCACAAACATAAAGTCAAGTGTTAGTATGATAGGTTTGTTCATCCTTGGATTTTCTCTAAAGGTGACCTTGTCCTGATCTATGACCAAGATAAGGATCCCCTGGGGGTAGGAAAATTCAAACCCATGTGGTTCAGACCTTTCATCATAAAAGAGTTTTTATAAAAGGGTGCTTATCATCTGGTTGATTTTGAAGGGAATGCTTTGGCAGAGCCTAGAAATGGGCTCTACCTCAAGAAGTATTACTCATAGGAAGGTCGTCGTGAGTAACTTTTTGTAACATATGTATAGTCTTTGTACTATTACTTTCTAGTTTCTTTTAGTGTTATGGACGTGTCATTGATGTTATCTTTCGTCACTGTGGCAGATTTCAAGTGATTCCAAGGTGTTCATTGGGTATGCAGACGGTGCGAGCCGGCACACTCACAGGCTTGCCTCTGCAGCTTGGGTAATCTTTACACCTCAAGGCCAGTTATTATCTTCTTGAGGTATATGCTTAGATGACACCACAAACAATGTCACCGAGTATAGTGCAGTTATTGAGTTGCTTCGTGACACTTTTTCATTTGGTATCTCTCATCTCCGGGTCTATCTTGACGCTCAGCTGGTTGTGTCTCAGTTAAACAGAGTATACTGGGTTCATGATCCGACTTTACACCGACGATTCCTTAGGGTACGTCTCTTAGAACGAAACTTTGATTATATTACATATTTTCATGTTCCTAGGAGATTAAACCAAGTTATAGATACTCT
>ML793802.1:300553-312483 GCA_009831015.1 Picea engelmannii
GGTGCAGAGTAAGAACTTTGGCTAGGTCTAATAATGCCAGCCTCTAACATTTCTTCAACCATGCGCTCAATTTCACTCTTATGGGCATAAGGGTATCTGTATGGCCTGATGTTAGGAGGAACACTGCCAGGAATTAGGTGAATATCATGATCATAATTTCGAGTGGGTGGAATTCCTTTGGGAATATCTTCAAACACTTTGGAATTCTTATCAATGATCCCTTGGATATCTAGAGGAATAGATGGCTTAGATGTTTGAACATCTAGTGAGCATAGTTGTGCAATAACACCTTGATTCCCCTTTTTCAATAATTTTGTCATGCCATTAGAGATTATCACCTTACCGGGTTTCCCTGTGATGCCTCTTAGCTCAATTTCTTTTCCTTCCATTGAAAATTTCATGAAAAGTTCTTGAAAATTAAAAGCCACTGTTCCTAATGATTGTAACCATTGGATTCCTAGTACAACATCAGCACCACCCATGGGTATATCAATCATTGGACTATTCATTACATATTCTCCCATAGTAAGATTGATCTTATTGCATTTTCCTGAGCAATTGATAGTTCCTCCATATGGAATCATTACTTGAAACTCTGGTGCTGGATATACAAAGAAATTGATATCTTTGGCTAATTTATAGTGAATGAAATTATGAGTACTGCCAGAATCAATTAAGACTATTACCTTTTTATTTTTGATATATCCTTCGATCTTGAGGGTTTGAGGAATAATAATTCTAGCCAATGCTTTACACGATATCGTGGGAGTCAACTCTTCAAACAAAATTGACTCTACATTTTCATATTGAGATGGTTCTCTCTATAGATGTTAGGATTGGTCCTTCTAGTAGCCATATGGATATTTTTACTTTTAACATTTCTTGCCACCCTAAATGCATTCTCCAATGATTTGGGTTCCCAAAGGTGAACCTCATGTTGAATGTTATCTCTTAAAGTTCCTACGAATACATCAATCAAGTGCTCATCTAGAATATCTGTTACCTTTATATTCAATCTTTAGAAGTTCTCAATGTGCTCTGTAACTGAACCCTTTTGCTTGAAATTTATCAATTGGATAAAGAAATTATTGCTCCTTGTATCCTCATAGTGTGCTATCATTTCTTCCGTGAAAATTGTCCAAGTGACGAGTGATTTATGAGAACAAAGCCATCTATACCATACAAATTGATTGGGTTCTAAATATAAAGAAGCAATTCATACCTTTTGTGTATGTGGAATATTATGTAGATCAAAGAATTACTCCATCTGAAGTATCCCTGTGATAGGGTCCTTGCCATCAAACATCTGCATATCGATCTTAGGAATGTGGTTGGTCTTCAACCCAAAGTTAGAGTTTCTCCATTCTTGATTCACCTTCCTTGTGTCCTCATCATGAATTTCATGGGATACATTTTCACTTTAAGATGTCCTCTCTATTACGAAATTTTTCAATCCTTCCATGATCTCCTCTTTTAAACCATCCATCTTAGTATTTATTGCCTCCAACTTAGCTTCCATCTCTTGTAGTTCATCTTTTGTTACTGTCTTCTTTTGTAAATCATTTATGTCCCTACACATTTCTTCACTTTCATCAAGAGTCCAATTAGGATTTTTTGGAGGCTTATTTGGTGTAGAAGTTCCCTTTTTGGGTGGCATGTTGGCCAAGTATCACTTTTGAACCTTGATTTTGAGGTGGTTCTTCTACACAATATTTCTTTTGCTGTATCTTCAAAGTTTCAGCCCATGAAACTTTATTTTTTGTAGTTCTCTGATGTTTCTTCTCTGCAATGCCATAGGTCCGATCAAAATTGGATTTTCCAAGTGGAATTTATGGTAACTTCCCCACAACTTGATGATTTTTGGCCTTTGTAGGAGATCTCACTTGTATAGCATGCCTTGCACAAAATAAATGATATAAATTCTGAAACTCATACCAGAAATACTACAGACTATCCACTATCCAATGACACTGTTCTCACTCAATTTGGATACTCTAGGAAAAAGTTATGATTATTTTACTTGGAACACCTTCTTGAGACTAGTCAATAGGACTAGTCAGATACCCTATCTTCCACAGGGTATATCTACAAATTTAAGATGATCCAGAAGCTAAACGTTTTACTACAAACACCTTATTAATTTCTGTGAATATCATTTGGAGTTCAGGGTCTAAAACGTTACAGAAATTGTGTTATAGCAAAAATTCCGTAATGACTCAGTTCAGGATGATTCCATAACCCTATCTTGCATAGGATGTATCTCCGAAATTATAAGGCCTCAAGAGTTTAAATTTTAACCCAACGTACCTTGATCCATCTACTAAATACCCTCCAAGCTGTTCCTTCTGAAACATTGTATAAAACAAATTATAGCGAAAATGCCAAGGTGTCTCAGATGTAGCAACGAAACCCCAAGACCTTGAGCTCTGATACCATAGGTTAAGAACCAAATATCAATACAACATAGAAAAATCTCAGAATAAGTACTCAACGCCTTGAAAAAGAGAGAAACTTAGATAATAAGCCTCTTCGAGGGGGAAACCTCCTTATGCCAACATAAATGTACAATTACAAGATGATTCAAAATGAAAATGTCTCCTTGGTATATATAGGAGACTAGGAGGTATAATTACAACTAATGGACTAAAGACGACATAAATAAAATAGCATTACTAATATAATATGCCCTAATTAAGGGGTAATGAGCCACTATTTAGGGATTAACAACTTCTATCTCTAAGAACTGGATTCTCACATGCTTCATAAGCATCCTTGAAATCTGCATCATCTCTGTACATCTCCTTAATATTGTCAAAACCTAAGGTTTTCACTCTAAACTCCTGCAGAATCAAACATTTCCTGCTCAATGCATCAACAACCTTATTAGCAGTTCTAGAAATGTGGCTTATAACAAAAGTAAAGTTATGAATAAATTCAACCCATTTTGCATGTTTCTGGTTTAATTTCTCCTATTTGGTTATAAACTGTAGGGCATGATTGTCGCTATACAACATGAACTCTTTCGGGACCAAGTAGTGTCTCCACTTATTCAATGCCTGTACGACTGCATAAAACTCTTTATCATACGTGGAATATTTCATCTTGGTCTCGTTTAGCTTCTCACTTAAGTATGCAACTGGTCTATTTTCCTGACTCAAGACCGCTCCAATCGCAAATCCACTTGCATCACATCTCACTTGAAATGTTTTGCTGAAGTCTGGAAGAACTAAAACTGGCTGTTCAATTATCATATCTTTCAACAACTTGAAACTTTTCTCCACTTCTTCTGTCCAATGAAAATATTTGTGTCTTTTCTTGAATGTGTCCATCATTGGTGCACATATCCCGCTGAAATTTATGATGAACTTCTTGTAAAAACTAGCTAATCCATGGAATCTTCTGACTTCAAAGATACTCCTTGGTGATGTCCAATATTTTATTTCTCTTACCTTCTTCAGATCCATCTTTAACTCATTCACAAAGATCACAAAACCTAAGTAAATGAGTTTCGTCTTCATGAAAGACGACTTTTTCATATTTATCAACAATTTCTCTTGCTGTAAACTCCTCATTATTGCATTTATATGCTTCAGATGTTCCCCTTCAGTCTTACTGAAGATCATTATATCATCAAGATAAATGATTACAAACTTTCCAATGAAATATTTCAATACTTCATTGATCAATCTCATGAAAGTACTGGGTGCATTCATCAAGCCAAACAACATGACAAGCCATTCATACAATCCTTCATTTGTATTGAATGTTGTCTTCCATTCATCACCTTCCCTCATCCGAAACTGATGATATCCACTTTTCAATTCAATTTTTGAAAAAAAAATTGCCCCACTCAAGCAATCCATCAAGTCATCCATCCTGGGTAAAGGAAATCTATACCTGATGGTGATTATGTTTATAACCCTCGAATCTGTACACATCCTCCATCCACCATCCTTCTTTGGACTTAACACTGTTGGTACAACGCATGGATTCAAGCTTTCTCGAACCAATCCTTTGTCCATCAAATCTTGGACTTACTTCTTGACCTCTTCATTTTCCTTTGGCATCAATCTATACATTTCTTTGTTTGGTAAACTTGTTTCTGGTATAAATTCAATGTGATGGCTTATACTCCTGATGGGCGGAAATGAACAAGGTAAATTATCCACCACTATATCAATGAAATTCTCCAACAGTTCCTAAATTTCCTCTGGTAGATCATCTATTGAAGTACTCGTCAAAATGACTCTAGGTTTTCTTACTACAACAAATTGCATGTCTTCATATTTCTTGACTTCATCTAGAAGTTCCTTCCCACTCATGAGAAGTATAATATTGCTCGCTTCTTCCTTCACCTTCTTGTCTTCAATTGGTAGTAACATATGCGTTCTACCATTGTTCTCTAAGGTGTATGTGTTCTTTCTCCGATCATTAACAACATTTCTGTCATATTTCCAAGGTCTCCCCAACAAAAGATGACAGACGCCCATGGGAATAACATCACATAAAATTTCATCCTTATATCCCCCTATCTTAAACTCAACTAAACAATGTTTAGTGACAATTACCTGGTGCCCTTTTTGTAATCACGAAGCTTTATATGGGCTCGAATGTGTGACTGTTTCCAATTCTAGCTTCTCCACCATCTCCGTGGATACTAGGTTATCTGTGCTTCCACTATCAACTATTACCTTGCATACCCTGTCCTTGGTCTTGCAAGAAGTTCTAAATAAACTGTTCCTATGGAATGGATTTTCTATCTCTTTCTTTGGCTTCAAGAGAATTTTCCTCATCATTAATGACCTTCCACCTTATTCATCTTCTGCCTCAACATTCTGCCTTTGCACTTCTGAAATGTGTTCTTCACCTTCATCTCTTTTATTATCGAGACATTCAACGGATTTGTGTCCAATTTTTCCACAGACAAAACACTTTATCTTACCACCTCTGCCTCTTCCTCTTCCTCTGGCTCGCGGAAAAGTATTTCTGTCAGCATATTGTCTTCCCTGTGAACTTTCTCCCCTTTCTGGGTGAGTATGGGTTTTCCTTCCTTCCTCCTTGGGCTTCTGTACTCAGTCCTAGGAAATTTCTTTGCCTCTACTCTGATTTCTACCTCTACCTCTTTGTCCTTGCTTTCGGGTCAATTTATCTTCAGCCTTCAGAGCAATCTGATAAGCATTTTCCACATTCCTGATTGTTACCATGATCATCTCATATTGAATGTCATATCTCATACCATTCATGTATTTGGCGACCTTCTCATCATCACTCTCATGATGACTCGAACTAATGTTTATCCCTTAGAACTCTTCAATGTATTCCTTCATTGACATCCCCTTCTGTCTCAAATTTTGCATTCTTCGAAATAGATTAAACTGGTAGTCTCTGGGTATAAGATTGGCCTTCATCTTAGTGACCATCCCGTCCCAGCTTTTGATTCTTTGTTTGCCTTTGCAACGCCTATTCTCCTGCAGTTCATCCCACCATAGTGCTACATTCTCTTTAAGTCTAGTGACAACATGTTTAACTTTCTTGTCTTCTTAGATATATTCATAATCGAAGTACTTATCCAGAGGTCTAAACCAATCTAGCAGCTCCTCAATGTCTAAGTTTCCTTTGTACATTGGAATATCCATCTTTTCTCTGGAACCTATTCTTGCAAAAAATCTAAATAGACATTCTTATGCAGCATCTTCGGCTACAAATTCTTCTTCGGCTCCAACATCATTTTCACTTTCAACCTCATTAACATCTCCAACATCAACTATCTGTCTCTGTAATGTCTCCATAACATCTAATCGAGCATAGAGTTCTCTCATTTCCCTTTCCACAGCTGGGTCGGGCATTGGTCTATCTTGGCATCTTCTGGGCGACATGATTTAAATCTGGTCCACACAGAATCCAAGTCACAACTTTCCTTCTGTCTCCTCTCACCTACAGAAAAAAATATTGTAGGCTCTGATACCACTTGATGTAGACCCCTACCTCAACTGGGCCTGCTGACCTTCGGGTCTAAGGATATCTTATATCACTGAGCCGAAATGGATATTCTGATCCAATGCTAGAACCTTCAATCGATCAAAACCACAAGTCCTTAAACAAAACCCCTTCTGCACGAACTAGCACAAGGTGCGATCTCTCTTCCCATGCAACCACGACTCTATGTCCATGTGCCAACTCACACCACTTGCACTTCGTAGTTTCGAGAATGTTGGTAGGATACAACTCCAAAACCTCAACCTCTGAAATTTCGAAACCCGAAAAGGGCCTAGCCAACGCTAACCTTATGTTCTATACACTCAATGTGACCTTCCTCTAGGAAATGAGTTCCAGCTCCCAATTGTTTCGGGATTTTGCGATTCAGAGAATCATCGAAAAACTCCTCCTTTCCTTCCAAAATCCCCATTTCTTGAAGATATGATGACCTCAGATCTATGGTCTAGATCCTTTGCAAATCAACAACCAAGATTTAGTCAATGATTCACCTTTCACGACTTTGGGGAAGTCTTCACCTCTATTTCCCCGATATCCTGAAACAAACCAACATTCTATATCTATTGGGATCGACAACCCCTATCTCTCCTGAGATTCAAGAGTTGAATGGATCTCTGCCTTATCCTCCTCATAACTCTTTTTGATCTGACAGCTCACGAAAAATCAACACTTCTCCCTCAAAACTTTCCACCATCCGTCCAGATCTCAATGAGTCCCTGGCAAGTAGCTCGACACCGACTCTCTGAAATTGATTTCCCCGGGCGACTGCAAGTTTCGTCCCCCCTTCAAAGTTTTGAACAACACTATCCTTCTTGAGCTTGTTCCTCCTAAAAACTTCTCGATTCTAAATAATCCTACGCACACGCCTTGTACGTCTTCGCAATAAACTCTGGGTATCCAACAATTCCCGCTCCATGCACTCCTCGCAATAGAGGTCCTTCAACCGCTCCGTTGGGATAAATAAATATAGTAGTGTCCTCATCCTGCACACTCCTTGCTTGGCTCTGTGCCACACTCGTACTTCTTATGGTATAAGTTAATGCTATCTCTCCTGAT
This sequence comes from Picea engelmannii, assembly GCA_009831015.1. Lineage (NCBI taxonomy): Eukaryota > Viridiplantae > Streptophyta > Pinopsida > Pinales > Pinaceae > Picea > Picea engelmannii. Next base: position 307,604 of record ML793802.1, read on the forward strand.
TTTTCTGAGATAAAACTCAGAATCTTGTCAACGTACTCCTTGCAGGATTTCTCAGGAAGAGAAACGATTGAAACTTATACTTCTCCTCTCACAGACTTCATACATTCACCATAAAATCACAAGCATACACATAACATTGAAACAAATATATAACATAGAATATAAGAAAACTGTAACATACCATTCAAAAGATAGGTACAACAACCATGACACACCATGAAATTTGGATCAAATGATTCTTATATTAATCCAGTGCTTTTGTACATGGCTCAATAGAAACAAATATTCTTCATACAACTTCTTTATCTCTATTCCTCGCTACTCTCCTAATCTTCTATAGCAAAATTACAATACTGAATAGAATTACAAACGAGAGGGTCTTCTTGAGATTTTCCCTCTCTCTTCTCTAAGCTATATTATAAGAATTAAAAGCGATCTACTAAACATTTATTATAATAAATGCCTCCTTATTTGACAGATGAGAGAAATGCTCATGATATGTATTACAATCTCCCAAAAACATAAATGCAAATACATCCCCCCCCCATATTCTACATTAATGTTTTATCTTTCAAATTCAAAAAATCCTAAAAATGTGCGCTGGTGCATTTCCAGTTGTTTTCACCTTTGCGCTTGCTTTGCTGGCTTGCCTACAATGCTCCTGCATCAGGATCCAACTAATCTCCAATTCATCTGTGAGTGGCCAGTCCCGACCACACTAAATGAGCTTTAGAGCTTCTTGGGACTTGCCAACTTCTACCCACAGTTCATGTTGGGATTCTCCCATATTGCATGGGCTCTCATCCAAGTGACCAAGTGTGGTGGAAAGGAAAATTTTGCATGGGGGAAGGCACAACAATGATCATTTGATAATCTAAAGCATTAATTGTTCTTAACTCTAGTACTCTCCTTACCCGATCTGCAAACATTGTTTGAGATTGAGACTGATGCATCCGACTATGCTGTAGGTGCAGTTCTCACTCAACATGATCATCCAATAGCATACCATAGTGAGACACTCTCAGATACCATCCAGAAATATCCCACCTATGACAAGGAAATGTATTCCATTGTGAAAGCATGTCATCAATATTGGAAACATTACATTATGGGAAAGGAGATAATCATCCACACTTATCACAAGCCTCTACAGTTCATACATACATAGGGGAAGTTGCAGAATGACCACAATCAAAAGTGGTCCACATACTTGCAACAGTTCCATATCAACATGAAGTATAATACATGGAGCACAAATCATGTCCCTTACTGCCTCAGTCGACCTCCTGTTGCTGCACCCACCACCGTGCTCCATTACTGTGGACATGAGGCATCTGAATGGCCCCAACTTTATCAGCATGGTCCTGACTTCACCACCACCTATCAGCTCTTGGGTACAGGCACGAATATCACCGATTTTCACATTCATGATAGAATTTTATGCCATCTGGGCCACCTCTATGTTCTCACAAGAGAGCGTGAAAATATTATTTGGGAGGCTCACTACAGTCGGATGGCAAGACATTTTGGCATGGAGAAAACTATGGTCATTCTACAAAAAAATTTTATTGGCAAAAACTTTGACAGGACGTCAACAAGTATATTAGATATTGCATTGTTGGTTCCATTGCCAAGCCATCCATCAATAAGAAAGGCTTATACACCTCTCTTCCTACTCCTAAGAGGCCTTGGGAATCCATCTCGATAGATTACATGTTTGACCATCCATCCATCAAGAAAGGAAATGATTGTGTATTTGTGTTGGTTGATTGGTTTTTGAAGATGGCCATTCTCATAGCCTTCAATAAGAGCATCACATAGACATATATTTCCAAGATCTTCTTCGAACGAGTGTGTTAAGAACCAAATACCAATATAGCATAGAAAAACCTCAGAAAAAGTACTCAATGCCTTGAAAAAGAGATAATTTCAGATAATAAGCCTCTTTGAGGGGGCAACCTCCTNCCTTGGTATATATAGGAGACTAGGAGGTATAATTACAACTAATGGCCTAAAGCCAACATAAATAAAATAACATTACTAATATAATATGCCCCAATTAAGGGTTAATGAACCAATATTAGGGCTTAACATTCCCCTCCCCTTGAGACAAGTGTAGTCCGCAATGCTTGAGTAACTCTGGATGCTTTTGTATAAAAGACTCATCTTCCCAAGTGGAATCTTCAGCCAGAAGTTTCCTCCATTTAATGAGATACTCTGAAATGGATCTATTCCTCAGCTGACGAATTCTTATGTCAGTGATGGCTTCAGGTTCCAATATGATTTTTCCTTGTCAAGTTCTGGCAATATAGTTTAAACTGGGATATTTTCGCCTATAATCTTCTTTAAGCATGAAACATGGAAAATTGGGTGTACTCATGAAGATGCAGGCAACTCTAATTTGTATGCCATAGTACCAATCTTTTGCAACACCTTATAAGGGCCATAGTACTTTGGTGATAATTTATTATCCTTATTGTCTTGCTTGAGGGACATCTGTTTGTATGGTTGTAGTCTTAAAAACACCCAATCCCCTACTTCAAAACTTCTTTCACTATGATGTTGATCTTCTTATTGTTTCATGCGATTCTGTTGCATGGTCAGGTTGTCCTTTAAGATTTGGAGAACTTGTTGTTGATTCTCGATGTGATCTTCCACTGCTTGAACCTTAGATTTTTCTTTTAGAGAAGAAGTGAAGGAAGGAGGGTGGTATCCATAAAGTGCGATAAATGGTGTCATTTTTGTTGCAGTATGAAAGGAAGTGTTATACCACCATTCTGCCAAGGGTAACCATTTGAACCATTGTGTTTGTTTATCAGAGACAAAGCAACGAAGGTAGCCTTCCAGAAATTTGTTCACTATCTCGGTTTGTCCATCAGATTGAGGATGATAGGATGAGCTATGAGCCAATTGAGTACCCAAACAAGAAAATAATTCAATCCAAAAATGTCCAGTAAAGATGGGATCTCTGTCACTTACAATAATCTTTGGGTTGCCATGTAGCTTTTGAACTGTCTCCATGAATGCGGTGGCAACTGTACTAGATTTGAAGGGATGAGAGAGTGCACAAAAGTTTGTGTACTTGGTCAGTCTATCAACAATCACCATGATGACACTCTTTCCTTCAGACTTTGGTAACCCTGTGATGAAATCCATGGAAAGCTCCTCCCAACGCTGACTTGGGATGGATAATGGTTGTAAAAGACCTGGGGTCTTAATTGTTTCCACCTTATTTTGTTGGCACACCAAACATTCTGCCACAAACCTTTGAACATTAGTTTTAAGGCCATCCCAAAAAAAATCCTTCTTGACTCTATGGTAGGTTTTCAAAAATTCCGAGTGCCCTCCTACTGGAGAGGTGTGCAATTCCAATAGTACCCTTTGTTTGAGTTGGAAGTTCTTACATAAATATAAGCGATCTTTGTACCATAGTGAATCATTTTTCCATGTAAATGTATCTGATGCACTGGAATCCCACTACAACCTTTGAATGAGGGTCCACACCTTTTCATCATTCTTCCATTCATCCCTTGCTTCTATTATCCAATCGGGTTGGATGAGCGAGATAGCACAGAGAAAGGCCTCAACATATTCATCCTTTCTTGAGAGTGCATCTGCCACAACATTTTGCTTCCCCTTTTTATAGAGGATTTCAAAATCATAACCCAATATCTTGGTTACCCATTTTTTTTGTTCTTCTAAAGATAGTCTTAGTTCCAATAAGTATTTAAGACTATCATGATCTGTTTTGACCTTGAAGTGCCAACCTATTAGGTAAGGATGCCATTTCTTCAATGCATGTAGTATTTCCATCATTTCTTTCTCATAAATGGGTTTGTGTAAGTCCTTTCCCTTCAGTGGTCGACTTTCAAAAGCCACGGGCCTTCCTTCTTGCATTAAGACAACACCAATTCCATTTCCCGAGGCATCACATTCCATAATAAAGGTTTTTGTGAAGTCTGGAGTGGTCAAGACATGATCTTTACAAATCACCTCTTTAAGTTGTTCAAAAGATTTAGTTGCCTCTGGAGTCCATGAAAATGCATCCTTCTTAGTTAGTGCTGTTAAATGTGTTGCTATTCTTCCATAGTTCCGAACAAACTTGTGGTAGTAACCTGTCAAACTAAAAAATCCTCTAAGATTCTTTAATGTTTTGGGAATTGGCTAGTCCATTATGGCCTTAATCTTGTTAGGGTCTACCTTGACACCTTCATGAGATACAATATGACCCAAATACTCTACCTCCTTTACTCCAAAGAAACATTTGTATGATTTGGCATATAGTTGTTGCTCCTTTAGCAATTGTAGCACCTTGTCAACATGTTGCACATGATCCTCCCAAGACTTTCTATAGATTAGTATATCATCAAAAAATACTAACACAAATTTTCGAAGGAAGGGATTGAAAATGGAATTCATCAACCCTTGTAATGTGGAAGGTGCATTTGTAAGGCCAAAAGGCATGACCAAAAATTCATAATGGCCTAGATGAGTTCAGAATGTTGTTTTTGGGATATCTTCTTCCTTCATTCTGATCTGATGATACCTTGAACAAAGATCTAATTTTTTGAAATAGATTTCTCCATGTAGTTCATCTAACAATTCATCAATGACAAGAATGGGAAACTTATCTTTAATAGTGATCTTGTTGAGCTCCCTATAATCTGGACACATACGCCATGAGCTATCTTTATTGAATACCATTACCACTGGTGCAGAGTAAGAACTTTGGCTAGATCTAATAATGCCAGCCTCTAACATTTCTTCAACCATGCACTCAATTTCACTCTTTTGGGCATAAGGGTATCTGTATGGCCTGATGTTAGGAGGAACACTCCTAGGAATTAGGTGAATTTCATGATCATGATTTCGAGTGGGTG
>ML793802.1:314113-338343 GCA_009831015.1 Picea engelmannii
CGTACCTTTTGTGTATGTGGCACATTATGGAGATCAAAGAATTGCTCCATCTGAAGTATCCATGTGATTGGGTCCTTGCCATCAAACTTCCTCATATCAATCTTAGGAACGTGGTTGATCTTCAAACCAAAGTTGGAGTTTCTTCATTCTTGATTCACCTTCCTTGTGTCCTCATCATGAATTTCATGGAAAGCATTTTCACTTTCCGGTGTCTTCTCTGTTACGAAATTTTTCAATACTTCCATGATCTCTCCTTTTAAACCATCCATATTAGTATCCAACTTAGCTTCCATTGAATCCATCTTCTTGTATAGTTCATTTATGTCCCTACGCATTTCTTCACATTCATCAAGAGTTCAAGTAGGATTTTTCGGAGGCTTAGTTGGTGTAGAAGTTCCCTTTTTTGTTGGCATGTTGGCCAAGTATCACTTTTGAACCTTGATTTTGAGGTGGTTCTGCTAGACAATATTTCTTCTGTTGTATCTCCCAAGTTTCATCCCTTATGGGTATGAAACTTTCTTTTATGTAGTTCTCTGATATTTCTTCTCTGCAATGCCATAGGTCTGATCAAAATTGGATGTGCCAAGTGGAATTTACGGTAACTTCCCCACAACTTGTCGATTTTTGTCCTTTCCAGGAGAACTCACTTGTATAGCATTCCCTGCACAAAATAATTGATATAAATTATGAAACTCACACCAGAAATACTAAAGACTGTCCAAGATCCAATGAAACTAGTCCCACTCAATTTGGATACTCTAGGAAGAATTTATGATTATTTTACCTGGAACACCTTCTTGAGACTAGTCAATAAGATTAGTCAAATACCCTATATTACACAGGGTGTATATACAAATTTAAGATGACCTAGAAGAGGAACTTTTTAGCATAGATACCTTACTAATTTTTGTAAATATCCTCCAAAGTTTAGGGTCTAAAACGTTACGGAAACGTTTTTATAGCGAAAATTCCGTAATGACTCATTTCAGGATGATTCCAGAACCCTATCTTGTACAGGATGTATCTCTGAAAGTATAAGGCCTCAGGAGCCAAATTTTGAACCCAACGTACCTTGATCCATCTTATAAATATCCTCCAAGCCATTTCTTCTGAAATGTTGTAGAAAAATAGTTATAACAAAAATTCCAAGGTGTCTCAGATGTAGTAGCGAAACGTCAAGACCTTGAGCTCTGATACCATATGTTAAGAACCAAATACCAATATAGCATAGAAAAACCTCTGAAAATGTACTCAACGCCTAGATAATAAGCCTCTTTGAGGGGGCAACCTCCTTTTACCCCACTTAAATGTTCAAGTAAAAGATGATTCAAAATGAAAATGTCTCCTTGGTATATATAGGAGACTAGGAGGTATAATTACAACTAATGGCCTAAAGTTGACATAAATAAAATAAAATTACTAATATAATATGCCCCAATTAAGGGGTAATGAGCCAATATTAGGGCTTAAAAGAGTGTGGGTCCATTTTTGGATACCATAGAACATCATATTCGATTAGGAAAACAGGTTCCTCAACACATTTTGGTTGAGTCTTTGGTCACCGTTGGACACCAAGCTCACTAAATCCATTTTCCTCCACCTCCAAGCCGATGACCAACTATAGGTCATCAATCGGGTTATTGTGCATATCCTGTGCATGTATAACTCTAAGAATCCATGTACATGGGGTGAGAGTCTTCCCTATGTTCATCACAACTACACCAGGGTTCTCCATAGCTCCACCAACCATATCCCATTTCAGGTGGCGCTAGGATTCCAACCCTTGGGTGCCATTGATGTTTTACTACCTCTTGCAACCACACAAGATGAATCTTCCCATGTTCAGTTTGAGGCCTACAAAGCCACCAAATTCATTGAGTGGATTCAACACATCCTCCAACAGGTCCATGAGATTTTTCATAAATCCAATGCTAAGTACAAGAAGTGCCATGATCAACACCAGGTACCGCACAAGTTTAAGGTGGGAGACAAGGTCTAGTTACATTTTTAGAAAGAGAACCTTACATTGGCCCATCATAAGCTTTGTCCACTTTTCTATGGGCCTTACACTATCACCAAGGCTGTGGGTGAGAATTCGTTTGAGCTCAACACTCCCCATTCCTTGGATTGCACACAGTGTTCAATGTGGACCTCCTACAACCATATTTTCCACCATTATTGGAGACCTCAGATATCACATAACAATTGACACCAAAATATATCAACCTTGACTACATGGAATGGGCATCCATTGATCAGATAGTGGAAACATAGGTCAAGGGAACTCACCAATAGAGGATCCAACTTTATTAGGTTTTCAAGGCAGGGAAACTCCTGCACTAAGGAAAGTGGCTCACCTGCGGCCAAATTTAGCAAAATTTTCCTCACCTGATTGGGGAACTCAATGCAATGGAGACCATTTCTTCCTAAGGGGGGAGGACTGATCCAAGTGGATATTGGTGGCCACCCACCTATTCCAACTAGCACCGCTTGAAAAATTTTAGTTTAATGTGTTTCTCTGTAATGATGACATTTATTTGTAATTGTGGGTTCTTCACTTCCAAGTCTATATCGAAGTCCTACACAATATCCAGGTGGATATTGGTGGCTTCCCACCTATTCCAACTAGATTATTTTGGAAGTTTTCATGTCAGTACATCTTTTTGTACTTTGAGGGCCGTTTTGGGGCCCTAAACATTGTTTTTTTGGCTTTCCACAATCAAACTATAGATGGAGTCAAAGTTTGACATAATGATTTTTATTTTTCGAAAAGACCTTTCCAAAGGGATATCACACGACTAAAATGAAGTTTGTATGAAAAATTTACGACCCCGAGAAGTTGAGGTATCAACTTACCCATTGGGGCCCACATAACTTTTGGCGTTTCATCTCCTAGGGTTAGGTTTTTGGATCTCTAGGGTTTTGGAATTCATGAGTAATGTTAAAAATTCAACTGGAGCCCCATTGTAATCACTCTACTCAGACGAATGCGTGTAGCAGCCACATCTCTTCTAAGAGATAGCTACCACCATTAGAGGAAGTTGTTTTCAGTTCTGCAGTTTTACAGTTTCAACCTATTTTATTTATTCAATAGAAGTTATTGTTCACTGGATGTCTGTTGTTGTTCTCCGCATCTCTGTTTTATTGTATTCAATATTTTATTCATTTCATTTCTCTCATAAATCCGGATCAATTTAGAACGATAGTATCAGTCAAGTGGTCAAATATATGTATGATCTGCAGTTGGTAAGCTTCATGAATTTGATTAGAAGTAAACCTTAATAATTTAATGAGTTTCCACATGTAATGTTTCTTAGTTGAATTGTTGGGTATGTTACATTATGATATTAGATCTTCTGGTTTAAACAACGACTTGTATGGGCTCGAACTAGAGCGAATTGGTGAAATTTGTTGTTGCAGATTTTTTCTGTGACCGATTTGGGAAAAAACAAAGAATTTAGAGAGAAATCCCCAAATATGTGGGAAAACCTGAGTTTGAATGACTTCAGACTATTTGAGAGGGTTAATGGAGTAGATAGGTGAGCTTGCAGATCGAAATTCTACTTGGAATGGTCAAAATTTGAGTTTTAATGGCCACTTGTAGAGTTACAGGCAGTTTGGAGAATTAATGACTTAGATCGTGTTTGATATCGGGGTTGACAATCAAGACTCACTGTGATAAATTTAAAAATTCATAAGGATTCAACCATTTGAAATGTTTATGGGATCAACAACCAAGATTAAATAAAGGGTTGTGAAAGGGATGAAATCGACGGTCTAGATCAATCAGAGAAAAGTCAATTTTTTTCTAAGTGTTAAAGTTCACCAAGATAAATCGTCAACGACTGATGGATGGATCGACTGAAATAGCTAAGAGTTTGGTTCAACCATAAGACATCTATGATCATCGATGGAGGATGGTCAGGGGTTAGCCAAATCTATCGAAGTGTTTTCAATTGCCAATGGAAGTCCTTGATGGCCGAGGGGCCGATGGTTGGGCATCGACCAATTCGGTGAAGTGTCCCAAACAAGAATTTGTTTTTGTTGATGGTCGATGGGACGATGGTAGGAGGTCAACAATTTTTTGTAGAGTGTTTGAATCGAGCAAGATAGGTCATTGAGGGCCAATGAACTGATGGTTCGGAGTCGACCGATGTCGAAGAGGTATTTGGGTTGTCCAAGAGAATTGGTCAATGGATGATGGTGGAAAGGGGATGATCACATCATCATCCACATGTCATGCCACGCCAACATCCATGTGTCATTTCATTTCACCCAAGTTGACACCTCAGGATGATGTGTCATGCCACATTGGCATCCATGTGTCATACCACATCAACAACTGCCACGTCAACCAACATAATTGGTCGATGGCCGATGGTCAAATTGAATGATTTGGGAAAGAATTTAACAATCATTAGGGATCATCGATCACCAATGGGACGATGTTCGGGCATCGACAGATTAAACAGAGAGTTTTTCATTCATCAAAAAATATTATTGATGACCGATTTAAGAGTTGTTTGAAAATCGGGTGTCGGGGAATTAGACCAACGACCGATGGTCAGATCGATAGCTTTGGAAAAACATTTTGTGAATATAAAGGATGATACCAATCATCGATGGACAACAAGGGAAGATCAAAGGTTTTTGTGTTTCGTGATTTGATATCAACGATTGAGATTTAAATAACTATTATATTAGTATAGAAATGAATTTTGTGTTAAATTTTCCAAAATTTTCATATTTTTTAAGGTCATTAACTTGCAGGGCATTTTTTTAGGCCCTAAACAACATTTTTAGCAACCCAAAACCCAAGAGAACAAAGTGTACCAAGTTACACCTTGTCTCTGTAGCTCAAATAAAATAAATCGGAGAGAGTTATCCAATGAGCTAAACGGTTTGTAAAATAGAGTTCATATGAGAAAGTTACAACCAAAACAATTTGGGTAAAATTTTGGCATCAATATTACTTTCAGAGGGCACAACTCTATGCTTAGAAGTTCGTTTTGGGTACAGGAACAATCAATGGAAATCCTATGACCCATAGAAGCTAGTGTTTGAGTCATATTTTGGTTATGGGTACCTGAAAATGTGCGGGAAGATAAATAAGACACCTGTAGCATACATGAGTAGATTGAGTAAAACAACCTAAACTTCTCTGGACCATAACTTTCATCTCAGAGCTCAAATTTGAGAAAAAAAGTAGTTGTTGGAAAGGTATTGAGGAGTAGAATACATATGTCAACCTATAATTTTGATTTGGACGATTAAATTTTCTCAGAAATTAATAAATAGATTTCTGTAGCAGTAAAAAGGGTGGAATTACAACATGTAGTTGATGTAACTTTTCACTAAGAAATCATATTGAGGCGTGAGTACAATTGTTGGGAATATGTTTCAGGGAGGAGTGCATCAAGAAAATCAAAATTTTAATTGGTACAATGTGTCCTTCATAAATTTATGAAGAAATAACTTGTATTCTATATGATGAAATGTTTTATGCTATGCATATTTCTAACAATAAATATTACATGCATATTTCTTGCAGAATTAGAGGTATAGAAAGAAATTTCGTTTCTTATATGAGGACTAGAGTCATGGAAGATGGTGAAGGATCTTACAACCATGAGGAAGAGATCAGAGGTCTGCATGTTAGCATGGGGAATGCTGAGACAAAGTCAAATGGAAGAAGAGATTAGAAAGATCATGTCACTATGAGAAGTTGGTTGAGGTAATAAATAGATATAGGGAAAGTAATGAAAAGTGGAATTGAATTCCATGAACCATGTAATTACTTGATGTGCATATTTTTTGAAATGATGTCAAAGTTTGGAGAAACGTTCCCAATGATAGAGCTGAGTGCCAAAGGTGATTGTTGTGTAATTAAGAGTGTATATGCTTAGGATAGTACCTATGCATAATCCTAGAGGCACACTTGAAGAGAAATATCTTGAAAAAAGAGAGGCTAAGATTACTAACAGGGCATTGTCATTAAGCAGAAGATAACTCTACAAAGAGTGTTGTGTGAAAAGTGATTTGTAGAAAGAGGATAAGATTATGCAACTGAGAATTGTGTGGGTCTATTCTAAATTAATTCCAGGGTTCATTGGGTAGCAAAGAGGTCAAGATCGTGCAGATGGATGAAGCATCAAAGAACTGTAAAGGAAAGTGAAGGGAAGGTGTTGCAAGGTCGTCAAGGGTATAAATAAAAGAAAAGGAATATTAGTATTCAAATGCTATAGAGATTGAATGGCTTGAAAAGGAAGGTCAATAGATATTTTCACATAGGGTATGAACCCAACAAGTAAAGAATGTCATTGCATGCATAAGAAGAAAAAAGGAATCCATAACCTTGAATATAGAAGTATAGTAAAGGAAACAAATCTTGTTGCAAGAGAAGGAGAAAGGATATCATGAGATGAGGTGTGAATTAGGGTTGGATCAACCATCTCTATGAGAAAATATGGGAATGTAGGAAGAATGAACTATTAGATATTATCTAGCAACTCTTGTCTAAAATTACAAAAGAAAGAAAGATGCCTCTATTATTAGAGTGTGGAACAAAAGAAAGGTATAGGTGCAAATGGAAAAGGATGGCATTTCCATTGGAGCAGGGTGGTATTGAATGCCCTAAAAAAAGTGCTTCACAGTGAATCACTCAATGAAGTGAAGAGATATATTTAATATTGAGCAAAGCCATGGGCGACAAGGAATATTAGAAAGAATACATGAAAGAAGTATTTCAGAATGTTGAAATTCTAGTCAATGATAATGGTATTCCAAGACTGGTTTGGTCAAGAAAAATGGGGAATGGTTAAGATTCTGAGAGAGGAATTGGAGGAGTCCTTATGCAAGATGGTCGACCTTTTTCCTTTACCAGCAAAAAAATGTTAGAGTGGCATTTGGGCCAATCAATCTATGAAAAGGAAATGTTGGCTATTCTTCATGCAGTGGACCTCTGACACCCTTATCTATTAGAGAAACACTTCCAAATTAAGATAGATCATCAGAGCCTCAAGTATTTTATGGAGCAATGTCCTTCATCTCCGGAGAAAAAAAAATGGGTAAATAATCTATTTGGATATGATTATGAGATCATTTATAAGAAAGGAAAAGACAATGTGGTTGTTTATGCTCTTTCAAGAAAATATGAAGATGAGGGGTCCATTTTTTCCCTCTCCTTCATTGTACCAAATTGGCTCCAATCCGTTTGCTAGGAATGACTACAAGATCCCAAAATTTCATGTCTGATCCAACAATTGCAAGACAATTCTTCAGTATTCACAAATTACTCTTGGCACAATGATGAGATTTTCTACAAAGGTTGTCCGTATTTAAGTAAAAAATCAAAACTTAAATCCACGGTGCTTTATGAGTTTCATGCTACACCCACACCTGGGCACTCAGGGTTTACCAAAACCTATGACCAGGTCAAATGTTCTTTTTTTGGGGATGGTATGAAACAAGACGTTCACACTTTTGTGTCAGAATGTGATGTTTGTCAATGCAACAAGTGAGAAAATGTCAAATATCCTGGCACACTACAAGCACTTTCGATTCCTTCTGCTATTTGGAGGGATATATCTATGAATTTCATTGTTGGATTACCTAAATCGAGAAATAAGTTAGTCATCATGGTGGTAGTTGATCGTCTTTTCAAGTATGCTCATTTCTGTGCTCTTCAAAAACCATTTACTGCATCCATTGTGGCTCAACTTTTCATGGATCATGTCTTCAAGCTTCATGGCATGCCTCATTCCATTGTTTCTAATCGAGATCCCACTTTCACTAGCAATTTTTGGTAAGAACTGTTCAGGCTACAGGGGACCTAATTGCATCTCAACATCGCCTATCATCCCCAGAATGATGGTCAAACTGAGGTTTTCAACAAGTGTTTGGAAACATATTTGAGGTGTTTTTCATCTGAAAGACAAAATTAGTGGGCTCAATGGTTACCACTAGTGGAATGTGTTAGAAAAATAGGATCACAGAGCAATAAAATAAAACAAATTAGGAAATAAAACACAACACATACACAATACAATAGAGACACATATATACATGGTTCATCCAGTTTGGGCTATGTCCACCAGAGAAATTTTCAGGTCCTCCCTTTATTATTATCCAATAAATGAAGGGATACAACCTACAACACACTCGCTATAAATTCCTCTTCTTTCTCTCACAGTCTCCTCACTCAGAATATAATATTCGCAATGATGCATAGCCACAATACATTTCCCTCATAAAGAGGGTTTCCTTCTAGGGAAAAAAACCCTAACATAAATTCTATAGTTAGATCTGCGACCTTATAATGAACGTTTAAGATTTACAATGAAATTACAATATACATTTACAAGGAAATTTTTCCTTCGGGGGCTTCGCCCCCAAACCCTCACCAAGGAACATTGTCCCTTCAACCCCCACTGGGGGCCTGCTTTCCCCAGGAGCCTGCAGAGGGGGTAACCACCCCTCTACACTCCCTTGCGTGGAGGAGTGTACATTCTTCCAGGGTGTAAATTCTTCATTGGGTATAAACATGGCTAAAAAAAATACCTATGAATGAGGAAGATAATAAGGCTCCACAACCAACAATCTCCCTCTTGGAGACTGATCTCAATAACTCCACCATTGTTGTATCTTCTAGAATATGAACCTTCTTGGACCTAGAAAATTTCTCATCTTCATCTTCATGCTTGAAGACCAACCGAAACTGAGTAGGAACTCAGTTTCTTCTTTGTTACTACCTTTGTTAACATGTCTACAGTATTATGGCTAGTGTGTATCTTTTCCAACTTCAAATGTCCATCTCCAAGATAGATCGTATGAAATGGTACCTGAGCTATATATGCTTAGTCTTCAAATGGAAAGATGAGTTATTTGTAATATGAATGGCACTCTCACTACAGTACAACCTGCTATTCTCCTACTTCTTTCCCAATTCCTCCATAAACCTCTATAACCAAATCATCTCTTTACTAGCCCATGTAGCAACAACATACTCTCCCTCTGTTGTTGAAAGTGAAACAACCTTTTGCAGTTTCGAAATACAACTTACAACTATTCCACCTATAGTAAAAACATACCCTGTGGTGCTCCTCCTACTATCTTTATCACGTACCATATCTGAATCAACATATCCCTATAGAATAATGTCTGGACCTTCAAAAAATAATGCATGAGTAGCAGTACCTCTGAAATATCTAAGAATCCACTTTTCTTCCTCCCAATGTTCTTTACCGGGATTGTCCATATACCTGCTCACAACTCCCACTGCATGTGCAATATCTGGTCTTGTGTAAACCATCACATACATCAAGTTGCCAACTGCTGATGAATAAGGGACCCTGGACATGTATTCTATCTACTCTTGTGTCTTGGGACACATTTCCTTAGTTAATTTGAAATGGTTGGCCAAAGGTGTACTAACTGGTTTTGCATTCTGCATTCTAAACCTCTCCAACACCTTCTCTATGTACTCACCTTGAGACAATGCCAATTTGTGTTTTCATGTCTCTTGTTATTCTCATACCAAGGATTTTCTTTGCAACACCCAAATAATTCATTGAAAATGAATTAGATAATTTCTTCTTGAGCACATTTATATCCTGCATATTAGACCCTGCAACAAGCATGTCATCTACATACAATAGCAAGATAATATAGATTTCATTTTCTATCCTTTTAAAATAAACACAGTGATCAGAATGACATCTACTATAACCTTGTTGTGTCATAAATCTGTTAAACTTCAAATATCATTGCCTTGGAGCTTTCGTTAGGCCATACACGATCTTCTTCAACTTGCATACCAAAATTTCCTTCCCTTTGACCTCATACCCATGTGGTTGTTGCATATGAATCTCTTAATCCAAATCCCCATGGAGAAAAGAAGTTTTTACATCTAACTGTTCAAGATGCAAATATTCTACTGCCACAAGACTTAAAATAGTCCTAATTAAAGTCATTTTAACAAAAGGAGAAAATATTTCATCAAAATATATACCTTTCTTTTGTGCAAACCCCTTTACAACAAGTTTAGCCTTGTACCGCTTTTTTCCTCCATCTTTTTCCTTCAACTTGTAAACCCATTTATTCTGCAATGCTCTTTTTCCTGCAAGAAACTGAACCAAGTCCCAAGTCTAGTTATTTACCAAGGAATCCATTTCCTCTTTCATGCCTTGCTCCCACTTCTTTTTGGTGTCTACCTGCATTTCCTCTTCATAACATTTTGGTTCACTAGAATCAATCAACAATAAATAATACAATGAAGGAGATCATCGTTCAGGGGGTCTACTTAACATAGTAGATATTCTAACAACACTTGTAGGAGTTTTAGGTACCTGTTGCTCCTGTTGTTGTACATCTTGATTTTCTGGTTCCTTTGGAATTTCTTTTTCAGTGATCTCATCAAGCACTGTGTATTCTGTATTTTCTTTTTCCTGTTTCTTTCCCTGCAACTGATCTTTGTACATGACCTTCTCATTGAATATGATATCTCTAATCCTAATTATTTTTTGATTTTTATAATCCCATAAGCGATAACCAAAATCATTAACATCATATCCAATAAAGGTACACTTCTCAGATTTTTCCTTAAGCTTTGCTCTATTTTATTTATCAACATGGACAAATGATTCACAACCAAAAGTCTTCAAAAAGGAATAATTTACCTTTTTACCTGTCCATCCCTCCTCTAGAATTATACCATCCAAATAGCTTGAAGGTCCTCTGTTTATTAAGTAAAAAACAATATATACAACATTTTCCCAGAACTGTAAGGGGAAACCATCATGTAATCTCATACTCCTTGCACACTCCATGATTGTCCTCTTCATCCTTTATGACACATCATTTTCTTGTGGTGTTCCTGGAACTGTCATTTCCCTACGAATCCCATGGTACGAACAGTAATCATCAAACTCCTTGCTGCAATATTCACCTCCATTGTCTGATCTGAGACACTTCAACCTTTTTCCTGTCTCATTCTCAACCAAATCTTTCCATTTCTTAAAAGTATCAAAAACCTCATATTTTTGTCGAATGCAATAAACCCAAGTTTTTATAGTTGCATCATCAATAAAAGTAACATAATAATGAGATCCACCAAGAGATGATACCTGAGTTGGTCCCCATACTTCTGTATGCACAAGCTATAAAATTTCACTCTTATTTTTTTTTCCGACTCTAAGAAATATGACTCTCTTTTGTTTTCCATAAACACAATGCTCAAAGAAATCCAAATAAATTTGTTTAAGATCTAGCAACAAATTTCTTTTGTGAGGCATCCACATCCCCTTCTCACTCATGTGTCCAAGCCTATGATGCCACATTGCTGCATCCACTCTTGTAGAAGCTAAAGAGATAGAAGAGTTAGTATTACCAGTACATAAATACAATGTACCTACCTTCTCTCCTTTTTCTCTCACCAATGATCCTCTAGTGACCTTCCACACCTTATATGTAAATATGGATATACAACCGTCAATTTCCAACTACCCTGTTGAAATTATATTTTTCCTTAGATATGGAACATGTATTACCTCTTTCAAAAACCAATGGTTTCCATTGTTTTCCTTTATTTTTAACTTTTCCATTCCAACAATTTTGCATGGTGCATCATCACCCAAATGAAACTATCCAAAATCACCTTGAAAATAATCTAGAAGTTGTTTACTATGGGGTGTGGCATGAAATGAAGCCCTTGAATCTACTACCAAAGACTCAGAAATATTATCTACAGAAAGAGTCAAAGCATCTTGTAACACATCACCTATTAAATTTTCTTCCTGATTTTTCTCCTGTTGTCCATCTCTTTGTTTCTTTGGAGCTCTACAGTCTTTCTTCAGATGTCCTTTCTTCCCTCAATTCCAACACTCTATCTTTCCAAATATGGATTTGGATCTTCCCTTCCTAGAATTCGTGCGGTTTCCTGATCCCTTTCCTCTATCCTTTTGTCTTCCCTTGTTCTCCATGTTTAACGCATTTCCTAATGTCTCGCCTGTGCTTTTCCGTCACATTTCCTCACTAAGGATAACACCAACAACATCATCAAAATTTAAAGTGTTTGAACTAGAGACAGAGTTACTTACAACCATGACCAAGCCATTCCATCTTTCTGGCAATGAGCACAATATTAGAAGAGCACTGACCTCATCATCAATGTCCACTTTTACAAAACTTAGTTGATTAGTCACCATATTAAATTCATTTAAATGATCTACAATAGACCCACCTTCTAACATATTCATATTAAATAATATCTTCATCAGAAATACCTTATTGGATGCCAAGAGTTTTTCATACAGTTTAGCCAATGTGTCCATCATCTCCTTTGTTGTATTTTCTTTTGAAATATTGAAATCCACCGACGCTGCCAGGATCAACCGTATCGTTCGTCGTGCCTTTCTGTCAAGAAACTCCCATTCTTTGTCCTTCATGACCGTCAGCTTCTTTTCTATTCCACCAGATGGTAGGAATAGATCCTTCTGATATAAATAATCTTCCATATTCATCTTCCATAACTAATAGTTTTGGCCGTTAATTTTTTTGACCCTAAATTTTCCATCTTCCACCATTTCTCCCACTCGAACTAGGGACCCTCTTTTCCTACGATTTACCTTTCTCTCTGATACTAGTTGTTAGAAAAATAGGATCGTAAATAAATAAAATAAAACAAATGAGGAAATTAAACACAAAAGATACACAATACAATATAGACACATATATATGTGGTTCACCCAGTGTGGGCTACATCCACCAGAGAAATTTCCAGGTCCCTCCTTTATTATTATCCAACAAATGAAGGATACAACCTACAACACACCCGTGGTAACTTCCTCTTCTTTATCTCACAGTCTCTTCACTCATAATACAATATTTGCAATGATTCATAGATGCAATACATTTCCCTCATAAAAGAGGGTTTCCTTCTAGGGAAAAAAACCTTAATATAACTTCTACCGTCAGATCTGCGACCTTGTAATGAACGGTCTAGATTTACAATGAAATTACAATATACATTTACAAGGAAATTTTTCCTTCAGAGGATTCGCCCCCGAACCCCCTCCGAGGTCCCTCTTGTCCCCAGACTCCATAGAGGGGGTAACTCCCCCTCTGCACTCCCCCCCATGGAGGAGTGTACATTTTTTCGGGGTGTAAAGTCTTCATGGGGTATAAACATGGCTGAAAATAAATACCTTTGAATCATGAAGATAATTAATCTCCACAACCAACAAAATGGTGGTACAACACTTCTTGCCATTCATCTACTCACATGACTCCTTTTGAAGCAATATATGGACAAAATACAACTTCAGTTCTCTCATACATGCCTGGTGTCTCAAAGGTCTAGGAAGTTGACCAAATTCTTACAGTTCGTGAGGCTATTCTTAGTATCCTCAAAGAAAATTTTGTCATGGATCAAAATCGCATGAAGCAACAAGCATATCAAGGTCGCTCTAAACATTAATTTGTTGAAGGAGACGAGGTGTTTCTTAGACTGCAACCTTATAATAAGACTTCACTTAAGGCCAAACAATGTCATAAACTGGCGCCCAAATTTTATGGTCCTTATACAGTTCTAAAGCGCGTGTGCCAAGTGGCCTTTCAGTTATATTTTCTTGGTCATTATGAGATTCATCCTAGTTTTCATGTCTCCTTCTTAAAGAAGGTGATTGGAACTAGTTTCCAAACTCAAACCATCCTTCTCGAGTTGGATTAAGAAGGATCCATTTGGTTGTAGCCACAAGAAGTCTTGGACCAACATGAGCATCATCTCCCTCAACGCACCATCAAGGAAGTGTTATTACAGTGGAAAGATACAACTCCAACAAATGTCACCTGGGAGCCAACTACCATTCTGCAACAATTTCCTCATCTAAAGCCTTGAGGACAAGGTCTTTTTTTAAGGGGAAGGGCATGTTAGGGACCTAACCTCCCTAACCCCTCATGTAGGTAGAATACTATATTTTCCACGTAATAAATATCAATATTAATAAGGCCTAGTAATAAGGATGAATAAGTCAAATGTGAGAAGATGTAATTGAAGCTTCCTCTTCTAGAAGATCTTCCTCTAGATTGTTCTTTTGGTAGATATATTTAGTATAAATAGGAGTCGAGGGTATGAGAAGTTTTGTGTTGAGAATTATTGTAATAGGGAACTGCTCTACTTGACGTTTCCCCCTCAAAGAGGCAAGTGAATATTGTTTCCTATCAATAAATGTATTATTTTGGTGTTGTGGCTTCATCTATTGTGTTGCTTCATTTTTATTCTCTGTAATATTTATGTTTTCAGCTAATATAATAAATTTGGTACCTTATAATTGCATATTATGTCATGTTGGTTATGAATTCATAACTGAGCTAAGTCGAGAGACATTACTCCTGATATAACAATGAATGTCATTGAGATGGTCATGTGTGAGGCCATGATGAGTTTGGATATGAAAAGGCTATAATTCCATCCAAGTGCATGATGGTTTTTCCCTATGTAACTGAGGTTTGGATTGTAACCTTTTTGCCTACACTAAATAGCACTAAGGGTGTATTCAGGCATGGGCCATACCTTCCAACTCACATGGTAGAATACATGACATGAACAAGTGGTATTCCAGAATCAACGCAATGATGCATTGTGTAGATGTGGCCATGATTATTGCCACATTGGTTTTATTTATTGGTAAAGTTTGATTACATTATGAAAATATTGATGCGATGATAATGCATGTACAATGAATGATAATTTCATTCTAGATAATATAATTAATGGTATAATTCCATTTTAATGTGATCAATGGTTGGAAACGATTGAATTGCTGGGTAGATACAATTCTGATGTCATTTCATGAACTCCTAAAAATATGCATGAGTGCTAACAATATTGTTTGGCTACAAAAAAGTTCAGAAAATTGCAGGCATACTGGTCTTGGATATGGAAATGATGTATTCCCATAAGAAATATTGATATCTATAGCCACAAGAACCGAACATAATGAGCAAAAATGTCATGTGCATGAATGTTTATTTTCCTGTATAACCATATTTGAGAAATTAATAATTCAAAATTGTTACGTTATACTAACATTTTGTTTGGCTGCATAGAATTGAGAAAATTGAAGGGGAAATGGTCTTGGGTATGGGAGGGATGTAATCCCATAAGGAATATTGATATCTACTACTGCAAGAGCCAAACAATTTTGAGAAAAAAGACTCATGTTTGGGAAATTATGTTTTCCTGTGTAAAATAGATTTGAAATTTTTATAATTATATGATGATGTCTCATACTAATTGTATGCATGTAATGCATATGGGATGATTTCCACAAGTTATATATTTCTAGTGGAAGTCTAGCAGAAATTTGGCATTGTCTGCGTGAGAACACCTTGGAAAATGATGGATCGCCAGAGGAATTGTATAACAATGAATGAGATTCCTGAGCCTAGAGGGTGAGTTGCATTGTCGAAGAACCAGGTTTTCAGGCCTGGAGAGTGAAATCTAGTGTGAGTTTCACTGTCGAAGAACTAAGTTGTCAGGCATGAAGAGTGAACTCTAGTGTGAGTTGTACCATTGAAGAACTAGGTTGTTAGGCCTGAAGAGTGAACTCTAGTGTGAGTTTCACTGTCAAAGAACCAGGTTGTCAGGCCTGAAGAGTGCACTATTGTGGGAGTCACACTGCAACAACAAGGTTGTTGCTGGTTATTTTACTGATATTCTTCCTAGTAGTGAGTCTCTTGAGTTCCCAACAGTGAGATTTCTAGTTACCTATGCCAGAGAGACAATGAAAACAAATTGTGTAAATCGAAGGATCGAGGACAGTGAAGGGGGAACATTTCCTTGGGTCAACCTTAATAAACAAATGGGATGCTATTCCTTGGGTTGGGAAGGTCAATAGGAAGACAGGTGGTGGAAATCAGGATAGCTGTAAGAGAATACCAATGACTTATGTATATGTTTCGGGCCAGGGTGCCTTTGTATTTATGAATTTAGGGGCCATATGTGCCTATGTATCTGTGGTATTGGGGCCAAAGTGTCTATGTAATTTTCTTAGGTTGGAATTCCTATGTGATTTTGGGCCAGAGAGCATATATGTTGATTATTGGATAGGGAGCCGTAATTTTAAAATGCAATTACACCTGTAGGGTGTTGTGCACTAAGGAAAGTGAAAAAATAATGGGGAGGGGATGTAACATCCCTGGTTCTAATCCCCATGAATTATAATGTAATTGTATAAATATGAATTAGGCCGGTGAGCTGATATGTTTGGGAGAAGAGTTTGTATTGATTTAATGTGGTCAGGGGCCGAATTTAATATTATGAACAGTGAAATAATTAATAAAAGTAATAATCATTGGTTGCGATACAAAATAGATGAAGAATGATGGGGATACTATGATTACACAAGAGAGAGGGGTCCAAGGGGGAATTATTCATGGGTATTAATCCAACCCACATTCCTGAAATTAGTATCTTTGTGTATAACCTTTGATTTGTTGATTGATTGTATGAGAGGCCAATCATTAAACTAATCTAAGAGAGTGGGTATGAGTGTTCACATCCAGAGAATGGGCTGAGGTACAATCATCCTTGATAAGAGTGTGAGTCAAACAAGCAAGGAAGAAGAGGAAAGTTGTATGCAGAATAGGGGAAAATTTTACATACATATTTTGGGTAGCAAAGAAGGGGAGAGGGATGGGAAGAGGACCAACCACGATATACTTAAAGGAATCCATTGTTTTGCTATGTTTTTATGCTGAGAAGGAGGCATGTGTGCCAGTATATCGGGTTGTAAGTCTATGGTGTGATTTCCTATTGAGGAAATATCTCAGAGCGTTATGAAGGCTACGGTGAGAAAAGATGAAACAACTGAGAGTTCTTAGAGTTCCCAGCTGAGTGATTCCTGTCCAATCGAATGCACTAGTGTCCTTGATAAATGAATGGTACATCCCGAGGGAATGTGAGCAGTGAAGGGGGTACATTCCTTGGGCAGTGTAGGTTGTGGGGAAAAGAGAGAGCTGGAGGTTTGGAACTGTTATTTGATTAGAACCTCGGTTTGGGGATTCTCTGTGTGGAGAGTCGATAGATAATGGGTCGTATATCCTTGTGGAGTCATAGCCTTAGCTCAGGGGTGGATCATTGATGAGAGAAAATGATTAGCAATGCCTATGGATGGGAGGTTCATCATTCATTTGCAGCCAGTTGGTTAATCATTAACAGATAAGTGTTTCTGTTCTATTCTTATGTTAAATTCCATTGTGTAAATAATTTATATGAATGTTTTGTGTTTGTTGTTGCTTGAACAATTGTATTCATATTTAATAAACATTGTTAGATTAATTTAAAACTGTAATATCATTCAAGTGGTCAAACATGTGTGTAATCTAGGACTAGTAAGCTACAATAATTTGATTAACAATAAACCTTATTTAATGAGTTTATGCACATAATGTTGATCAACTGAGCACTTGGTATATTAAAAATCATCCAAACTATATCCAATAAACAAATGTCCTAACTATATATAAAATTAATTAATATGGACATATGTTTATTTTGAACATCGATAAATACATGCATTATATATTTTTATTTTGAACATCGATAAATACATGCATTATATATTTTTATTCTGAACATCGATAAATACATGCATTATATATTTTTATTCTGAACATCGATAAATACATGCATCATTTTCATTTTTAAGTAACACAAATATTGACGTGATATAAATTAAAGTATGTTTATTTTGAACATCGATAAATACATGCATCATTTTCATTTTTATGTAACAAAAATAATGATGTGATATAAATTAAAGAAGTATTGCATGTAAATAAAATATGCACATTTTTAATATAATATACTAATAATTGTAAATATTTTATATTCAACTTATTAAGTATGAAGTGTCACGTGAAAGTAAAACTAAAGGTAATTTTAGCGTGGCATTTAAGTAAAAGGAAAGTACATCCCATGAAAGTATGTTTCTTGCAGTAGATCTAACCGATTTACCATTAACAATTTTTATTTATTTATTTATTTATTATTTTTTTTTTTTTGGACATTTATTAAAACTCAAAATTTGTAATCGTGAAAATAATGACCTATGTTTATTCTAGATATTCTTTTATGAATCCTAAGAAACTTTTAGTAGAGGTGTAACCATGTATTCATAATACACTTTAACATAGAAATTTTGATATCATCAATATTGTTGTTCAGAGTTCATTGGTCAAAGAAACTCAGGAAACATATAAAAATAAGTAGAGTTGTGGAGCAACAAGTTCCTCTCAAGAAGAAGAATGAACATAGTTGCAAAGAAACAAGTCCCTACCAAGAAGAGACAAGCACTTTGATTTCAGAGATAGCTAACATGTCCCAAGTCTCTGCTAAGAAGAGGGAAGCATTTTGATTTCACAGATAACCAACCGAAGTATAAAGTGTACCTAAAGAGAACCTTGTAGTCTATAGGGACAACAATGATGATAATTCACTATTATAAGACTAATAAATTAATTAACTAATGCTAGTTTTCTTTTAATTTTGATAAACATTATTTTAATTACTTTTAGAAACCACGAGGAAATATTGAGACTTATCTTCCTTCAAGTATAATGCCTTCCCTTCACATTGTCTGAGCTTGATAATAATAGCTTCTCGTCGATTTTGTTTTTGTCAAACATATAGTTGTTGTTAGAAACCGTGAGGAAAGCTTGATATGTCTCTGCCTTCAAGTGAAATGCCTTCCCTTCACATTGTCTGTGAGCGTGGGAATGATAGGTTCTCCTTGTTGATTTTTTTGTTGTCAAACTTATAGTTGGAGACACCAGAAAATTAGATATCCATACATTAATATGGATATGCACGTCCAAAGGATTTCAAATGCTTTGGAATTGTGTGAGTTATGGAGATTGAGTCAATATCAAAACACTATTAACCATAAAGGAATTTAGAAAAAAATTAAATATATAATTTTTAATAATCAAGTATATTATTTTGATTTTTGGATACCCAAATATAATATTTGTAACGTGACAATGGAAATATCTAGGTATCATTATTTAATGTTCATAATAATATAAATTTTATATATTAAAAGAAAGATATAACTATTGTAACTATTTTTTTTTATATAACTCTGGATTCAATGCCTTCATATTTAAATACTTGGATACACTGCAACGATGACAAATTGATTGATGGATCACATACCAATACACCTTTTCGAAAATGCATGTTGTCCATCTGTTTTTTGTCATCTTTCCATTGACACATTCATTTATCTTTTAGTATATGTCTGTTAGCGTGTGCCAGGGTTCCCATGCACTCTTGGACATGCCCAACCAGGTCAAGGGTTTGACTCAGTGATAAAATTTTGTTGCTTCAATGAAATTTTTCAAAAGCACCTTTGTTGGTTGGATGAAAGTTTGCAAAAGAACCTAAGGTAGGAGCAAAGCCAAAGGACACTGAGCCAAGTGATAGAGAAAAGACATCGATTTTAGAATCAAAACCATTTCCTTTTCTATTTCTATAACCATATGTTCTGGATAGTGAACACATTGACCTAGACCAATGAATAATGCTAGTGATACATTTATTTGATTTAGATCTAGTCAATGATCTATAACCATACGCTCTGGATCGTTAATCCATTGACCCAGACCAGTGAATACTATTAGTGATACATTTATTTGATTCGATTCTAGTGAATGATCCCGTAGATCTTCGAGCAACAAATCGATATGGAAATATAATTGCAGGGGAAAAGGTGTTAGAGGTGAAGTCAGTTGGGGGTAGAAAATATTCGCTCTATGCCATATCCAATTATATTTACTTTATTCCCCATTGCTTTCTTCATCAGGTTTAAGAGAGTTCATTGGTGATCTGGATGGCTGCAACCGAATGAAAATTGTGCTAGCTATTTCCTCTCAATTGATTTCCTACGGGTTCATGTAATGGTGAAAATGGTTCATATTATGTAATTGTCACATAAACTAGAAATAAATTGACAAATCACAGGTGAGGTATACAAAATGGTTATTTCAACCTCTTTGAGTGAGCAAGAAAAGGAGTTGATCAAGGGATAAGATGCTTGAATGCTAGAAAAAGGTCGAAAGGAAGAGGAAGATCATGATAGATAGTGGTTATAAGAAAGTATTGATTATTGTGTCTAGTTCAACCTATATATTGGTTGAGGTCATAAAATTATGTCTGAATGGAGGGAAATATGAATTATGAATCCTTTATGGGAAAATCATGCAACGACCAAGAGTTGGCATGTGTGGAACCTCATGTATGTTAGGAACACAAGTAGCTAAAATCCTTTGTTTAGGGGTTATTATAGTAACAGTATAGAGACATACACAATTTCAATAAGAGCTCCAAAAATAAGAACTTTGGTGAGGGGGGAGCATAGAAATTCATGGGGAATGTGTTTTTTGTGGATCAAATAATATATTCATGTATGAAAAACTTATTAGTCGCCTCATGAATAGCCCCTAATGTCTCATGGGGAATGTTAGGGTTACTTCTCAAGACAAACAAGCATCAAGAATATTTCTAAAATGGTAATGCTATACATGAGAGAGGAATATATTCTTACAGGAACAAAGGGGAACACATTCATTCTTAGATTAGACAGTTTTGGGGAACATATTCATATCTGTCTAGCCCTCAGTCGGTTTGTCATAAATCCTATTCCATCATGTTGCAAATAAAGGAAGATATGTTCGCTCTTCTATATTATCTTCTTCCTTTTTCTCCCATTCTTCTCCATTACCTTCTTCCTTTTTCTCCTCTTCTGCAAAAAATATTTTCGGCGTTTCAATCTCTCCTAGCTAGTTTAATTTGAAACTCTGGTGTCCAACATTGCTTGATCCCCCATCCTAGGCTTCACAGAACAACATCTCCATCTCTTACACCATCGGCTAAATAGATTCGTACCAGAACAAATAGATTAGAGGGGAAAGCTACGTGGTGCAGACATGGCTCTCCTCGTCTTCTCCGAGAGTTAAAGTACAATTTTGAAAATAAATGGTGTGTAGTATATTCTGTTACAACTTGTATGATTACTTTGTACTTTTCCAGACCCTAAATAAATGCAACAACAACATTACAAAATATCACAATTAGAAAATGAATTCTTTCAACATTGTTAACTAGAAAATGAATTCTTTCAACCTTGATAATGATAGATAAAAATTGAATGCTTTCAACCTTGCTAATGGCAGATAGAAAATTAACCATTGGGATCACTCATATTACAATTAGAAAAAAAATGATTTAAAATTTATTAGTGACGAGAAAAAGAATGAGCAATATGATCACTCTCCTGTTTTCTATCTTGCAGTGAGAAGAGGATCACTTTGATCGGTTTGAGAACATAGGTTCCATGATCTCTCTTCTCCTTACAATCTTGTAGGTAGAAGATTGCAGGAAGAAGAGGAGGAATTTTCTTCATAGAATATTGCAGGAAGAAGAGGACCTTCTTGAGAACACAGGTTCCATGATCACTCTACTCTTTCAATCTTCCAGACAAAAGAGGAGGATCAGTTTTAGAAGATAGGATGTTGAGCATAAGGGAAATCCATGAGCAGAAGAAAAAATGCAACAGGGTGAGATAGATTATTCTATCTTGAACTTAGGAAAGCTACATGTAAGCGACCAAGTGGAAGTCTCACCCACTTCCACTATGAGACACCAAAGCCACCGTTGACATTGCAATGGATTATGGTTATGACTATGTAAACATTAACATTCAATGTTTGGAATAGTGGCACCAAAGCCACTGTGACACCAAAGCGACCGTGACCATTGCAACGGGTTATGGTTATGACTATGGAAACATTAACATTTAATGTTTGGAATTAATGCTAATTTGAAAGTTAGCATTAATTTAGATCGCTTCCTAAAAATACACTTTACTAAGTTTCAGACCTCTGGTTTACTATGTTTGAGGTCTATTGCCTCGATATGAGGCCAAATAAGACCTTAAACTAAAAAGTTAAGATACAAAATTAAACATGAACCCTAAAATTGTATGAGTTTTGAAAAAAATTGGTTAAAATGGTTCGTTTACATAGATTTATGTGCAAAGATTAATACAAAACCACAAATCTATTACTATTAGTCCCTGCAACATGGAGAGCATGGACTGAAAAGGTACACTAAAAAAAATGTGTCCATAGGGAATCATAAAAACCTCCCTCCTTACGAACCTATCAAATTTTATGATTTTTATAAGGTAGAAATCATATTGATTAAAATTGTGTTACATTGCTCATAACATATTAAAAATGTAGAGAAGAAGAAGTCAATAAAAGTAACCATTATTTTATAATACAATCAAATGATAAATTCCAAATTTTGTTTGACCCATTGAAAAATATAAAAAACTAGACATTTCAAAACAAGTATTGACATCTAATAAACAATATTTTTTTAATCATATAGCTACCAAAAAAAACCTCAAGTTTGTGTTACCACATGAGTGAAATATCATAAATATACACAATCTCAATCATAGCAAGATAGGAAAAGACACTTTGTATTTTTCCTTTAGTACCCTAATAAGCCTCCACATTATAGACGCCCAACATTTTTAGTCATCAAACATTCCACTTTGACATCCATGATCTTATTTTATTTTCCAACCAAGGTTAAACATATTTAGTTGCTCACAAGATTATTGTTTTGAATGTTCACATGTATTTCTTGGATGTAAGTTTCATTCCTAACTAAACAAGTGAGATAGTAGCAAAGTTGCAAATTCCCTGCCTCTTGGATGAAACATGATAGTTGAAGGAATTGCAATGCATTGCAATGGCATAAATAACATTATGTTGCAAATAATGTGTATTTGGTCAATTCAATGTTTATGAAGTGACAACAACATACCATTAGGTGTAATAAATTAATAGTAATATAGGAGCCAAGTAAGGATGCTCTTTGTCCCCTAGCCTTTTTGAAATTTACATAGACAAGTTAGAATATTGCTTAGAGGAAGCGGGGTGTGTAGGTACTAATCTTGCAAGGCTATATATCGTCCTCCTCCTTTATATATGTGATAGATTTATTTTAGCAATGACTCCTTTTGACCTTGAAAAGTAGCTTAAAATTCTTAAATATTTTTTCACTAACTTGACGATTACTGTCAATACTAATAAAACTAAGGTAACGATAATCAAATCTATGTGTGTCACATAGCCTATGTTTTTATGATAACCTAGACTTGGAGGAAGTCGTTTCATAAAAGTATCTTTGAATTGACATCCATCAAAAGATAAACTTGAATTGTAGTGTTAAAAGAAGGATTACATTTTTTGGTCTTAAGAGTTATTGTAAAGAAGTCAAGTTCAGGTTTTGGAAAAAAAATATGTTTCTCTTTGATACAATTGTTATCCTAGTGATTTTGTATGGTTTTCATGTCTAGCATTGTAATATTTCTAGAGGGACTTTGATGAAATCAAGGAAATATAAAAGAGTTTTATAATAAACAATATCATAATTAAAGATAATAAACTTATCATATCCTTGTTTTAGAGGTTGGTCTCTCATTTGTGGAGAGTAAAGCTATGACAAATTATTTATTTTACAAGTATAAGTTAGATAACATGAATAAAGAGAGGCTTTCCATCAAATTTCAAAACATTAATAAAAGTCACTCAAGTCTAAATAGAGGGTGGACTAAAGAAGCTACTTATTAGATCCATTATTGGGAGGAGTAGAAGAAGATGACCTTCAAAATATTAACACCATTAATGCTATTATTTTAAATAAAATTAATTAAAATCTATGGTTCTACAAGGAGATTTATAAGAAGAAAAACACGGTCTTCTATAAATAAGCCATTAATCCTAAGTTAGAACATAAAAAATATATCTCTAGTGTTTCTAGTGTCAAGATGAAAATAAATATTGCAAAAGAAAAAGCTCACTCCCATGAGCTTCATAATGAAATTAGGAGGTGGATAGGACCTTGAACATCCTCAAAATAATTAATTTCTAATGTCAACAATTCTAATGAAGTAGAAGATGAAAATAATTTTCGGTTAATGTGCACATCCTACATGAAGATTAGATTTCATTTTCAATATATTTGTAATGCCACTGATACATATATTTTATTAACACATGACAATTGAAGTGAACATGAAAATCTTATTTCCTATTTGATCTTAGAAGCAACATAGTAAAACAAAATATTTAACTTTCATCTAAGAGAACAA
>ML793802.1:350052-384479 GCA_009831015.1 Picea engelmannii
AAAAAAAAAAAAAAAAAAAAAAAAATACAGAGTTTAAAGACATTAAAAAAGAAAAATGAAATTAAAAAAAAATTGTATTTAAAAAACAAATTAAAAATAAAGAAAATTAAAAAAACCATAAAAAAAAAATTATAGCAACAATAGAAAAAAACAAAAATAAAAAACATAAACAAAAAATCAAAATTGAAAATTAAAACATGTAAAAGTTATAAAAAGAAACAACTTAAAAAAATATGGTAAACAAATAAAAATAAAACAATTTAAAAAAAACGAATTTACAAACCATTGATAAAAACACACACCCTTTTTAAATGAAATGGAGGAGGGGGGTCAATTCTCATAATCGCCCCCCAGCTGTACCCACTCATAGACCCCATAGTCCCCTAACCTCACCTCCTCTCCTCTCCTCTCCTCTCCCCTCCCCTCCCTCTACCCACTCACCCCATCTTTCCCCACTCATAGACCCCCCAATCCCCTACCCTACCCCCTCTCCTCCCCTCCCACCCTGCCCCCTACACCCCCTTGTGCCACTCGAGGACCCCCACACTGCCATCAAAATCAAAATAAACATATATTGTAAGCAAATCAAATAAAAAACAATTAGAAAAAATGAATTTAAATAAAAAAACAATTAGAAAAAATGAATTTACAAACCATTGAATGTAAAAACATTGATTTTAAATGAAATTGAGGGGGTGTGATTCCTAGAATTTCCCTCCTCCCTCCCCCCATCCACATGTAGAGGGTGTCGTGCGTGACAAAAGAAGGGGAAAGGGGGTGTTAATCTGAAATACTGCTTTATGGTCTTTAAGTTAACTTTATGAGGATACAATCCCCTTGTGTTATTTAACAGGTGGTACTCCTTTACTTTTAAATTGCATGCATAAATATAAAAAATACCTAAGAAGGACCAAACTTATTTGAAATAAATATTCACATGCAAAGAATACCTAAGATATGACCAATATTTTATAAAAGGAAACTATTTACAATATATTACATTGTTCATAAACCATCGAAGTATGAAAGTAAATAGGATGACATTTCCATCTCAACATTCATCAAGATAGAACACAATATCCAATGAAAAGAAGCAAGAAATTATAGACCACATATGGAAGAGAACTTTAAATGATTATTTCATTAGGCACAAAAATGATTATGAAAAATACACATTTGAAATCTCATGCTTGAATCAAAGTCTTTGACATTACAATAATGTAATGTCCCAAAATAGTTTTCAAGGAACCTAAAAAATAATATAAGTCTTTAAATATAAAAGATAAATATCTTGAAGATAAAGTTTTGTGCTTGTCCTTCAAAGAGGACTAGGATGGGGCTCTTGTGGACCATAAAATGAAAAGACTGTGTTGGAAATTTTTTCTGAACCCTTTACTTGCTTTGATGTGTCTCTTTTGTAGACACTTGTTGTGGTTGAGGTGGCATAATTGTTGCAACCATTTCTTGTTTTTCTAGCTCGGTGATTTTGATTAAGGATTTTATGAACCAATCTTCAATATACTCCCTAATGGGGGCCACTGTGATCTCATGCCTTGTATTTATTTTGAAAATTGAAGGAGCTAAAGAGATAGGTTGTTTTCCTTGGAGTTGGAATGTTCTCTTCTTTGAATTGAATTATGTGTACACCACTGAATGAGTTCTTTAAAATCTATTACCTTTGGAACATAATCAACAAGGGCTATGCAAGAAGTCCAGATAAGTTTTGTCTTTTACTCAGGCAGAGAGAGGGCCTTGTAGTAGTTGTATGCTTGCGGCCATGGGAAATGTTGATCTTCACACCCAAGTGTGTTTAGTGTATTCCCACAATACAATTCCTTTTTTTTACTTGACATTATTTCATTTCTTTATCTTTGGAAATAGGTGGCACTACTATCGATATTAATAGTTTGGCTTATTAGTTCATATTTAATTTACCACGTATTTCCCTGATGGTTTAATTGTTGTAGTTCTTATTTCAAAGTTGTTGGCCTGAACGACAAGATTTTTGAATTTATTACAAGGTTTATGGGATCTTCGCAGATTTAATAATGACATTATGTTCACACAAGTGGCAACTAATGTGGAAAGGGAAATACATGCGATGGGAAGTTTTAATGGCCATGTTTCCCCCAATTTGTAAATATAACTATAACTAGACAAGAGACTATGGCATACTAAATATGTGTGAATGTTTGATTTGATGAAACTTTGTATAAAAGGGTAAATGTATGAATTTTTCTGTTATTAATAGAAATTTGATATGTGTTGCACAATTGCTAAAATGGGGGAGTTTTCCAGGATAGACCATGGATTCTATGAGAGAAATGGTGAGGGGAAACCAAGAATGGTTGAGATGACCCTCACCAGATCAATATCTACTAGGTGTAATTTCTCAACAATCCTCTTACCCATAAATGAATTACGAGTCAAGATGGTAGTTGGAAGGCCATCCTCAAGAGTTAATGAGGAGATGGGGTAGGATACCCATCTATAAGGCTTCCAGGCCTGACCACAAATTGGGATTCAAACCCACACAACCTTGTTGAGGAAGGCAAGAAAGGAGGTAATTCGGGGACAAAGACAGATCTGCAAGACATCAGAGTATAGAAAACACTCTCCTGAGAAGAGAAGAGAATCATACTTGGACTTTGGAATTGAGAGAAAAAAGATGATCAATAAGCTCGTTTTGGTTGAAAGAAGCCATGGGTAGGGTTTGGACATAAGCTAATAAACGAGGTTGAAGAGTGACTGAGGAAGTACTCATGTAGACCTCCTTTCTTGGATTAGAAAAAACTAGTTGCCAACTTTCTGTGGGAGGAGGAGAGTAACCTCTGTCCCTGATTGTTGTGGAGTAAGGAGAAAGAATCTCTCTCAGAGAACCATGGTCTATCTCGGGGGTGGCTAGTGGTAAATTCATCAAGAGTGACTATGCCTATAGTTGGGAGGAAATAGACACCCCTTTCTACAGTTGCTTCACACTTTCCAGTTGTGATACGTATTTTCATACTCTGTGTAATATATTGGATTTGATGATTGAATGTCTATGTTTATGGATAAGTCTTGCAATATTTGAATAGTTATTAGATAGGCTCCTTTTCTTTTGTAAATTGCTATATTTTCATGGATTTCAATTTATCTCAGTTTTGCTGCTAGAGAGTTATGAGATGTGAATCCACAGGAGAGATAAGGTAGGATTGACTGAAATGTCTAAGTCCTGCCAACCCTTTGAAGTTTACCTTAGTGGGAATGTCAAGTTCAATCATGTGGGAGAAGGGTGTTTTTCCTTTATACTACCCACCCATTTGACCGAGGGCTCATGCCCAGGTCCTTAATCCATTTGCTGCTAAAAGGATTAGTACTTAGCCCCAAGAATTTCCAAAGGAACAATGTGACTAGGGCCTAGGAACGCTGTGCTAGTCTGAAAGGAGCTATCTCTTTCGTCTTCGGGACTTTGAGACTTTTGACTCCACAATTCTAAAAAATAGCTAAAGGATAAAGTCGTGAATTGACGGGGGCCATCGATCTGGTGATCCAATGTAGATCCCTCTTAGCCGTTAAATCAGACTTAGGAAGTGAAGCATTAAGTTCTTCGACAAGACCTACTTTGGGTGAATAAGAGTGTTCTAATTCCAAAATCTCCCGAATGTCGGAGTCACAGAGTAAATTGAGATTGTTGAAAATGGAGGGAAACATGTCAACAGATCAATGGTTATTCGAGAGTCTGGGTATTCGACGATAGAGGGACACATGAGTTTCCCCATAGCTCTACAAGCCAGAGTAAATCCTAGTCGTAGATGCTAGGCACACATGGAGATAGATCCGACGTGGTCTGAAGGGAAAGTCGGAAGATACACACTGAATAAACGAATTTCAAATTTTTGAAGTGACGTGAACCATCGATATTTGGATCCTTCAGGATCCCTCTCAGTCGACGATCTAAGGAAACACCCTTGATTAACCAACCAATCAGGAACACTTAGTGGAGTGACGCATGGCCCTACTCGTCCACTGTCAAAGGTTGTCCATTGAACTGGGATCATTGGATGAGTGGGTACATGGCAAGAGATCTCGTAGTCTGGAGATTTTGTACTTCAGAGGAACTTGGCCAAGAGTATGGGAAGTGTGAAAACCATCGAAGTCACGAACGTCGAAATAAATCTTAGTTGTTGGTAGGAAGAGGACGCGTGGCGCCAGATATGAGAGTCTAGAGACTTGTCTCTTAAGGTGATTTGCGTTGAGAGGAGTCAGTAATCTCTGAATCCTAGAGCCATGAAGTAACAAGGACCGTGGATCTATGGATATAGGTGGATAAATCCCAATTGTATGATGGGGGTTGATGCGGCTCATTGACATCATCCCGTGGGACGTGGACCCGCAACCAAGGTGCCACATGTCACCCAAATTTTGCCGATTCATAGGCCCTTTATGATTATTAAAGCATGACATGTGTCACCCCCTAATGATGACACATGTCACCCCTTGACCCTCGCCACGTGTCAAATTCTAGTTTGTGTCCGCCTGGCCAACATGGATGGTGAAGTGTTCAGAACTCCGGGAGTCTAGATAATTTCAGGAGTTTGGAATATTGAATTTAGTATAGCTAAGGAGGGTACAATGAGGATATCTAATTTCCAAACAGGGAAAGCCCAATGGCGATCTCTGATCGCTGAAACTCTGAAACGTAGGATGTTCAATGTTAAAGGCCGAATGTCAATCGTCGAATGACTAAGGCCATGTGGCGAGATTTTGGGACTTCGGGGATTGGGAAAAAAGAGTGTTCCACACCAAAGGTCGAAGTCCCTTTTAACCATAGGATCTCGGTGTAGGACGTGGACCGTTGATTCCCTTCACTATTCGGTGATTTGGGAATTTGAAAACATCACTAGAACTCCCGAAGTTTGAGAGTCTCAAAGTACCGAAACCTTTGCTAAGAAGACTCTTAGCTCCTGATTTTCAGCTTGAGGTTACGAGGAGGACCCCACTAGCTGGTTTAAGCATGTAATGGGAGATGTAAACTTTGAAGGAGAAGAATAAGATGGTTCTTCTTGGTAAGGGACCGAAAATGAACCAAGGAAACGTGAAAATTTGATTCCCCATCCCTATAAAGGGTATTTAGGGGTTGGGTGTGTTACAAATTGGTATCAGAGCATGGAGACAACACTTGGCCTACTTGGGATCATGCATGAGTCACATAAAAAATATTATTAGAGAAGTTATGGGGTAACACCCTACCTTACCCCCTTCTATAAGAAACCTGTTTGAAACTTTACCGAAGAGAGGAACAAAACCTTCTATTGTTGATAGATGTTTTGGAAGTCCGCACTATAGGTTGCTAATGTTTCCAAATAAAGAACTGACTTCACCTTGCATTGATAAGTGTTGTTCATGAATTGGTAGATTAATAACTAACATAATTTTTTTTATCAGCACTCAAGAAGTCAGTGAACAACAGGGGAACTACAACGTAAAGGATGGTGACACAACAGGAGTTAGGGGAGATCTCCCACAATAGAGAGGAAGAATCTGATGAAAGGAGGGTGGTGGAAACCGCTCCAGATTTGGATGAAACTATAAGAATCCTCATGGAAGAATTACAGAGTTATAAGGATGACAATGAAAGGCTGATCAAGGAGTAGGAAAAGAAGACTGAAATTAATGTAGTCCTACTGCAAATTCTATCAAATATACAAAGGCAACTACAACATGGTCCAACCACCAATCATGTGGACATGCATCATATTAAGAAAAATCCAATTCCACCTGAGATACAAAGCATGGTCCTGAAAGTGGCCACACCAGGATGAGCACCTCAAAGAAGGCCCAACATGGAGCCAAGAGACATTCAATGGAATATTCCTCTAGTGAGGACACTAACCACTCCAAGGAATATTCTAGTGGAAAAACTAGTTCCCATTCTCAGACGAGAGGAAAGAAGAGGAAACATTCCAAGATTCGTGACATTGAAGAATTCAATAAAGACAAACCACCCACCCTTGATGGAGAGATTAAGAAGGGGGAAGAATAAGAAGTTTGGATACTCGGATTGAAGAAGTACTTCAGATTGCATGTCCACTATGAACACTAAAAATCTCAGATAACCATTTTCAACATAAATGGGAAAACTTCCATTTGGTGGGAGGACCTTAGGAATGTGAAAGGGGTCCATGAGAAGGACTTGTCATGGAAACAACTTGAGAAATACTTCAAGAATAAGTACTTTGATGGAAAGACCAAGGAGGTCTATGAACTCAATCTAGGACAACTCACCATAGATGAATATATCAACAAATTCCTTGCGCTAATGAGGTATGTGCCCTATATAAAGGATGAAAAAGTAAAGAGGAAATGATTTATTAGTGGATTACCTCAGTCCTACCAAGATAGAATTGATTTTGATGAGCCAAATACCTTACAAGATATTATTCTAAAAGAAAGGTATCACTATGAGCAATTCAAGAGTAAGACAAAACCCAATGAAGACTAGAAGAAGAAAAAAAATTCAGGATTCAAGAAGAAGGGGTTTTAATCCTTGAGATTTATGAACCATGGTAAGAGATCTAGGATGAGCCTTCCTTCCAGAAGTGTGCATCAGAAATTTTTTCCATCCTAGAGTGGAAATAAACCATTCAGAGAAACCCCAAGTAAAACTGATGCACAAAGAGAGAACCCTTGAAATGTTGGGACTATGGAGAGGAACGTCTGTTGAGGGACTGTCTGCATAGGCAATAGGACAACGAGAGGGTATACAACATCCAAGAGGCTACCACAATCAATGATGTGGCTAGGAGCCTTCTATAAATTTATGCAGCCTTGGATAATAGACAAGTTGACCACCAAGCTTTAGTGGTGGAGATGGAAGTTATGGTTTCCAACCATCATGTTTCCATTTTAATTGACCCTGGTTTTAATTTGAGTTATGTTACCCCTCAAATTGTTGAGAAATGTAAATTGCAACAATTTAAACATGTTAAATCATGGCTGGTACAACTAGCCACTGGAACCAAAAGAAAAGTAAAAAATGTCATACCAACATGCCAATTTGTCATGAGTGGGTTTCCCACCTAAGAGAACCTAAACATACTTCCTCTAGGATCTTATGACCTACTGATTGGCATGGACTGGTTGGCTTCCAACAAAACCAAGTTGGACTGTTACAGTAAAACTTTGGAGTGTGAAAATGAAGAAGGAAGAAGGGTAACCCTACAAGGGATTCAAAATCCTGTCTCAGTGAGACAAATATCAACCCTCCAAGTGAATAAGTATTGAAGAAAGGGATGTCCCTTGTATGAAATACATGTACTAAACTCTGTTGAGAAGGACAAGCCCAGCCTAAATAACTATACCATATTAAGAGAATATAAAGATGTATTCCTAGAAGAAGTACCAAGTCTACCTCCAAGAAGGGATATTTACTTTTCAATAGAACTTGTACTAAGAGCATTGCCAATGTCTAGATAACCCTATAGAATGAGTACATCAGAGCTAGTTGAGATCAAACTAAAGTTGAAGGAGATGTGGGACAAAGGCTACATTCAACCTAGTGTGTCTCCATGGGGAGCACCAACATTGTTTGTGAAAAATAAAGATGGCACAATCAGATTGTGCATAGATCATAGACAACTCAATAAGATGACCATCAATAATAAGTATCCCTTGCCAAGGATCCATGACTTGTTTGAATAATTAAGGGGTGCTACAATATTTTTCAAGATTGACTTAAGGTCTGGATACCATAAGGTCCGAATCAAAGATGAAGACATCCACAAGCCAACCTTTAGGAAAGATATGGTCACTATGAATTTGTGGTGGTGCCATTTGGTCTTACCAATGCACCAACCACTTTTATGTGCTTAATGAATAACATATTCATAAAGTTATTGTATAGGTTTGTGTTGGTTTTCATTGATGATACCCTAATCTATTCCAAGAATAGGAAAGAGCATGAAGAACATATCAAGATAGTACTCCAAGTGCTCAGAGAACATCAACTCTATGCTAAGTTTAGTAAGTGTGACTTTTTCCAGAAACAAGTCCATTACTTAAGCCATGTTATTTCTGAGGAAGGAGTGGTGGTTGATCCTGACAAGATTAAAGCTATCATGGATTGGCCTATCCCAAAGGATGTATCTGGTATCAGATCCTTTATGGTCCTGACAGGATACTATAGGAGATTCATAAAAGGATTCTCCAAGATTGGTTGTCCAATCACCTATATTCAAAAAAAGGGGGTTAAATTCATTTGGAAATCATAATGTGAGGAAATATTTCAAGAGCTGAAATACCTTCTAACCAATGCGCATGTATTGAAGATTGCGGATCCAAAAAAAGACTTCCTTTTGTGTATAGATTCCTACAAGGAAGGGCTCAAAGGAGTCCTTGTGCAAGAAGGACATGTGATTTTCTACGAATACAAAAAATTGAATGAGCATGAAGTTAATTTTCTGACCCATGATATGGAATTGGCTTCCATAGTGCATGCTTTAAAAATGTGGAGGCATTACCTCTTAGGTAGGAGATTTGTACTTATGACAAACCATAGTGGATTGAGGTATTTGTTGGACCAACCAAAACTCAATGTGAGACAAGCTAGGTGGGTGGCTCTCCTTAGAGAGTTTGATTTCGAAATCAAACATATCAAAGGAAAGGAGAATAGGCTGGATGGTGCCCTTAGTAGAAGTATGAAAGTAGTTCACTTGGCAGCTTTAAGAACCAGTGAATCAGACATCAAAGAGAGAGTCAAAACTGCACAAGAAACATATTCATTTTTCAAGACCGTGACATCATACCTAAAGTAAGAGCCCACAAATATGAAGTACGAAGGATATTAGATGCTTAATGATGGCCTGCTGACTTATAAGGGAAAATTGTATATTCCAAATTGTGACGACTTGAAGAGGTTCATAATGGATGAACTACATAAGAGACCATATACTGGTTATCCTGGTTATTAGAAAATGATCACAACCACTAGGAAAATATTCTATTGGCTTGGACTGAAAAAGGACATAGTGATTACTTAACTAAGTGTCTAGAATGGCAGAAAGTCAAGGCATATCACTGACACCCAGCATGGCTATTGTAGCCCCTACCAATTCCCGAATGGAAATGGGAAACCATCTCCATGGACTTCATCATAGTATTACCAAGATCAACTAAACAAAATGATGCCATCATAGTAGTTGTGGAAAAACTGAGCAAGGCTGCTCACTTCATACCCATCAAGTCAACTTGCAAGGAAATAGATATTGCTAACATTTTTATGAAATAAATATTTAGACTGCATGGAATGCCTAAGGAAATTATATTCGACATAGATACCAAATTTACTTCCAACTTTTGGAAATACATGTTTGCTGGTTTTGAAACAAAATTGCTCTTTAGTACATCCTATCACCCTCAAATTGATAGGAAGACAGAGAGGGTAAACTAGTTATTAGAAGACATGTTGAGGATGCATGTAATGCATCAACCCAAGAAATGTTGCCTACCACTGGTAGATTTTTCCTACAACAATGGTTATTGAGAGTCATTCAAAATGATCCCTTTTGAATCCCTCTATGGAAGGAAATGCAACATTCCAATCAACTAGAACAACCCACTAGACAAAGTTACAATCGGGCCAAATATGATAAAGGAAATGGAATAGCAAGTGATTCAGATCAGGAAAAATCTGAAGATAGCCTAGAATAGACAAAAGAGATATGCAGACATGAAAATGACTCCTAGAGAGTTCAAAGAAGGGGATCATGTGTATCTACAAGTTAGACCTAGGAAAATCTCTTTGAGGATGGGAGCTTGTGCCAAGTTGGGACCTCGGTATTGTGTACCCTTTGAAATTTTGGATAGAGTGGGACTAGTAGCCTATCGACTAGCACTTCCTCCCACAGTGAAGGAACACATTTTTTTCCATGTTTCTTTATTAAAGAAGTATGTACATGATTCTAATCATATTATTGACTGGTATTTGTTTCAGGTGGAACCCGAGGGATAATTCCTACCAGAACCGCAATGCATAATTGATAGGAAGGAAACCCCACTCAGGAATAGAACCATTACACAGGTCAAGGTGCAGTGAAAACACTTTGGTCTAGATGAGGCTACATGGGTAATGGAGGATGCCATGAGACAAGCATATCCATTTTTGTTTACTTATGTACATATAGAGAATATCGCCATATAGAACATCGAGGACGATGTTCCTTTAAGGGGGAAGGAATTATAATACCCCTGTTTCCCCAAGTTTTTAAATATAACTATAATTGGCCAAGAGACTATGGCAGACTAAATATGTGTGAATCTTTGACTTGATGAACCTTTGTATAAAAGGGTCAATGTATGAATTTCTATGTTATTAATATGAATTTGATATGTGTTTCACAACTGCTTAAAGAGGAGAGTTTTCCAAGATAGACCATGGATGCTATGAGAGATATGGTGAGGGGAAACCAAGAATGGTTGAGATGATCCTCACCAGACCAGTACCTACTCGGTGTAATTTCTCAATAGTCCTCTAACCCAGAAATGAATTACCAACTGAGTTGGTAGTTGGAAGGCCATCCTCAAGAGTTAATGAGGATATGGGGCACGGTACCCATCTATGAGGATTCTAGGCCTAAACATGAATTAGGATTCAGACCCACACAACCTTGCCGACGAAGGAAATAAAGAAGGTAATTCAAGGACATATACAAAGCTACAAGATAATAGAGCAGAGAAAACACTCTCCCGAGAAGAGAAGAGAAGCATACTTCGACTCTGGAGTTGAGAGGAAAAAGATGAGCAATAAGATCATTTTGGTTGAAAGAAGCCATGGGTAAGGTTTGGCCATAATTTGATAAACGAGGCTAACAAGTGACTGAGGAAGTACTCGTGCAGACCTCCTTGCTTGGACTAGAGAAAACTAGTTGCCAAGTTCTCATGTAGACCTCATTTCTTGATTTTCCATGTTTGCTTCTTAACAATTGCAAAATTTCCACCACTCTAGGATTTACATAACTATCGCTAGCCCCTGAATCAATTAAAATAGTAAAGGAGTGGTTGTTGATCATACCTTCCACTTCAATCATGTGCGACTGATATTCTTCTTATCTGTTGTTCAGGGCTACATACATCCTTGGTACTCTACTACCCATGTCCTCCACTGTTTCTTCCTACTAAACACAGTGGACAAATCTCACTTTGTCATTTCTATGGGGGTAATATTTGTACCTATGATTTCTTTTACAACCCTAACATTCCATAGGTGTTTGTATTGGCATTTTCCCACCTACTTTAACTTTCCTGGGCTCTCTAAAACCCGACTTTCCTTGAGGGATATTCCTGAAAAACGGTGGTTTGATTCCCTTTTTCCTCTGGTCCCTCTTAAACTTTTTCTTGTCTTCCCAAGATTTTTGGAAAGTAGTCTTTTCTTTTTGTTGATCATATAATCATTTTTCTCTCCTTATAGATTCTTCCATAGTCTTTGGGTCATCATACTAGATCTTGTCACTAATGGAAGATGGCAGTCCATTCATATACCTTTGAATCTTGACAGTCTCATCCTTGATGAAGGGAACATACTTCAACAATTCCAAAAACCTTCATTCATATTCATCAATGGTCATGCTGCCCAGCTTGAGTTCAAAGAACTCTTTCATCTTTCTGTCATAGTATATTTTATTCAAGTACTTCCTTTCAAAATGCTTCTTGAACTCCCTCCAAGTAACATTCTTCTCTCTAACATGTTGTACTTTCACAAGCTACTCCCACCATATGGATGTTGTTCCTTTAAGTTGGTAAATGACAATTTTTCCCTCTGCATGAGAAGAATAGTTCTGCAGTTGGAAATATTTCCTCATGCCCAACAACCAAGTCTCAACATCTTCATCTTTCTTGTGTTCTTCGTCAAAAGTAGGAGGTTTAATCTTGTTCATTTCACCCTTCAGTTCATTCACTCCAGATATCCTATGCTTTCTAGTAGGAGATGGGATTGAAATACTATGTTCCTCATTATTGGAATGTTTCAGGAAGTGATGATGATGCCTACTAACGCTTCTTGATCTTCTTTTCCTCTTAGGGTTATTGCGACTCCCGTTTTTTCTTGATTCACTCTCCTTATCTAAATGATTTTTTATTCTTTCTAGACTTTGCATCAACTTTAAGTTGAATTTTCCTTGTTGATCCCTGGATTTCATGAGATTTTTGTTATCTGCTCGGTGAACCTAGGCATATTTCTGCAATCATTCAATGATTTTCATCATATGCCCTTCCTTGTCCATCTCTCCTCTGTTCCCATTGGAGTTTGATTCTTCCACTCCTAAATGGACATCCATTCCTTTTACTTCATTCTCCGAATTGGAAGCATTATGTGTCTCCTCCATTTATCTACACTCAGTGGCAATTCGTTGCGATCCTGACACCCGTTGAACTCTACAAACACAATGTGCAGTCAACCGAAATTTGTCAGGCCACCATTATTTAAAAATTTCCACAACATTCATAAACCAATATGATTTAAGAAAACGTTCAGATTTCATTTTCTTTCCGAGATTTTCTCTACTCTCTAATAATTTTCAAGAACTAGCCCGTTCCTCTTAGTCCCCAACCCATGTGATCACAGGCCGTTACCAAGTGCTAATTCAAAAGGTGCTTACTCAGGCCTTCGACTTCGAAAATTTTCAAAGCACAACACAAAAATCCCTCGGAGTTCTGAGTTACGGAACTCACGAAGTAGAGTGGATCAATAGTCCAAATCTACTCAGCATCCAACGACTGACACTCACTATGGAACCTCAG
Source organism: Picea engelmannii (assembly GCA_009831015.1). NCBI lineage: Eukaryota > Viridiplantae > Streptophyta > Pinopsida > Pinales > Pinaceae > Picea > Picea engelmannii. The sequence goes on from ML793802.1 coordinate 362,827, forward strand.
GTGTCTGAGTTCCGAGACTTCGGGTCCTCAAGACTTTGGAACTTCGAAGGATCTCGTATCCACACATCCAAACTATTAATCTCAGAACATTCCCAAACACCTTTGGTGATGTCGTTATGTCACATCACTTAACGTTTTACAATTGTGGGGGCATGCAATGGTGGTTTGGAGTAACCTGCCTTTAATCCCACAATTCTTCTGATGCTAGCATGTAACCCCTTGGTGAAATCACAGTTTAGATTGTGGGACCGCCTTGGACAATTAACTTCCGTGCAACTTGGATCCCTGCAATGCCTTCTGGCCGTTGATCTTGATGTATTGTGATCAACGCTGCTATGGGTTCTCCGACCTTTAACTTCGTTACATAACCTTGGGTTCCACTAAACCTTCTCATATAGGATGCCACATGGCAGAATACTAGCGGCTGATATGTGGTCCATTCATATGGGTGACACGCGTCACGTTCCAAATTTCATTTCAATATTCCACGGGTTCAAAACCCACTAACACGTGGCACACATCCCATGTGTCCACATCACCTCCAGGTGATGTCATCATGACTCACCACTTTGGCTCTTCAGGCTTCGGAGCTTCATACTTCAAGAGTTTCAACTCCTCTACGCTCACTGTTTCCCGAAGTGCTTTCCCCCAGAGTTCACGATCTACCGACGCGTGTCCTCCTCCACAATCAATGACTATGAGTGACTTTGAAACTTTAGGATTAAGGAGTTTCAAACTCACAACACTTGAAATCCTCTGAAGTGACTTTCCCCGAAGTCTCAAATCTATTGACACGTACCCCTCTAGCAACCAACGACTAGTATCTACATCGTATGTTTCACTTTCTTCTCGATCACAGAACTTCTGAAGTGTTACCACTCTAGATTTGTGGATCTTGTGCCACCTGTATGTTGATATTATGGTAGCTTTGGGAGGTATGAACCTCTATTGTGACCTTTGACAAGATGAGAATGTTCTGGAAGAAAGAAAAGAAATGAAAGTAACCCTAGATGATATGTCGGTTGAAGAGAGATAACTAATATGAATTAATTAGTACCCAGAGAGAGAAGTCATCCTAGGAAAATCTTCCAGGAATACTATAAATACAGGGCACCAGTCTCTCATTTGACACATTTCTCAGAATTGCAGAAAGCCAGTTCTATTCACTGCAGTCTAACAGTCTTGTGCACAAGTCTTGGGGAAGGTGCTGCGCTAGTTTTGGGTGGGACTCTCTGATCAGCTTTGGTTACTTCTTTCTTGTTGCATTAGCCTTGCCTAGCTATTTAATTTCTACCGGGATTCTTCTCTCTCTCAAGGTCAAGGTTCTCGGAGGGTGGCTTCGGCCTATGGTTGGGTGACAATAGTGATATTGTTAATGGTAAAACGAGCACATTCATTCATATTCTAAAAGGTTATGGGCCCACACCTTCTTCATTTAGTCTAACCGTTGGAAGGAAGCATAGCCATTAGGATACTGATCTTGTTGAGGAACTGATGCTAGGGTTACTAGCAGGAGAAGCTTCCAAAACACTGTCGCTAGGGTTACTAGCAGGAGCAGTTGCAGAAACCCTAAATCCTAGATCTGACACCTTGTGATGGAGCATATCGCTCAAGGAGAAGATATTCAAATGCACCCTAGTTCAGTGAACCTTTTGGTTCTCTCAAAAGACAAAAATGTTAGAGTTGAAGTTTTGGACGAAGGCATGACCATCTACCAGTCAACCGGCGACATCTGTGAAAAGATCAGTCTTCTACACTACTCAGTACTCACTGGAATGATAGAAGAGGACATGTGGATAATCGATAGTGGAGCTTCTAGGCACATGACGAGAGATCAAGCTAGACTTTCAAATATAAATGATAAGAAGACATCTTACAAGGTAGATCTTGGAGACAAAATCACTTACCCATTCGAAGTATTTGGACAAGCCTTCGTCAAGTTGAAAATAAGTAACAATGTTCATTTAAGCAATGCTTTATATGTACCTAGTTTAGAAAATAATCTTGTATCGATATCTTGCCTAGAATACAAAGGAAACATAATAGCTTTTGTAGATGGAAAAGTGTTATCTTGGCATAAATATTCCAACATAGAGAATGCTAGGGTTATTTGAAGTCGTGAAGGAAACCTATATAGACTACTAGAACAAAATGAAGAAGCTCTCGTACATGACGAAGTAAATCCCAATGAAATTTGGAACATAAGGTACACTCATATTAATTATCAAGAATTACTTTTTCTCAAAAGGATGGTTGAAGGAATACTAGAATTTCAATCTACACATGAAGGAATTTGCAAAGGATGTGCTCTTGGGAAGAATATCAATAAACCATTCCCAAGCAACAACAACAAATCTAAGGAGATTCTAGATCTGATACATTGAGATGTTTGTGGTCCAATGCCAGTCAAATCCCTAGGAGGACTCTTTACTACTTAATCTTCATAGATCATTATTCAAGAAAAACTTGGTTATATGTACTAAAGACAAAAGACGAAGTATTCAACAAGTTTCAAGAATTCAAAGCAAAAATAGAGAACCTCACAAACAAGAAGATCAAGACATTAAGAACATGCAATGGAGGAGAATACACCTCGAAGGAATTCATTGCATTCTGCAAATCGACAGGGATTAGGAGGGAGCTAACTATTCCTCATAATCCTCAATAAAATGGTGTAGCAGAAAGAAAGAACAGATCCATCGAAGAAACAGTAAAAGCACTACTAAATGATCAAGGTTTATCTATGTTCCTATGGGGAGAAGAATCCATGACAACAATATACGTGAAAAACATAAGTCCTCATCGCATATTGAAGGACATGACTCCAAAAGAAGCCTTCTCAAGTAAGAAACCTAATGTGGAAAACCTCAAAATATTTGGATGTCCTGTTTACTCTCACATTCCCAAGGATAAAAGGAATAAACTAGAACCCTCGGGAAAGAAGGGGATATTTGTGGGATATAGTGATTCATCCAAGGCTTATATAATCTATATTCCAGAACAACATAATATCGAAGTCAAAAGAGACGTAACATTTAATGAAAAGATGGCTTTCAAGAAATCCATAGAAGAAACTATAGAAGAAGAAGAGATTGAAGAACCTATTGAAGAAAGCACATAAAACCAATATGATGAAAAGGAACAACCTAATCATCCTATGCAACCATGTGAAACCATTGATTTAGATATCATACCTAAGACCAAGAAACGACCATCTTGGCTTGAAGCTACCTTATAAGATGCAGAAAGACTCAAGATTCCAGAAGGAACATTCAGAAAAAGTAAGAAGCCTAAAATATTCTCAAGTTATGCAGCATATATGACGAAGCTTCTAGATGAAGAACCTACCACATATGAAGAAGCAGTTCAAAAGGAACAATGGAAAGAAGCTATGATGAAAGAAAACCAATCCATTATGAAAAATGATGTATGGGAAATCGTACCTATACCTAAAGAAAAATCAATGGTAACTTCAAAATGGGTATATAAGATCAAACATCCAGCAGACGGAAGCATGGATAAATATAAAGCAAGATTCGTATCTAGAGGGTTCTCCCGGAAGGAGGGAGAAGATTATGATGAAAATTTTGCTCTGATTGTTAGATATACTTCCATTAGAGCTATCATATCTCTTTCTGCTTCCATGGGATGGAACTTACATTAGATGTATGTAAAGACAACTTTCCTCAATGGAGCAATCGAAGAAGAAGTATATATTGAACAACCTCAAGGGTTTGAGGTACATTCCAGAGACACTCACGTTTGTAGATTAAAGAAAGCCCTATATGGACTCAAGCAAGCTCCAAGGGCTTGGTATTCTAGAATGGACAACTATCTAATGAGACTTGGTTTCTCCAAGAGTCATGCAGATCCAAACCTTTACTACAAAGTCCTGGACAATAAACCTATAATTATACTACTATATGTTGACGATCTATTCATAATAGGTGAAGAGTCTCTCATCATCCAGTGCAAGAAGGAACTAGCTTCTGAATTTGATATGAAATATCTAGGTCTTATGCATTATTACTTGGGACTAGAAGTATGGCAGAAGCATGGTGAAGTATTCCTTGGGAAAGGAAAGTACACAATAAAGATCCTTCAAAAGTTTGGAATGATGGATTGTAAGTCCATGGACACTGCTATGAATACATATATAATAAAAGTGAAAGATCCAGATTCTGATCCAGTAGATCCATCACTATATTGACAATTAATTGGGTCATTGATGTATTTGGTAAATACTCGACCAAACATTTGTTTTGCCATGAATACACTAAGCCAGTTCCAGGTGGAACCGAGACACGAGCATTGGATAGCTGAAAAGCATGTCTTAAGATATATTCGTGGGACAATAAACTATGGATTAATATATACCACATCCAGTGATATATAACTTCATGGATTCACAGACTCAGATTGGGTAGGAAGTGTAGAAGATAGAAAGAGTACTTCAAGAATGTGTTTTATCTTGGGCTTCCCTATGATATCTTGGGGCAGCAAGAAACAAAAGTTTGTCGCACTCAGCACAACATAAGTTGAATATATCGCATCATGTGAAGCATGCACAAAAGAAATATGGCTAAGGAAGTTAATCTCCAATTTATTTGATCAGATTCCAGATTCGACCATAATATATTGTGATAATCAGAGTTGTATAAGATTATCAGAACATCTCGTGTTTCATGAAAGGTCGAAACATTGATATCAAATACTACTTTATTCGAGATAAAGTCTAGGAAGGAGAGGTAAATCTCCAATAGATCCCCACAAATGAGAAGACAACAGACATCCTAACAAAACCTCTATCTAGAATAAAGTTTTCATATTTTCGAGAGAAGATGGGGATCGTGGAAATAACTCCCTTAGATGAAAGGGATGAAATGACTCTCTAGGTTGGGAGGGAGCACTGACATATTATTGAGGACATTCATTTTTAATATTGAAAAATAGTCCATCTTGGGAAGATTCTTTCCTGTTCGGAAAGTGGATTGAGATTTATGACGGATAGACATTTTCTAGTTCGAAAAATGGTCTAGATTGTTGATGTACCATAAACAACAACTTCCCATTTTGGTTAACATGGGGAGTGATCTAGGGTAGTCTCTATTCTTGAGGGTTACTCAAAAAGACTGGCCTGCCTCACCGGACAATGATTTCTCATTGTGGTTAACATGAGGAATGGTCTGTTTTGGAGGTTGGTACAAGACAATATTTTCCTCTTATGGTTAACAAGGGAAATGGTCCGAACAATCATTCCTTAGGGTGGATTCATTCTCTCCAGGTTTCACTTTGTTTAGTGATGAAGTAATGGCCCAGGGTGGGGAATGGTCCAGGCTCAGCAATCAAGGACATCCATTCCTTAGGGAAGATTCATTCTCTCCAGGTTACACTTTGTTTAGTGTCAGAGGAATGGCCCAGGGTGAGGAATGGTCCAGGCTCAGAAATCATAACAATCATTCTTCCTTGTTTGATAATAATAAGCCAGATAGTCCATTTTTTGATGTTCTACACTAAGGGAAGATATTCTTTCATATCTCACAGATGTAAGTGAAATATTGGCCTAGATGATTTAGTTTATTTTAACAATATTTTCTGTGCAGGTTGATATCAGATGATTGTTATGGAGACTACTTGTGTCTAGACAGTAGAGATATGCTACTGTGGTGGATATGTTCCATTGTTTGTGACTATGTGTCATGGTTTGAGTAGTTGTGTACTACCATGGATAGACACAATTGTGTTCTATCAATTGATATTGTACCAGTTGTCATGGAGATTATCCAGTTGGATAATAATGACAATGCTCATGATACTACCAGTTGAATGGTATGTTTGTGCTCAAGACCATTATCAGTTATACCTCCCTAGCTAGGAGGGAGTATTGATATTATGGTAGCTTCGAGAGGTATGAACCTTTATTGTGACCTTTGACAAGATGAGAACGTTCCGGAAGAAAACAAAGAAATGAAAGTAACCCTAGATGAGATGTCGATTGAAGAGAGATAACTAATATGAATTAATTAGTACCTAGAGAGAGAATTCGGCCCAGGCAAGTATGCCAGGAATACTATAAATACAGGGAACCAGTCTCTCATTTGACACACTTCTTAGAATTGCGGAAAGCTAGTTCTGCGCACTGTAGTCTAGTAGTCTTGTGCACAAGTCCTGGGGAAGGTGCTGCGCCAATTTTGGGTGGGAATTTCTTATCAGATTTGGTTACTTCTTGCTTGTTGCATTAGCCTTGCCTGGCTATTGAATTTCTACCAGTATTCTTCTCTTTGTCAAGGTCAAGGTGCTCGGAGGGTGGCTTCGACCTACGGTTGGGTGACAATAGTGATATTGTCAATGGTAAAATGAGCACATTCATTCATATTCTAAAACTATCAACCTGGATCGAAAGACTGTCGATCCTTTGCACTTAGATCTGACAGCTTGGAATCTATTTCCTCCTCAACGCTCTCATTTTCTTTCTTGGACACAGATCTAACGGTCCAAACTCCTTCCAACAACAGATCTGATGACTTCTATCTCTCCTCCTCCTGAGCTTCATTTCTCAAACCCCTTTCTCCTTAGAGGGTTGCTTTGACACTTAGTCTACTTTCAGATCTGTACACTCCTTGAAATAGATATTTGTATCCCTCCATGAGAAAACTCAATCTATTTCTCCCGATATTTTTTAGTCAAAGACTCTGTCGATGCACTCCTTGGACCCAGGGACACTCTGAACCTCAAATTTTGTCCCTTTCAACAATAATTCACTCTGAAATCCATGTCTCGTTAACCTCTAACCTGGCCCATCCAGGCTGAGTGTCGAAACTATGCTCTGATACCAATTTGTAACATCCTCTACCCTCCAGAGAAAAGGTAATGCTGCCATGCGGAATATACACTTATATGATATATATGCATTTTAATGAATTTAAAACACTTAATCACGATAACACAGAATTAATGCTACCAGTTCAGATTCAAACAAGATTAACAGTAAATCCACATGCAACGAAATACATGATAACATTCAAGCATCACAAAACATGAATAAAATACATAATTAAGAACAAAAATGATACTTGTCTTTTAGCTGGAGTAAATCCATCAACTGCATGCAGACCTTCCACGAACCTCCCAACCTTAGACTACGTTGTTCATCACTCTTAGCAGTAGGTCACCCCCAAGTTGGGACTAAACTCCACCGGGCAAGGGAATTCTAGGCTTGGCAAAGACAACAAGGAAGTTTCACAAAGCAACAGGAAGGAACTTTTATCCTAGGAGCCACTTATGCCCACAACCCACAAACCCTCATTCCCCACGCGCCTGCTCCACCCCAGGAGGATACACCTTTACTAATACAAGTCCATCGGCTAGTTCACCTCCCTTACCTTGGGCTTCAACAACATGCTAGACCATAAGTCCCAGAGTACTCTAGCTACTATGGGAATCCCTTCAAAGAGAACTCACTTCCCAAAAAACTCTCTCACCTAGGAGAGTTTCTCACAGGCCTAACAACCTACCTCTTCAACCAGTCTTCGACTCAACAACAACCAGGTATGGGTGAAAACAACAACAACAACAACATCAATAGGGAAAAATGGGTATGGACACCCAAAAAAGGAATCATCCTCACGCTAAGTCACAACATGGCTCAAGCAATTACAATTGCACCGGCTTCACAAGAAGCAGCACAGGACGACTTCATGGTTTCTATTTTCAGAGATGCGTGAGGTTATCCAAAGGTCAGATGATGAAGGTCTCAGGTTCACGTGTAGGATGGTATAATGGCAAGATGAAATCAAGTGGAGGATAGAAGAATGGGAACCCCTCAATATGAGCTGACGCTTCAGCTTTAACTGCATGCGCCCAGGTGGACACCTTTTTTTCTGGAGTTGCATGATTTCCATTTAGCCTATGTACCACTTTACATGAACTTAGGATAACAAAAACATATCATGTTCACCTTAGTCTTCAGGAAACAATATTAAAATATTATTCCTCTAGAGGTAAACCCCCTAGCTTAGCCCCTAGGACCAAACACTTAGCCCCCCCTTCCTTATCCTACTTAGTGGAGGTTAGTCCCACATAACTCTTCTTCATGGTCGTTCTACACGCAACAATGTTTATATTTATTTATTAATGATCTTCATAATTACATATACAAAAACTAGGCTCATTGACCTTGGCATTTGGCTCACCAACCTAATAAACACATAAGCCTTTCATCTTATAACCACTTGGCTCACCAGCCTATAAGAAAAATTACAATTCAGAAGGGGCTCGACCTTGGGGTATTACACATTCCTCTTGCCTCAAATTTGGGTGGCTCATATTCCATTAGTGAAGATGATGTACATTTGAGAGGAATTTTTACTCTTCAAATTGGTGCTCAATATGATCTCATGTATATAACTCATGTTCTTCAAGTGAATGAATGTTCTTTCCATTATTTTGATAGAAACATGATTGCAGTTCATAAAACATTTCGGGAAAAAATTGATAGTCTCTAAGCTGTCCAAATGTTCCATGTTTTCCATGAATATTATCCTGGAATCCAAATTTTGAGAGGGTCTGAAGGACCTATTTGTAAAAGGCGTAAGAGTGAGAAAGGTTCCCATAGTTTCTCCCATTGGAATAAAATGGATCCAACTGACCAAACTCATGTTATAGGATTACTTACCCAAGTTGAAGATATGTTAATAGAACATGTTAATCCAATACTGCAAGTGACACATGCTTGTGGTGGGAAATATACATATAGTGGTCACACAATTATCTTTGTGCAAGATATTTCCATGATTGAAAGAAACCTTCCATGACATGTTGAACATCTTGACATCCTCATTGTCAAGAGACGCGATGCACAATCCAAATATTATGAATGTTATTTCAAGAGATCATGAGTTTTGAATGTGTCGTGTTACAAAATTCAAATGGAGAAATATTACAAGGATGTTGAAATTGACATCTATTCAATTGTTTTTCTACCTAAAAGACCAATAGATGTGATGTGTCAACTGGGATTAAATTTATTGATTGTGATATTGAAGAAATAGAGAGGAATGTTGTTGAAATTCAAGATTTACCTCCTGATCATTTTCATGCTCAACCTTCATATTTTGTTGCTTGAATACTTGATGAATAGAGATAAATGAAAGAAATAATAACATTCATTGAAAATGCAGATTTCGCGCATATTGAACCATTGGACTGGCCAGATATTGGATTGTCTCACATAAATGAATATAATACAAAAGGGTTATTAGTCATGTTTTAACCCACATTATTCCCCATCGGTGAGGTTGAATGCTTGCATTCAAATATTTGTAATATTCAGTTGTGTGAATATGGATTACATCTACTTAGATACTTTGATCAGATATTTGGAATCCATCCACACTTTCTATATTTATTATTGAACATGATTATGCATCATCGTAGTCAATAAATTGTTGTAGTCTTTGTAAATACAAATCTACATGATAACTCACCTACAACAATTCAAGAATTGCAGAAACAACTAATTGATTTACCTAACATAAATATGGTTGAGCATATTATGCATTTTAGTTCTACTCTTTGAGGTAGAAGGGCCTACTGGACAAAGTGTTGTACTGAACTGACTGACATGATTAATTAGTTGAGTTTTCTAACATTATTTTTTACTTTGAGTGCAACTGATACAAAGTGGCTTGACTTACACAATTCCATGCCCAGAAATGAACATTGTCATTGTTTAAATGAATGTCATAAAAACATTGAAGATGTCATCTAGTACCCCCATCTTGTTTCCGTGTTTATGCATCAAAGATTTGATATATTTAAGGAATAATTCATCAAAAATTATCTTCGAGCTAAATAAATTTCGTACATGCTTGTTTTGTTGGATTTCTTCTTTTTAGTTTTGGTTCATTTTCCTCTTGTTGTATTTAAGCTATATATATTAACTATATATATATTTTAGGTATGAGTGGAAAAAACATAGAGGTTCATCCCACATTCATGGATTCTTGTGGTTGGAAGGTGCTCCAAACATGGACACATTGGATTGTTCAAATCCTTCTAATGTGCATGCTGCAAAGGAATTATTTGATATATATGTAACAACATGGAATCCATGTGATATTCCTCGATGAAACATACTGGTTCCTCAAATCCTAAATGATGATCCATGGGTTTTAAATAGTGAAAAAATTCTCTCTTTCAATCTTCATGACGATTATGATAATTTGTTAAATCGTATTCAAAACATACAAAGTGCAGTGCAGATTCTTGTTTGTGAAAAAATGGGTCTAATATCACATGTTGATACAATGCTCCATGTGAGGTTCATTATGATTCAATATTGTTCATATATAAGAAAGGGAAAAAGAAATATGAGCATGCATGAAATGATGATAGGATAAATGTACATAATGTTGATCTTGTTGCAATGTGTCACATTCATGTTGATTTTCAGCCAGTGTTTTCTTGACATGTTGTCTTGAAATATATTGTAAAGTATGCTTCTAGAGAATAAAAGAGGTCATAAATTTATCAAGATATGTTTACTAGAATGTCAAATGCAAGCAACTCAAACGATCATGCATTGTGTGCATACAAAATGTTCCTTGCAGAAACCCTTCTTGACCATGACATTGGAACAAAAGAAACATTCCATATGTTATTAAATGTAGCTCTTGTTATTTGTAGTAGGAAATTATTTTCCTTGAATGTTGCTAGAAAGGTATTCAAGAAAGTATCTAATGATCCCCATCAATTTTCATCTTCAGATAGTTTTTTTCAAATATATTAAAATCAACCTTGTTTTCTTGAAGATTTGTCTATGATATGAATAACATGATCTTGGAACTTTGATGAAATAAATAAGAAAGAAATATGGAAACATAAATATGTTCATGCCATTTTTTTTTAGTTTGTTCATGTTTTTATTCTATTCCCAATGATGCTTCAGATGAATTTGATAGTTTATATTGTACTGAGTTACTTTTGTACAAACCATTTTGTAATATTCCCATTTATATTGGCCTCTCCAGTGAAACAATTATTGAAAATTGGTGGAATTTATAATATCGAGCATGGCATGTTGATCATGCCCCTTTATCTTCTATTACTTCTGAAGAAGATGAAGGTTCCCATGAACATGCAACCATTGTTGAAGACTATTTTGAAGAATGGCAAGTTTTGTCTCTTTTGATACCTCTAAATAATGACACTAGTTTTGACATTCAGACTGTTGGTCAAAGGGATTTTGATATATGCTTTAATTGGGAGCAATAAATGGTTTCAAATGGTGTCGTATAAGAAGCTATACATTTTATAAAAAATTCCAAATATAGGGGTGTTATTGTTGAAAATTATCTTAGCACAATTCCTTTACCAACATCATTTTCAAAGAAACAATGACTTTCTTTTGAGAACATATTACGACACTCAATTGAATATGAACATTTTGAACCTTTTCACATGATGCACTACTGGAACTAGACATGATTTTCTTATTCATTATATTTCTCATACTATTTATGTTTCAATAGCTAATGGCCATATTCCTTTGATTTTACTTGCTCCAACATGAATAAATCCTTTTAATATACATTCCAAAATAATACACTCTGCTCTAAACATTCCTATCAAAGATATGTGATCTCTACAATGGGAAATATCTTGCAATATTTCAAGAATAAATGAGGCATATTAGACATATTTTCATTAATGAAATGAGATTTCTAGGACCAAAATTATTCATACAGATGGACTCTCTATTATGAGAAGCATTTCCTAATAAAAAATATTGTCCTTTTGGTGGTAGATCCATCATTCTTTTTGGGTGACCTTGGCCAATTTCCTCATGTGAAAGATAAGCCTTTGTATGCATGTAATACAACAGGGAAAGTTTTATGGAAAAAATTAAACATTGTTGATACTTTGGATACAATATTCTGACAGTAAGGGAATCACCCAAGGAAATCCACTTTTTGATAACTCTTGACTAACATAAGAAATGTTGAACCCATTATTTCTTATTGAGATCTTCTTATGTCACGGGATATGAGTTTGCCTCCTATGGAAATAAGTTTATTTAATTTAGAAATTCACTTTTTCCCAACAACTTGTTTGCTCACCTTGCATAAAAGGAAAATGATAAAATCATTAAATTATCGAATTGCACGATCTATAGATGAGCATATAACATGGGATGGAATTAATGGTTTTGATGATGATCAATTGGAACATGATGTTTTTTTATGCCCTAGTCAATGTGTCATTTTGACATGTAACTTGTGGGTTGAAGATGGCTTAATTAATGGTGCAATTGGTTACATTGATTTTTTTTTTTATATATTCCTTGTACAAATCCACCCCAACTTCCAATGTTCACTACTGTTCCTTTTTATAACTACATTGGTGTTCCATTTGATGTAAATAATCCCAACATTGTTCCAACAAAACCTATTACAAGAGGAAATAAAAAACATATGCCTCTAAAGATAACATGGAACCTTACTATACATAAATCACAAGGGTTGAATTTATATCGGGCTACAATCGATATTGGGAAGAAAAAGAGGTAGGGGTTGACCTTCACTTCCATATCAAGAGTGAAATTGATAGATGGTTTTCAGCTTTATCTTTTCATCACTATGCCAAGACGAAAAATAGTTCTTATGTTACTATTCGGAAGAAAGAGGAGAAATGATTACAATTGTTATCATTGTAACATCCCATGTAAACACTTTATCATAGAATGCATGTGTTTTGTTCGTTTTATTGTATTCAAAATTATTATTCTTGTATTAATCCTTTCTTCAATTTTCTTTATATGTTGTATACCTTCAATAGTTAAATTTTACTATTTCTATAACAAAAGCATCATTATTTATCTTTTTATATTTGTTTACTACTAACCAATAACATTTAAACTATCATATATTACTACACATAACATGTTGTAAGGGAAAAAATGTTAAGATGCATGTAAAATGAAAACATGCAATCTTCTACATGTAGTCTGGCTTGCCAAACATTTTTGTAACTGAGGAAGAAAAAATTGTTATTTTCATAAACACTAAATATGATCACTACCTGACATGCTGGACCATTCCACTTATTTGATGAAACTTTGTTATTTTTGTCTACATTGAAGGAAATGCTATGCACATTTGTGCATATTTCTAACATGGATATGGGGAGAAAGTTGAGAATAGAATGACTTCAGAGACAACATGGTCACGGTCAAGCTGATCTTAATTGGTGTTGTGCATGCAACCAATCAAGTTGCACTTTAGAATAGGTTTTTGGCATTTTAAGGGATTTTAAGATTTTTTGACATTTGGAAACTTCATTTTATGAAGTTTAAACATAAATATTGTTTTATGCATTTTATTTAAAACTACATATTTTGTCCATTTCCTTCTATGTTCTATGTTGTGGAATCATTTGTATTGGTTCTTTTTATATTGTCCATCAGAATATTATTATTTCTACTTTTCATATTTTAGATATTCCTTAAACTTTTTTCTTATTACTATTCACTTTAACAATGTTACAATACAATAAAGAGAATCATATTTTTTCTTTTTTTTTTATTATGTCATAACGTAAAGAAGACTATCTCTTCAATAATTATTGCCCATATGTTGCAATGCCACATATTTTTTAAATATATGCACCAAGTATTACCTTTATTACTCTTGAAATGTTTATATGTGTCATTCCATTCAACTTAATCACTTTATTACCTTTAAATTGTCACAATATTTTTGAAATAAACTTATTTTTTCTTTTATACATGTCAACTATATATTATTTCCCCTTCCTACTATGTTTGTACTTTCCATATGTTGTAATGTCTAATATTCTTCATAATTTTATTCTATAATAAACAAAACTTCATTACATAACTTCATATTCAAGTTATTCCTTTTTTTAAAATTGTCACAATATGGTATAATACTAAAGTTTAACTCTTAATTTATTAAACTTAAACATAATCTCTTGTATTTTTAGTGATTTATTTAATTTCTATTGGTTGTGAAGCCTACTTATCTTCCTGATTTAGCTGCTTGTATTCCTATCTCCATTTTGTCTAGGATTTGGGGGGGAACTACACCCCCCGACTAGGAGGCATGGCGATCAGTGGGCCCCCATTCGGGGGTCCGGGGATCCGCCCCCAAGGAATATTTTTGGGAAAATTGCCTTGTAAAATATTGTAATTTTGTAGTCAATCTAGACCGTTCATTACACAGTCGCAAATATGATGGTAGAAGTTATGTTAGGGTTTTCATCCAAAAAGGAAACCTATTTTGTATGAGGGCATTGTATTGCAAATGTGTATGGGTGTGAATATTGTATTATGAGAGAGGAGACTATGAGCAAAAGAAGAGGAAGTTATAATGGATGTGTTGTAGGTTGTATCCCTTCATGTTTTGGATAATAATAAAGGAAGGAATTGGAAATTTCTTTGGTGGGCGTAGCCCACATTGGGTGAACCACATATATCTTTGTCTCTATTGTCTTGTGAATCTTCTTTGTTTTATTTCCGCATTTAGTTTATTTTATTGCCCTACGATCCTATTTTTCTAACAATGTCAAGCTCTCAGATGTCACATCTCTCAAATAATATTAAGTTATTGGCAATCAATTACTTACTTTTAAATTGTCACTATATCACATTGTTTTATAGTCAATTTCTAGAAGTATTACTATTGAAGTCCATCTTTATGAAAAACAATTAACATTCAATTCAATGATAAGGTTGCTTATAAATGTCGCAACATGACAATTTCTTTAAATCATCCTCCTATTTTTTTTCTCATAGATTGTGGCAATGTTTTATAACATTTATCTTTCCCATAGTATAAACTTCTTCATGATTCAAAAACCCTTAATGAAAAAAATAAATTTATATAATCCTTAATGAAAAACATGAATTTATATAACCCTTGATGTAACGTTACAATGTGACTAAACCTACCATCCTTCCATGAACATCACAATATGACGGGCATTCTAAAACCTCAATATGTTACTAAAATTTTCCTTTCTGACATTGTGACAAAAATTATCCAACGTCGCTTTGTGACAAAAAATCCTAATGTCACTTTGTGACAAACACATATCAACATCAAATTGTTATGAACATACTCCCATGAACATAACAATGTTATGTGCATAATGAAACCCCAATATGTGAGTAACCAAGTTTCTTTTGTGACATTGTGACAAAGTTTCCAATGTCACATTCCAACGAACAATATTTCTGATGTCACTTTGTGGAAAACACATCCCAACATTGCATTTAGATTATCATTTTCCTTCGTAGCAATGTGATGAACATAGTCAACATCAACCTAGTAAACCATTATCCTTTGAACCCATTCCCTTTCATATTTAACCATGGTGATCCATTTTCAACCATGGTCATGTTTAGTCATACTCATTCATATTCAAATTGTGACAATGTTCTATAAAATTTATTTTTCTCATAGCATACTCTTTTTCATGAAGAAATATAACCCTTAATGAAAGGCACAACTTTATATAGTCATTAAGGAAAAAAATTAATTTATATAACCCTTTATGTAATGTTGAAATGTCACTAAACCCAACATATCCTTCCACGAACATTGCAATGTGACGGTCATATTGAAACCTCACGGTGTTACCAACTTTTCCTTTGTGACATTGCAATGGACATTTTCCAACATTATAATATAAGAAACACATTCCCAATGTCCCATTGTGACAAACATTTCCTACCATCTCATTGTGAAGAACGTTCAACGCCCCATTGTGACAAACATTTCCAATATCATTTTTTTTTTGTGTGACTGGCAAAATCGACAACTCACGGTTCTCATACTCGCGTGACATAGGGTTGATTCGTGTATGCTACCTCTATAATCTCCATATACGTCCACACATTTCAAAAGCACGGAGCACGGGCAAATCGGGGTGAGAATCAAACGTGATACCTCCTTTTTACATTTCCTTTCATTTACACGACACTTGCCAATTGGTCTACACCCCTGCGGGCTCCAATATCAATTTATAAATACCAAGGTATAAAATAACAAATAAATGAACGCATACATACCCTAACCCCCTCTAGAATTGAACTTGTGACCTCTTATGAGGAAACACATGTTCTTAACCATTACGACCACTCAGGATATATTATTTCATATACACATATAGATAATTAATACATATAATTTATAATTTATAATTAATTGTAATTATATAATTAATAAACATAAGTAATAATTATGTATTTAATTATTTTATATATATATATATATATATTAACTATATACATATTATTAATCATAATATATTAACATTGATGATGATGATTAACGTCCACTAAGACCAATTGATCTATTAGACCTTAAGAATGTAAGAGATTACTTCGATTTCTTTAAAATTATACTTCTATGCTAAAAAATACATTGAGAGAAGTGTTCCAAGATCACCATAGTTTTGTTGACTTAGGCGGTTAGAAAGGTCTGTATTGTAGAAAATATTTTTTAAATAGGATTTAATATGGGTATATGAAAGGAAATATAAGAGGAAGTGTTTTTCGTATTCTACCCTCTTAGTGTAACAAAGATGACAGAGTCTTTCATCCCTCAGTGTTTTGGGAGTTGTTCAATGCCCAGTTTCACTATGTAGATCATGAGATTTTGTTCTTATTTTAGAAATGTTGATTTTCTTCTTTGCACTTATCAAAACTAAGAGGTAATTTTGATCTTCTAAATTAGGGTTGACTACCTCCTTGTAGTATCTTAATGTCCTTTTATCCACTAATTCTTGTTGGAACATCAAGAATTGATGGTTCATCACAAATATCCTAGGTTCAATCAGTCAAGAGGTCGACCTACATCTAGATATAATTGGTCGGTAAATCGACCTACACACTATATCAGACATTCAAGTAGTCGACATGCATAACCGTCAGAAAGATAACCAATAGTTGAATATATTAAGGAGGCAGATCAACCAACCTAGTAGTCTACTACGAGATGGATGCATAGGCCATTGGGTCGTGTATCCATGTTGAGGCAACTTGTTATAGATTATTTTGAAGAGTAAAATCTAATAGTCAATGATTATATGTGGACAAGATCTTCCAGATTCTATGGAATTTGGTTAGATATTGAGACGATAAATAAAATACCCGTTGGGTCATTTTTATCATGGAGATTAGGAAATCAAGATACAATATGTATTGTTATGTTATGAATAGAGTGCGCTCTACTTGTAAGTGTTGTAACAGTGTATTTAGACACCACCCTTTGTATTTTAAAATTTGTTGTTCCTCTTTTATTATTTGCGGTACTGTGTTCTCTATTACATGTCGTGTTCCACCCCATTCCCCTACATGGTATCAAAGCAGATGGTTTAAAACCTCAACCTGTTATCTACAAACCTTATTGATTCAGATATGTTGTGTGAATGAATCTGGGCCAATGGTTTGATGATTGGAACTTATTAAAACAGATCAATTTCTATCTAGATATCAAAGATGAATTCAAATATTTATCTTGTTGTTATGAACAGATTGAATTATGCAGTATGGGAATGAGATATGGAAACCCTATTGAAGAGAAAATCACTATGGAACTATACAATGGTTTCAATTCCATATCGAACAGAGGACCAAGCAAAGTTTTTTTTTGATGGAAAGAAGGATGAGGTTGTAGTAGTCATCAGTACCTACATATTTCTAGAGATTCGATTTCACCTCGGTGGAATTGATTGTCCTCATCAATTCTAGAACAAGTTGAAATCAATGTTTGATCGAGTCGACAAGAGCCATGACATGTAGTTGGAGAAAAAGTTGATCTCTCTTGATCCTCACTCTTTTGATATAATGGAAGGCTATTTGACATGTGTCAAAGAAATCCAGCTAAAATTTGGGCGAATGTTGAAATAACTATCATAAGAAGGATGGACAACTCATAGATATGGTCTTGATGAAATTGAGAGCACAATTCGACATGTTTGTTTTAACTTTCCGCACGAAATGGGAAGAATGTAAGGAAGATGGTAAGGATTGCACCTTTGGAGATTTCTATGGTATTTTGATTATTGATTAGTAGAGATTGCTCGAAGAAGGAACTATTGGTGGTAAACATCATGCCCACTTTCTCAAGGGAAAGGGAAAGATAGATCCCAACGAAAGAGTATGGTTTAATTTCTCTACACGGAAACTTGCATACAGTGACCAGAAACCTTAGAGATGTGTAGATGCACCACAATGAATTCGAATGAAGAAGACATGTTAGTACTATGGAAATAATTTACATGTGGATAAATTATTTTATAAGAAACAAGACGAGTTAGAGGAGAAGGTTGAATTCCGTAAAGGTGACGTGTTTTCTATACACCCACCCATTGATAATCTCACCTTCAAAGTCATAACTTCTCAGGCCCTAATTTATCATTCTACGTAGAATAAATGGGTAGTCAATTTTTGGTGCACTCATCACATGGCTAATGATGCCTCCTTATTCACGTGTTTAGATTAAGATAAGGAGAGGAAACTATGTGTTGCTACTTATTTTTCTCTAGATGTTTTTGGTCGGGGATATGTTTCTTGTTGACATGGGAAGATTGTCAATGTCTATCATGTGCCAAATCTCAATGCCAATCTCTTGTTTTTTTCTCATTTAACATAGATAGGAAATAATGTGTAAGTTTGGCCAGATCAGTTCTGTGTTCATGATTTGAAGAAAGGTAAGTCGGTTTTCACCGACAATATTCTCAACATGATGGACAATTTGTACAAGTTATGTGGCATGAATTGTCCAAAACCTGAACCAATTACACTTATTTCTCACACTAGTGAGTGAAGTTGAATTTGGCATGAGCGAATTGGACACTTGAATTTCTGAAGTTGGCAAGCACTGGCAACACAGAATATGGTTGTTGTTCTACGAAAGGTGTTTCCCCCTGAAGGAGTATGTAAGGTGTATGTGCTTGGGAAGCATCATCATGCACCATTCGACTCTGGAAAAGTGTGGCAAGAAAATAACCCACTGGATTTGATTCATAGTGATATTTGTTGCATCAATATACCTTCACTAGAAGGTGTAAGGTATATTTTGACTTTCATTGATGATTTTTTTCATTTCACATGAGTTTTTTTCAAGAATAACAAGAACCTTGTCTTTGATAAGTTCAAGGAATTTTGGGCCTTTGTTGAGAAGCAATGTGGTTGACCCATCAAATGATTGAGATCATATAATGGTGGTGAGTATGTCAATCAACCTTTCAAAGAATACTTGCTTCAATATGGTATTGATTGGAAGTAGTCGGTTCCTCACAGACCTCAACATAATGGTGTCATATAATACAATAATCATACTTTAGATGAAATGGATATATGCATTTTCAAGGATAGAGATCTACCTACTCACATCCAAGATGAAGCGGTATACTGTGCAAACTATCTGCTCAATCGGATCTCGACTCGAGTTTTTCCTTCCATGACTCCAATATTCAACTGATGGTATGGGAAGCAGCCTTCATTATGCCACCTTCATATGTTTGGATGTGTTTCCTAGGATCAGATTCCTGATGATTTTAGAATATGAAAATAGGCATGCTTGCATCATGATGGACTACTTTGAAGTGTTGAAATCCTATTGACTCTTTGATCTTGTCAAACAACAAATCATTATCAGATGAAATGTATGGTTTGATGATAATTATTCTGGAATTAAGTTATTGAATACCTCCTATAGATTTCTATAGGATGAACTCCTTGTTGTTTTATCCAACATTGGTTCTTTTGTTCCATTCTTCAGTCCTTCGATTGAGCAGTCAAATTTTGTTCCTTTTCCAACTCAATCATTGACCTCTGACTTGAATAGTGCATCGCCTTCTATCTCAACTGGACCACCAATTGAATATCCTATGAATTTTGATCGACCTACTGAATGAAATCATAGTTCACCTATTTCTTGTGTACTCATATGGGTTTCCAAGACAATTGAAGTTGTTGGAGATGCCTCCTCTGAATGACAAACTCGAAGTCAAAAGAAACATGCCAGTGTTTTCTTAATGAATCATGTACTGTAAATTTATGATCCTATTTCCTAATCAAATGTTGATGGACAAACTGAATGGGAGTAGGATATATAGAAAAAAAATGATTCTCTATCAAAGAATCATACTTGGGACTTAGTTCCCCGATTGCAAGGAAAGAACATTGTGAAGTGTCGATGGGTCTACAGAACCAAATTTACCTATGATGATAATGTTGAGTTACATAAAGCATGCCTCGTTGAGAATGTATTTCCTCAACAAGAAGTCATCCAATACACTTAAACATTTTCCCCTGTAGAAAGATGAAATATGTTCAAATGATTCTTTCCCTTACTATTCGTTCTGGATGGAAAATCCATCAGATGGATGTGAAGAGTGATTTTCTTCATGGAGACCTATCTAAATAAATTTTCATGGAACAACTACCTGGATTTGTGAATGATTCAAATTTGGTATGCCAACTCAAGAAGTCTCTTTATGGTTTGAAGTAGCCTTCTCGATCTTGGTACGCTAAGATCAACTATTTATTTCTTCGACTTGGTTTCAAATGTTGTGAATCTGGTCACATCTTGTATGTAATTTATACCAACAGAGACACCTTAATTGTTTTTGTATATATATATGACTTACTTATTACTGAAAATAATAATGATCTCATCCTTAGAGTGAAGAAAAAACTTCTTGACTCCTTTGACATGACAAATCTTTGTACTCTACATTATTTTTTGGGTCTTCAAGTACTACCACTTTGTGATGGATTTTTCATTTCTCAGTTTAAATATGTGATGGACCTACTTACATATTTTAGGATGGTTGATTTCAATCCTTGTGCTACTCCTTTTCAATTTGGAGTAAATATTAACAAAACCTGTCAAACACCTATAGTCAATGCCACACTCTATCGACAACAAGTCGATCGTCTTATTTATCTTACTGATAGCCAACCTAACATTTCATTTTTTTTAGTGTTCTTTATCAGTTTATGTAGGACCCTAAATAAATCCACTGGAAATCACTCAAACGAATTTTTCATTATCTCAAGGGTACCACTCATTTTGGTATCAAGTATTGTTGAAGTTCAGATTCACTGGTTGGCTTCACCAAATGTGGTTGGATTGGAAAAAATGATGATCATAAGTCCACTTCTGGTTGTATGTTTCGCTATAGCACTAGACCTTTGGTGTGTTCATGCAAGAAACATAAGGTAGTCTCTTTTTCGACTACAAAAGAAGAATATTGTGGCATCGTTCAAGAAGGTATTGAAGCAATATGGATTCACCAAATTTTGGGAGAACTTGTCCTTCATGTTAAAACCACAACTCTAATCTATTTTGATAACCATAGTGCCATATAGGTTGTTGACAATCTTTTTTCCCATAGTAAGATGAAGTATGTTGAGCTCCATGCTCACTATTTGAGACAATTGGTTCATGAGAACATTGTCTCTCTCGAATGTTGTTGAATATATGATCAGGTTGCTGATATATTCACCAAACATTTACCTGAAGCCATATTTATCAATATTTGCATGATGCTTGGGCTTCAAGAAGCTAAAATTATGGGGGGTTGTGATAATGACATAATTTCACCTCCTTAATCTA
>ML793803.1:3756-28297 GCA_009831015.1 Picea engelmannii
CCCCCCCCCCCCCCCCCTCTTAGTTGACTTATCTCGTTCAACACTCTTCACACAATGTCTAAAAGAGATTATCAATAATCATGACATAAAATGAAAATCAAGTTTGCATATCATTTATTCAAAATTAGAGAAGATGTTCAAACAAAAATCTATAGAGACTGATATTGAGCTACCCACTACCAAATCCGATGTGGCCAAGAAGCATGTAGTTCCGGTTAATGCAAGTTGTGATGATAATACACTTACATATGTTGTGTTTCAAAATACACCTATTGCATCTACTGATGGAACTGGATCAACTAGAAATATTGCTAGTGGTTCAGAAGATGTGTCTGTGTTTTTTAAAAGACAAAGAGTGAGTCAAGGTTTGTATATATTTACAGAGAGGAATGCAAAAGAAAGGAAAATAGAAGGTAAGAAGCCATTCTTGGTTGATGTGTCGAAATATGGTGAGACCATAGGGCCAAATGCATCAAGGTGGGCCTCCGAGTTGGGAACAAGATGTAGGGCCCATTTGGATATTACCAAATCAAATTTTGCAGATCAAGATCCATGAAGTGTGGAAAATGTTATACAAAAAATGGAAAATTCTTTTGAGACTGTTGGTGGACAAATCTCTAGAAAATATTACAAGTCTAAGATGAGACTTCTAATGAAGAACTATAGATATAATTGTATAAAATTAATAATTGAAGGAAAATATAAGACAGAATCCACTCTATCTCCAAAATAATGTGAATCATTGAAGGAAACTATGTGTTCCGAAGAATATTTGACAAAGAGGAACATAGGCATGAAAGCAAGAGATAAAGTGAGGGCTCCATATATATTTGGCCAAGGCGAGTTCCAGGACAAATGAAACAAATTGACAGTAAGTATTTCTTTTTGGTTGAATTTAAATTTTTATTTATTTCGATTTGGTTATTGAACTGACTATGTTGAAACTTGACATTTTCTTTTAGGTGGAAAATAGTAATAGAGAACTAGGGGCAAAAGATATTGTCCAGTATATGGAAGCATTAGAGTCTTGTAAATATGACAGTAAGATCAAGTGAAAATATAGAATGTCAACATAGATTTTTCAACCTTCATTTGGAGTTGAAAGTATCCCTGTAAGAGCCACTGCAAATGATGTCAACTCGAATGTAGGGTATCACCATGTAATGAGTTGCATACATGATCTTAGTGAGACAGTTTCGCAGTTGGTTTCTTTTGTTAAGCCTATAGTTTCTGCATGGAATCAACATAATTCCACTTATTCAAGTGAGGTAAGAGGCTCTATTGATCTCATTTATTCTATTTTGAACATGTGTACACCATTTCTTCTTGCAGAGCAATCTATTATATCTCATTTATTCTTGTTTGACTAGTTTTCTTCTTGTAAATTTAACTAAAAGTTGTAGGTTTTTGTGTGTTTCCACTCAGTCTACTGCATTTAAAATGAACTCTTAAGATCTCTCACTCACACTCTCTTGCTGAAAAAATACAAAATAATACAAAAAAATGCCCCTGAAAGTGAAGATTTGTGTGTGGAAATACAAAAAATAATCCCATTTTGTGTTGAATCTCTAGTTAATAAAACATAATAGATGTGGGTTGATTTATTTTATAACAACTGACTTAATAATGATAATAAAGAAGCCTCTCATTTGTCAACATATGTAAAGAAGCTTGTTATGATTATTAACATAACAAATTTTGGTTGATCCATGTAATATCATATTGCATAGACATTTATAGTTGAGATAGAGATATGACATAACACTCTTCCATTAATCATAAAAACAAGGAAATTACATGATAGAACAACCAACCAGGATTGAGAGATTGAGAAATATCAAATGCCAAATTTCTAAGGAGAATTGTGAGACAAAATATAGTTCACTAGGTGAGTAAAAGATATAATAAAGAGTATATACAAGTATTTGTGCAAATACACCAATAATTGAATAGAAAAATGGTTGGCTTGGCTTTCCATAATGATCTTGGGTGGCTATATATATTCATATGACTCTTGGCATTCTTTCTTGTGGGCATGTTCACAAAATGTAAAAATCATGCATCAGGGTTGGAATTTAATGCATGTAGGTAATTTAGTGCATTGAATGGTGTATACATGACCCTTGAAGGATTCCTTCTTAAGCTATATCCATAACGTATCGCCAATATAAAAGTAATGAGGTACACAATGCACATAATGACACTCCTTATACTTGAGTTATTGGTGTGTTAAGATGTACTTAATTTATTAATGCACTTGTTGAATATGGTATTAATTTAATTTTCCTTGTGTATTTATTTTACTTGTGTTGGGGGACCAAGGAGTCACTAATGTAATAAATGTAATGTTTAGGGGTGTTTTTGTCTAGAACATGAGAAATGATTGATTCGATGGACCATGCCCAATAGAATGATGAAGACATCTTATGTAGGTGTGTTGTTTGCAAGGAATATTCTCATCCAATGTGCATGGATATGCACTATTTTAGTTGCACAAAAGATCCACAAGTGTGAGCTTGAAATTATGGATAATAATTTATCTCCAAATGGAATGATGTTGATTGGTGCAACTATGTATCTAACATTTCCCATAAAGTTAAATTGTTAACAAACCTCAAGTAATAATTAGGCACAATGGTTGTCATAACCATTGTATAATACACATATGACAGAAGAATAATTTGGCAGTATCAAGTGCACCAATATCCTTTTTTCATGCAACCATGATGTATTTTTTTTTAAAGTGATCCACAAAAACATACACCAAATTTTGGTGATTCATCATAAGGAGACTTGAGAAGAAATTCCTGTTAATACACTCCCAAGGATTTGTTGGAACCAATAGAGGTGTGTACCTCCCAAGTTTATGATTTGTAGGCTTGGCCCTATTACATGGAATGAAGGATTTGATATGCACCTCAATGTTTCAATCGACTAGTTTAGTTAATATAAGTGTTTCTAAAGAAGTGTCTTGTTGACACCAAAGTGACATGTCGAATTAGAGTAGTGTGCCTCCCGAATCACTTGATTGTGTTATATACCAAAGGGCATGTATAAGTGTCCATGTTGGTATAATATATTATCAAATAGTTTGTAGTTGACATCTTTTTTATCTTCCACAAGATCATTGTAGGTCTTTGCAAAATTCAGATTAGATGGGTAACCTAATTATCACATTTATGTCCTTAAGTGTTAAGCACAATGTCCTTGCATGGTTTGCAAAGCCTCAATTATAAATGTTATAATGCTAAACATTAGTTGAAAATATTTCACTCTATTGTTTATATATTTGGTGACTATTGGTTCATGGCTTGACCACTTGGTGGAGGAAAGATGTGGATGGAGCTAGGGTTTGGAGAATGTGTTAGGGTTCTGCAAGATCGACAAACATTTGGTTGACTATTCAAAATATCAATTCGTAGGTTAGTATATATAGTCTAAATCTTGTGTAAACGTGTTCCCTAGTATGTTGAAAGTGTCATCACATATAGGGTATCCTTTGGGTCCCTCTCCTTGGCTAAAAATACTATACAAAATTTGGCCAAAATGGCCAAACATATTAATGTGAGTGTCAAAAACCCTCTAGAAAATGGATTTTATGAATGGCATAATGAAATATCTACATCACGGGTATGTGATCCAGTATTTAATGGCATTACATTGGTTGTACATTTAGTTGGAAGTACTTCCGTATACATCTGTGATAAGTCCCACACAAGTTCTCATTCATACTAACTGTAGGGTTGAATTCCATACCTCAAATTTGGTATTTTTTTGTTCTAGTGTATCTACATTCTACACAAATTGTCCATAAGCCTATGTTACAAAAGTTTCAGAGTTTGACTATCAAATCGTTGATTTAGACCATGGTATAGATTTGTGGGTTCACCTTTGATATCCTTGTTTCTAAGTCTTCGACACTAGGTGGGAGAGTACTTGTTGGTTCTTTGTTGGGACTAGAGATAATGAGTGGAGTTTTGGGAGGTGAAAATGTTGCAAATCGAAACCCCTCACCTTCAATCTTATTGTACTCACTTGTAAGAAAGGAAACATCCTTGATTTTGGAAGGTGATGGTAGTTTATGAAGGGATTAAAAAAAAAACAAGTACAGTAAGAAACAAAAAAACCCTTTGAATTTCCTTTTAGATGAAGGGGTGAGATTGCATGAAGTTGTAAAAATGGTGGAGATGGCATTGGTCAACCTCTTCCATGGATGTCAATTGGGAGATAAGGTGATCAAGGACTAGTTAACTACTATCATGGAACCCCTTTCAGGGTATTGTATGACTTTGATGGTGTTTTCTTGAGGCTGGTGGGTGCTCATATTTTGATCGGTAGTTGAAAACAAACATGTGTTGAAATCCTTGTGGAAACATGGGGTGAGATCCCTCATGCTAAAAAACTAGACTCCAACTTTTGATATGAAAACTAAAAGAATTGTTTTTGTCTTGAATTGGGTTAGACTCCTTATCCTATCTCTAGTTGTTGGTTGTAGGATGTCTTATGTGAGATCAAAAACTTTCTAGGACTATACTATGAACCAGACTATATGTTGATCAACCCATTATCAAGTGGTAAATAATCCTATGAAGTACTATCATCAATAGAAATATTTGTGAAACTGCTAGTTACACATCCATTTTAACTTTCTGAAATCCATGCATATTCACTGGTTTTTTTTGTAAGAATCCAAAGCATAATGCATGAAATAAATAAAAGTATCATTTTAGGATTGAACTCAACAATATATTCAAGTATAAGGAAAACTGAGCATCCAAGATTCCTTTCCACATTGATTATATAGGTTACCTTCAACCTCTTTTCTTCCTCATTCTTGACTTTTGTGACAATGTACCAGTTCACAACCCTAGGTTCCAGAGAACTCAGTATATTATCAAGATTCCTTTGTTGATTTCGTATTGCAGATGGAAATATATAAATACAAGAAAAATACAAAATAAATAATTTTGTTTTTATTGAGATAATTTCGGTAGGTAATTATTATAAGATGTAAATGTCCACTCCTATATAGGTGGTATCCCTTTATGCTTGATGCTTAAACTTTATATTCTATTGAATATAGGTCTTCTTTTTGCTAAGGCAACATGACTATAGATAATGAAGAGTTACTTTATGCTTAATTTATTTTACTATTGACATATAGTGCTACTTTTTTCTAAGGAAACTCGACTACAAATATCCAAAGTTATTAATTGTAAGGTTAATTATCTTGGACAATGAGATAATTTCTTGTAAAATAACGATTTAAATTCTTTTAATATCATAACTATCATATCATAAAAGAGATTTGAAGGCTCATCACAATGTTTCATGTTCTGCACTTATTCTTTTACATCTCTTCCAATTCTTGTTGCAATTTTGTTGTTTCATTGTTTGAAAAAGAGAATAGTTCCCTTGGAGATAGTTTTCTACTAAATTTAAATGTTGTATATTTTTTTTGCATGATGGTTGAACCACATGCAGAGAAATCATACTAAAGATGCAATGTCTCCAAAAGAAAAAGGAATTAATAATGTCAACAAAGCTCCGAAGACTGCACAAGAGCATGTCAATATTGGTCATAGTGATCATGAAGAACTCGTCGGGCAATGTGTAAAGGACATTATTGATAGTGGTGTTGGATTTGAGGTAATCAATTTTTTGTTGTGATAGTTAATCTGTCCAAATGTTTTGTCATAAATTTTCACGCTTAAAATGTTATTTTTGAAAAAAAATTATTGTTTTCATTCTTCATACTTTTAAATGCTTAATAAGAAATTCTTCATACTTTTGAATGTTGTATATTCATTTTGCATGATGAAACCACACGCAGGGAAATTCTATAAAATAAGCACGATGAAAAGGAAAATTCCTTATCAAAAGAGCTATGAAATATGCACTAAGTGATTTCAATATTGATAGTGATCATATTGACGTTGAACTCGAGAATAATGTGGAGTATATTCATAGTGGTAGGAGTGAACTTGAGGTGAGTGCAATAATTAAATGTTAAATATTAGAATATAATTCTTGTTTTAACATTTTTCATATATTGTTTTAACATTTTTCATATCTCAAGATAATGTGTATTTGTTTTTGTTTTTTCATAAATGTATTGATCATAAAATCCAAGAAGGTGACAAAGTAAAGTTTTTGGATCCGTATGACTATGTTATTGTGGGCATCAGATGAATTCACTCATTATCTATTATACATGGAGTGAAATTGAGTGGATCAGGAGATGCAAATGTAAATGTTATAAATATCACAAGTAACATACCCTGTTTATATAAAGACAAAATAGATGGATGTGTCCATCTGAAAGAGAAGGAAGGAAGCTTCACATGGTGGCCTTTGAAATATTTGAAAAAATGAGATAGATGATTTTTATCACAGTTGTTAAACAACTTGACCCAATTATTTTATGCAGTTGTTTGAATGTATGTTGATGGATATTTTATATTATGGTGTATTTGCAGACTTGGAAACTCTCAGTGACAATTGTTTGAATGAATGGATGTTCAAGGATTTTTTATATTATGGTGCATTTGAAAACTTGAAAACTCTCAATGTGTGACAGTTTGTGACAGTACTATACTACTTTGACATTTATTTTTATTATTATTGTTGTGACTGAGTGTTTGCAAGTATATGTATATATATATACATATACTTGCAAACACTCCGTCACAACAATGTACTACTTTTAACATTTATTATTATTATATATGGTCATCTTGCAGTTCATTTAAATTGCAATATTATATGTTTTAATTTGATTTTTTGTCTGATTACTTTAGTTTTTTATCATGATCATGTTAGAATCAATCTTTTATCTTTTATTTTATGTTTTAATTTAGGTTTAATACTAATTTATTTAATGTTTTAACTTAAGTTTAATACTAAGTTATTTAATGTCTTAATTTAAGTTTAGTAATATGTTTATTTCTACATTACACAATTAATTTATGGTAAATAATAAATTATGCATATCATTATATAATTGGATGTTTACTACTAAACTTATAGTAAATATAATGATTATGGAACTAATAAACATTATTTCAATACACTACCAATTTACATAAATCGGTGAATCAAAATGACTAAATATACTACTAGTTGATGACAATAACTGATACAAATGACTAAATTTACTACTTGTTGACGACAATAAATGATTACCACAACTAAATGAACGACCAGTTAATGAAAATCAATGACTACAACAATGACTAAATATACTACCAATAGATGCAAATTAGAGAACAAAAATGACTATTGACAAAAATTGATGATTACAATGACTAAATATACTGCCTGTTGACGAAAAATGATGATTACAATGACTAAATATACTACTAGTTTATGGAAATAAATTATACAAATGACTAAATTTACTACTTGCTGACGAAAATAATGGACTACCACAACCAAATAAATGACCAATGAACAACGATTAATGACTAAACCAACGACTAAAGTTACCACCAAAATGATCAACCAAAACAACCAATCAATGACTAAAAGTTTTTATTCATATATTTTATCGCATTATATATGTCCAACAATATACTACTAGTAGTCACGTGACTAAACTTAGTCATTTATATGCAATGTTTAGTCATTTTTTAGTCATAAATTTGTCTTTTTCTACTAGTGTCAACACCATTGATGGATGAGGTACTAGAGAACATATGAGGCTAGGAAACTTAATCTTTTAGATATGGATTCTTTGGGTACCATCAGATAAGAATTGTGCATGAGGATCGACACAAGACCACTTTTGTGACATAATGGGGAAGTTACCAATACATGGTTATGCCCTTTGGATTGAATAATGCCCCTACGGTGTTTTCCGGGGTAGTAGTTGTAGCCTTTAAGGAGTTCATTCATAAGTTTCTATAAGTTTACTTGGATGATTGGATGGTGCTCAGTCTATTGAAGGATCATATAGAAGTTCCTAGAATTATGTTGGATCGTTGTAGGTAGCGTCATATTTCGTTTAATTTGAACAAGTGCATTGTTTGTGCACCCTTTGGAATTATGTTAGGACATGTAGTGTGAAAACATGGACTATTGGTAGACCCAACTAAGATTGTAGTCATTTTGGAGTTAGAACCTTCTACATCAGTCCAAAAATTGATGGTGACATTAGGTCAAACAAGTTATTATAGGAAATTTATCAAGGAATATATGCATATCACAATGTCAATGGAGAATTTGATAAAAAAGGAAGCAAAGTTTCAATGGAATGAAGACTCTTAGAGGGGGTTGGACACCCTAAAAAAAAGTTGGTGATTGTGTTGATTTTAATTTTTCCATATTGGAACAAGAAGTTTCATGTACATGTGCATGCGTCATCCATAACATTGGGCACATTTCTATCCTAGTCAACGGAAGGAGACATATATCACCCAATTTCTTTTGCAAGAAGGAAGTTGTCTATAGCAGAGAAGAACTATAAAAACAAAGAACATGAAGGATTGGTGATGGTATATGCACTACAAAAATTCAGGCATTATCTATTGGGGTCTCACTTTAAGATGTATACAGGCCATTCTGTATTAAAATACTTAGTCAACAAGTGAGTGTTGGGGGGGAGGATATGAAGGTGGATCTTATTATTTCATGCGTATGAATTTGAATTCATAGTGAAACCAGTGAAGCTGAATGCAGGACCAGGTCATCTATCACACATATTTTCAGGGGAAGATGTAGGAAATTTAGATGACAACTTCTGAGATGCACAATTATTTGCAGTAAGGAGGGTGGATGATTATTTCTTGAACAACGTACAATTTATCAACACGGGCATGGATACATCTGAGATGATTGTATCACATAAGATAAAAATGGTAGTGAAAGAAGAATATTATTAGTTGAGTGCAGGGAATTTATATAAGATGGGTGTAGATGGAATAATGAGGCACTATGTGTTGGACCATGAAAGGTCGATAATACTTAAATAAGTGCACAATGGAATTGTTGGAGGACATTACATAGGGAAATAAATTGCAAAGAAGATGTTGTGCGCGGGAATTTTGTGGTTGACACTTCACATGGATGTGAGGGAATACTGTCAGTCATGTGATGTATGCCAACAAGTGGGACATCCATCTAGGAGGGAAGAAATTCCTTTGAATCCACATGTTACATTGCAAGCATTTGAGAAATGGGCCATAGACTTTGTGGGGCCAATCATACCACAAGAAAGAAGGCCAGGGGAAAGGTATATCATTACTGTGACAGAGTATTTGACAAGATGGGAAGAAGTATCCCCAATTACTGAATGTACTGTGGAAACAACTATGCAGTTTTTGTTCAAAAATGTAGTCACAAGGTTTGGATCTCCATGCATATTACTCAGTGATCAAGGGACACACTTTCTAAACAAAACAATTGCAGCATTGACTGAGGATTTCCATATTCATCAGCAAAAAAGTACCCCATATCACCCTCAGGCCAATGGAACCATGAAAGATTTTAATAAGATATTCGGGAATTCCTTGACAATTATTTTCACTTTAGGACAAGATGATTGGGACTTAATATTTCATGTAGTGTTATGGTCTTACAGGACTACATGCAAGAATTTGATAGGACATACCATTTTCAGGTTATTCTATGGTCAAGAAGTAGTAATGCCAATGGAGATCGTTCTTCCTATCCTACGCATTGCAACGATCACAGAGCTATGATATATTAACACAATAAAGGAGAGGTTGGCACAATTAGTACATCTCGAGGAGGATCATTTTGTCACAAGATTCCATCAGTAGGTTCATAAATCCAGAGAGAAGTCCTGGCATGATCGAAACATTAAACAAAAGAAGTTTCTAGTTTGATATTTTGTGCTACTCTATGGAAACAAGTATATGAAACATCTAGGGAAATTTTGAATGCATTGGTTAAGTCCAAAAGTTGTAGAAAGAAAGTTCAGAAGTTCCCCTAGTAGTCAAAGCGACTATGGAGGAACAAATGCAGACAATTGGTGAAGTCATTAAGGGATTCTGATCATAGATAGAATATTTAAATATAAGGATTTTGCCAAGATCACCACCAGAGGTGCACGAAGGAAGAATGAGAATGCGAACCACAACAATTTATAACATCAAGAATATTTTGTTAAAAAACATAGGCATTCCAACAAAGGATGAACACCTTCAGTAACCACTCACACAACCATATCAAAGATCAACACACCGATGTTTTGACATGGTAAAACCCCTACATGGAAAAATCCACGGCCCCAATCAACGTGACCACTTGGAGCAGTTTATTAATGCAAAAGAAAATATTACAAAGATATTTTACAATAGAGTTTATCACAAGTGATCATCGGCAAATGACCCTCCATGATTTTTAAATAGACAATATGGACCAATCGGGTGTTAGGCCATGGATCAACGGTCGTTAATGTCAAGGAGAATATGAACCATCAGATCACTTTGTTTTGTGAACATATTGTGACCATCGTATTTCCTAACCACAAATGCATACTAATGAATACTAAATAAACACACTAAGAAACACACTTTTACCTAATGATGCATTAGACCAAGTAGATATTAACTAACTCCTAAGTGTCTAAATATCCTAACATCCCCCCTTAAAACAACTTTCGATAGGATTGAAGGATTTACAATAGTGACACAATAGGAGAATGAAGGAGGCATTAGAGCCTATCCCCTCTTGATGACAACTTCCTGAACTCCTAACATAGATCAAAGTTTGGAAAACTTCTCTTCTGTAAGAGACTTTATGAAAATGTCTGCACCTTGATCTTTTGTAGGGAAAAAGAGCACTTCAATAACTTGATCATGAATGAGCTTTCTGATGAAGTGCATGTTTATCTCTATGTGTTTTTTGCATTGATGTTGAATTGAGTCTTTGGTGATATTTATGGCACTCTGATTGTCACACCAAAGGCTGGTCGGATGTTGCTACTGGAACCCAATCTCTAAAAGGATCTGTCGAAGCCACATGATTCTTGAATTGCATTTATCGTTGCTCGATACTCTACTTCTACTGAAGAAAGTGAAATATCATGTTGTTTCTTACAGTCCCAAGTGATAGGTGTTAGAACAAGGCTGAAAACATAACCTGTAGTAGAATTTCGATCATTAGGGTCATCGGCCCAATCTGAATCAGTGAAAACAACTAATAAAGGAGTCCACCCTAAATTATAATGTATCTAGAACTGAATTGTACCATGGAAATAACAAACTATCCTTTTAGCTACTTTCCAATGGATTTCAAGGGGTTTTTCATATACCGGTCAACAAGACCAACAACAAAGTAAATATCAAGATGGGTATGAGTCAAGTATAAGAGGCTACCAACTAACTGATGGTACAAGGTGGCATGAAATTTAGGAGAAGAACATGTGGCAACAATCTTGACTCCATACTGGAAGGGATAAGGGATTGGTTTACAATATTCCATGTGAAAGCGACGAACAAGGTCACAATCATACTTAGACTAGGAAAGGAAAATTCATTCATTGGTTTGCAAAACTTGGAGGCCAAGGAAATAGTGCAAAAAGCCTAAGTCTGTCATTTAAAATTTCTTCTTAAGGATGGTTTTCACATGGTTTAAAAGTTTTGAGTCAATACCAGTAAGGATAATGTCATCAAAATAAATAAGAAGGATGATGAGATGGATTCCTACTTTCTTGGAATATACATTAGAATCAAAATTGCATCTAGAGAATCTAATGTTAATAAGAAAGTTGTCCATTTTTGCATACAAATCTCGAGGAGCTTTCTTAAGACCATAAAAGGAATTCTTAAGGCGACAAACAAGGCTATAGTCATTCTGGACATAGCCGACAGGTTTTTCCATGTATATTTCTTCTTGCAAATAACCATGTAATAAGGTGGATTTAACATCCATATGATGGACCTCCCATTTATGTGAGGCAACAAGGGAAAGAACAAGGCAGATGGAATTCATTATGGCTACCAGGGAAAAGGTTTCATTATAGTCAATTCCTTCAACTTCGGAAAATCCTTTGGAAACTAATCAATCCTTGTGTCTTTCAACACTAACATATGATGCATAATTATTTCGATTGACCCATTTACATCTGACAATTTTTCTTCCTTTTGGAAGAGGTACAAGATCCCAAGTATCGTTTTCCATTAAAGAATGATAATCTTCATTTATTTTTGTATATTAATTTGGATGACCTGAAGCTTCTCCAAATGTCTCTGGATCATGAGTCTTTGAAACTTGATCGAAAAGAGAAGAGGCTCACTATAAGTGTGAATATGTCTCATGCCGATCTGAACGATCATCGACAAGATCACCAACTGCTTCTCATGTTGAACATACACATCTAGGAAGCGATGGAGTCGGTGATGGTTCAGGTTCAAAGGACTCATCTAGAGGAAGGTGAGCAGGTGGAGGTGGATTTTCATCCTCATTAACATGATCTAAAGATGAAACTAAAATAGAAACAAAATAGTGCACAAACGCCGAAGACAGCACACAAGACGAAGAAGGCACAATCGCCAAATTGGGCTCACGAGCCAAGAGATTTTCATCAAATTTAACATATATTCTAATAATAATTTCACTACAATGTGGTTGAATAAGTCTATAACCTATTACATCTTTAGAATAACCAACAAATATACACTTCTCACTTTTAGGCTGCAATGCTTTCCTTTTGTCATCAGGAATGTGAGCCCATGCTATACTGCCAAATACACGGAAGTGACTTACATTTGGTTTAATTTTATTCCAAGATTATTTTAGTGTTATATTTTTAAGAGCCTTTGTGGGAGTGTGATTTACTATGCAATTTTCATAGTTGATGGCTTTTTCCCAATAATTTAGACTTAATCCCTAAGATTGGATCATACAATTAGCCTTTTTTTTTAATGTGTGATTCTTTATCTCAACAACACCATTTTTTTGTGGTGTATATGGAACAATGTGTTTCATTTGGATGCCCTATGTAGTGCACTAACTTGTAAAATTATCGTTCACATATTCACCTCCATTATATGTTCTTAACCTTTGAATTTGATGTCCAGATTGCTTTTCTACAATGGCCTTATAGGCGAAAAACTTGTCAAAAACTTTGCTCTTCAGTTTTAAGAAGTAAACCCAAGATCGTATGGAAAAGTAATCAATGAAAGTTAATAAATACTTTCACCCATAAAAATAAGGATAATAAAGTAGACCACACAAGTCATTGTGAACAAGCTGCAAAGGGAACGAGGCGTGCCAAGAGGCACATTTGTCAAAAT
The DNA here is from genome assembly GCA_009831015.1 of Picea engelmannii. Taxonomy (NCBI): domain Eukaryota; kingdom Viridiplantae; phylum Streptophyta; class Pinopsida; order Pinales; family Pinaceae; genus Picea; species Picea engelmannii. The sequence goes on from ML793803.1 coordinate 17,019, forward strand.
TGTCCTGATGATGTTTTTCAAGAACAGAATCAGCACAAACACCATCTCTACATGAAAAAAGAGAAAGACCAGTCACCATCTATTGATTACATAGTTGATGCAATGAGGGATAGTTTATATGACCAAACCTCTCATGCCAAAGTTTGTTCAAGTCATCACTATGAGCAACAAAAATTGATGGAAAAGATGATGACCCAAAGTTTTCAAACTTGTACATCCTGGTAATATCATTAGCAATTCCAGTTGCAAGAACATGATTATGATCTTTTAGATCCTTGATTATAACTTGATGAGGTGAAAACTCTACAGTTTTACCTTCACCTAAATAAGTGATTTGATATACTAATAGAAGGTTACAAGAAAGACTTGGAACACATAATACATCATTGGAATGACCATTATCTACTTGCATTGTTCCAGATCCTACAACACAAAGAGATCTATCATCACCAACAAATATTTTCTTGGTGTTACATTCATTTAGAGAAGAAAATATGTCTTTATCCTTATCCATATGATAAGATGCTCCATAATCAATAAGCCACTCATCAAAAGAAGAAGTAGAAGTTGCATTGAAGGAGAAACCAGAAGTAGAAAGTGCATGTCCATGAGAAGAAGAAGAATAATTAGAATAGATACTGATTTTGTGCTTCTTCATCATTGCTTCTAAAGCTACCATCTTCTTGAAACAATTGGACTCGTCATGACCATCTTTATCACAAAATTTGCAATGTCTATTACATGGAAAATCTCTCTATGGGTAGGGGTAAACCACAATAGATCAAAATGACTGCATAAATCAGCTCTAATCTCAGATATTCTATATAAGACAATATTATAACAAGACAAGATAAATATGCTACCTCGTTCAGACATTCGATGAAGTCCACCATTGAGCACTTGACTCAAAGCAATACAAATGCAACTTGTCCTCAACAACCAATAAATGCAAGCATATGGTAATAATATATAAAGTTAGGACATTCAATAGCATAATACATCAACATTCATAACAAATATTCCCATGGAATAACAATTCAAATATTTGCAAGATATTAATTGGATGTGAAAAGAGTATTTCTATTAAAATGTAATCAACAAAAGTGAATAAATTACAAAATTTCATGTCAGCATGGTTTAGAACCGAGAAACTAAGTCCCTTCCAGTTGGGCCTCCACCACTTCAATCCTCCACCAAAGGAAAGATCATATAAGAGAGACAATGAGGTTCTCAATCAAGTAGGGAAGAGCTTGGGTGATGAACCATGTGTTCAGACTTAAAAGGACAAAGGGATGCAGACTCAATATGAAATGAATAATTTCTCCACAATAACGTTTCTCTCAAAGTTGAATTCTTATCCTCTTTTCCATAGCTCAGATATGGCCCTTTTATATCCTTCAAATAGAACTGAAGGTTCGAGTCAAAACATTTCCAGTATATGGAAGGTCAAGGATCATGGATCTTGTGACGTGACATGGAAACCTGACACCATTTTTTAATTTTGGGCACAAAACCCAATGTATGTGGGATGTAGTGGTGCAACATGCTTATATGCATGATGTATAATAGTTAGGGCACATATATGTGGAAATGATTTTTTTTTAGCTCTGGGATTTGCAAAAATGGACTTCAAGTCTGCATAGGGAAATGGAAAAAGGCCTTTTAAGAAAATTTTCATAGGGTGAGGAAACATATTTCGATAACAAATGCCCCCCTAATTTGTGAGGTAAGAGGAGTATCTGCGATGGTTGAAATACATTATAATACCCATAAGTGGAGTAATGGAGACTCAACTCGATGAACTAGTTTCTCATAAGAATATTACAGTCTGTACTGACTTTGCACACATGGATTCCAATTTGAATTACATTCCATATCCATGTGAAAATACACCAAACAACTGTTCATGGCCATGAATAGGAAATACAAAGGTGTATACATGCAAAAGGTTGTCACAGTCACGAACAAGGCCCAGTAAAAATAGTCTCAAAATCATTCTGAAGATATCTCTATACAATGGAGTATAATATGATCCCCCGTGATCACTGAAGTCACATAGGTACTGGTCCAATGAGAGGTAGAAACATCTCAAGAAAGATGCAAATATGAAATGATGTCTTCAAGTATTCTACATGTTCCACCAAAGTTGTAAGTCTACATCATGTGAATAAAGGAGTTGAGGTCAAACAAAATGAGACTTTGTTTGATTATCGGTCATTAAGGATACCGTTAACAAATGCGAGATAGCCTACTGATATTGAAAGTAGGTATCAAGGAACCAAGTACATTCTTACAAGTGTGAATAAAGGTGTCGGGGTCGAACACTTGAAGAATCCATCAATCATGAGAAATTGATGTATTCCCAACTGTCGATGGTGGGAGAAATTGCCATGAATAACTGCAAGCCTCTAGGTACTCATGGGACTCTAGCTCTCGTTTCCATAATAGATGGGTTGAATTCGATGGAAGTAGACCTGCTGAAAGGAGAGCATTAAGGCATCTCTCATCATTCATCATGAGTTATAAATTAGGAGCTTGATGATTTGGAGGAAATCAGATGAAGAACATGTTCACAAACCGACGACCCTGTGTGTCTTTCGTGTGTGCCAGATGCAAGTGGTACATGAAAAAGACCCTCTGAATAGAAGCCAATAAGGAAAAATGTTGAAAAAGGAGAGGAAACCACCAATAAGGATAATTCCATCCAATACACTACACAAATCCTGATGTGTGAATAGATTTCTTGTTGTCAAACACAAGGGAAACCACCCATTCAGTGACTAATGGTGAAATGTCGACTGGTAGGTTCAAGTTTACCTACCAATGATGAAAGTAGGACTAGGGTGCATGAAGGACTAAAGTTTCATGTAATTCTGAGATGTACTGAGGTTATGGCCGACATGAAAAGTCAAGAGTTCTGGGGAATGGCCAACACAGGTTGTTATACATCCTTTGAACAAGAGCATGAGACATATGGAAGACTATGGCAGCATAGACTCAATGATGAAACTTTAAGATGCAGGAGGCATCAATCAAACTCTCCATAGGGACTGGAAGAGTAACCAGTCAGGGAAGAAAACTCTACGTAACAAGATTAGATTCCTAAGGTCATGCTAAACCCAAAATTTTGATGACATGTGGACTAAAAAAATTTGTTCTCTATTCAAAGGCGACACAATTTCTTCCAACATAAGATAATATTCTTTCCCCGCCCCTCTTTTTTTTTTTTTCATAGTCAAATGAATGATATGATATAGAGGAGGAAATGAGTGTCGCAAGTAAGCAACAAGTTCTAGTGGTGGAACATACCTATGCTCAATGCAAGGAGGTGCATGTGAGAGATGGACACTCGAGAGAAGTTTTCCTCTTGGGTATAGGGTGTGAAGCTGCAAAGGATATAAACAAGGCTCTTCTTGGGTGATGATGCAAATTGCTGAGGTGATAGGCTTATAATGCAAAAGCGAGAACTAGGAATAGGCTCAATACTACAAGCAAGAGAATGAGATGCAATTATAATTTAATGCTAAAAAATGTCCTTTTTTATAATCTTAGTCTACTTGGTTTTAAAAAGGGGTAAACTTGGACCAAATATACATCCTTTCTAATCAAATTTACTAGTGTGAAAGAGACAAGTTCACTCAGAAATATTTTTTATTTTTGAGAGAGTCATAAAAGATCTTAAATCATACTTGTTGGGAGTTTTCTAGGCAAGATGTCATTGCAGAGGCCAAGGCTCCTGTGGAGTAGTTCTGTGAAAGGTCATTAACTTACGAACAACTGACACAAGCTTGGGAAAACCCAGATATTTCCAAGTGGAGGGAGATAAAATACTTGTGGAGGTTACCTTCCCAATGATGTATCAAATAATGCCTCTTATTTGAAAGGGAATAGGAGAAATAATTTGATACCCCACAAGACCATTTCAGTCAAAGGGAACCTCTTGAAGACATGGAGGGAGAGTACTTGGAGAGAGTAAAAATCACCCTTGTTCATAAGGTGAAGGAATAGAAATGTTAATGACATGGTCTAAATATATTCCACTCCTCAAAACGAGAATGGTGTCGGGTGAAGTTTTCATCGACAATATCACTTCCTTAGACTTGTCACCCTTCAAGAGAAGAGCGGGATCGATTGAATATTGCATTAGAATGAACACTTCTTCAACCATTGGTTGAAAAGGATGTGAGACAACTAGGTCAAGAGATGCATCACCCCTAAAAATAGGGGTGGTGTCAGCCGAAGATTTCATCGGCATGACTGATGTGTAAATCAAAGGAGAAATATAATGTTTGGAAACCAACGATGACTCTAAACCTGAAGGTTTATCAAACACGAACTGCACTTCTTCCACTACAACAATAGTAGGACACAAGTGATTTAAATGGCCTCCTTTGCAAAGTCTACAAAGGAACTTGGGCTTACGTCCTAAATGTTGAGGTTTCTCAATCGTAAGAATTCCCCTAGCATCACTCACAATAGTTGGATACATGCTCTCGTCATGACTGGTAGAGGCTGGTGGTTCACCCCCCACATGATGCACAAGGTTTGGATATGTGATGTCAATATGACTTACGATGACTAGAGTTGTGCCCCTGGCATGACTTACAGCGGCTGATTCCTGGTATTCAACATGGCTTGTAGAGATTTTCAAACAATATCCAACATGATTATCGAAGGTTGTTGATATAATTCTAGTATGACTTGCAGTGACTTGACCGGTGGAGGTGGTTGGCATTTGAGACAAAGGTCCTGGGAAAGACTGGTTTTGAGACATTGCATACGATGAAGAATTATGGTCTCCACCTTGTCCCTTCCTGGTAAGGTATTATCCTCCTCTCAATTGATCCATAGAGGTTTGTAAAGGCATCATCACCGAAGCAGATGTTTGCAAAGAGAGAAAGGCATGACACAGGTTACTCAGGTGAGGATATGTATTGCCCCTAGATGAAGGAATTCTTTGAAGGGGGTATCTCGAACCATAAAACTGTTAGAATATAATGGATGTGCTCATTTTACCATTGACAATATCGCTATTGTCACCCAACCATAGGCTGAAGCCACCCTCCGAGCATCTTAACCTTGACAGAGAATCACTTCAGAATCAAGCCCTAGGCTAGATAACCAAACAAAGGGTAGCGCTCCTTTCCCCAAGGATAGCGCACCAACAAGAGCTGATCAGATAGTCCAAACCCCAACCAAGAGATAGTCCAAGACAAACATGATCTGCTAGCTGCAAAAACTGCAATGGAATCTTTCCTCCAAACCTATGCACAAAAATGGGCATTGTAGTGCGCACAAGTGATGCTCTGCAATTCTGAGACTGCCTGTCAGAATGAAGACTAGCCTCCTGTATTTATAATAATTTTGTCTAATTTCCTAGGCAAACTTATCATTCTGGGTATCTGTCTATTCGATATATACTATTTATTCTGGCTGACTTCTTCTCTTGGAGGCTAATAACCTAATACAAGTTATCTTCTTGAGCTGACATGTCTTCTAGGGTTATTAGCCAATTCATTAGGATTTCTTCTTTCTTCCTGGAATATTCTATTATCGTTAGGTTTACACATGGAGGTAAATACCTCTTGCAACTACCATAATATCAACACTCCCTCCTAGCTAGGGAGGTATTACAAGTAATGGTCTTGAGCACAAACATACCATTCACCCAGTAGCATCAACATAGTTGTATAGACTATCTCATGACTAGATCATGAGCACCATAATCACCATCAGTGTCATCAACTGCATTATCTCTTGGAACCATACTCTATCTTGAGTAATCAGACATGATCCTCACTCCACAAAGTGACACAAGAGACATTCTTCTAATCTAGAAGAATAAATGTTCTGAACCATTTTCTGTCTAAGAAATATTTGTTCATTGATCATCCATCTAACTCATAATGATTTTCAACATTGATGATAGTCTTCAAGGAAATCTAAACAATATCATTCAATAGAACACAACTATGTCTATCCATAGTAGTACACAACTACAATCCAGTGGTACACTACCACACCAAGTAGCACAGAGGTACTTGATCAAACAGTGGAACACATCCACCACAGTAGTATATTGTCTAGAGACATATAGTCTTCATAACAATCATCTGATATCAACCTTCACAATGTTATGATATAAACTAAATCATCTAGTCCATTCTTTCAATCACATATGTGATATTTGAAAGAGTATCTACCCTAAAAAAGGTAAGACATCAATGATGAGCTATCTGGACTATTCTTCCCAAGCAAGGAAGAATAATTATCTTGATTTTTCTGAGCCGGGACCATTCCCCACCCTGGGCCATTCCTAGGACACTAAAAAAAGTGTAACCTGGAGAGAATGAGTCTTCCCTAAGGAATGTCTATCCCTGATTGTTGAACTTGGACCATTCCCCACCCTGGGCCATTCTTCCGGCACTAAACAAAGTGCAGCCTGGAGAGAATGAATCCTCCTTAAGGAATGTCTGTTCCTAATTGTTGAACCTGGACCATTCCCCACCCTGGGCCATTCTTCTGGCACTAAAAAAAGTGTATCCTGGAGAGAATGAATCCACCCTAAGGAATGACTGTCTGGACCATTTCTCATGTTAACCACAAGAGGAAATGTCTGTCCTGCACCAACCTCCAAAACAGACCATTCCTCATGTTAACCACAATGAGAAATCGATGTCCGGCAAAGCGGGCTAGCCTTCTTGAGTAACCCTCAAGAAGAGAAACTACCCTATACCACTTCCCATGCTAACCACAATGGGAAGTCACTGTCTATGGTACATAAACAATCTGGACCATTTTCTGAATTGGAAAATGTCTGTCCGTCAGAAATCTCAATCCACTTTCACAACTGGAAAGAAACTGCTCATCCTAGACTATTTTTCGAACTAAAAAATGGTTTTTCATCAATCAATAATACATCAGTGCTCCCTCCCAACCTGGGATTCATCTCTTAATTTTTCAATAAGGAAGTCATCTCCATGAGCTTCCATCTTGAGTACGCAAACTCTTTCATCTTGGACAAAAACTTTACCAAAAATTTCTGCTTATCTACTCATCTGTTGAGATATGTATTGGAGAACCACTTTCTCATTTTTGGACTTCATCACGGATAATGTAATGCTTGATTTTAAATGTACTTTGGTCTGGAACATTGGTTTTCTCTAAAGGCTTCATTTAGCTCCGATTAATAAAATATATCATTGTTGGAAAACTAGAACATATCCATGTGGCACTTCTTCTGTCATCATGAGATCTGATCTTCTGAGTAATCATATTGATACAATATCTTTGTTATAGAAAATGTTCACCACGCTTCTACTGTGCACTGGAGGTTCTCCACCAAGTTATCTTCTTCTATCTGCATACAAGGGTCTCTTTCTGGTATGCTTCAAAGTATTGAGGTTTCTCTTCATACGCTCTTTTCTCAATTGCTTTGGAGAACAGTCTTTGCATTTATCTGATGTAGAACTCCAACCCATGGATATTGTGGATGATATAAAGACTCATGTAGAGGTATGTCTGATTTATTGGAACAAGTAATCATCATAGTCTTCTCCCTCCATATAGGATAACCTCTAGTTCTAGATCTTGCAATGCTTGCATATATATACATTGTTCTTCATCACAACTTTCGGTTCCTCTTCTTTATTGCTTTTATTGAGTTCATATCAGGTTGGTGATCTTGTGATTCTTAATACAGTGACTGGTTGTTCTGGCTTCTCTTTCTTTCTTGGAATCTTCATGTTCTTCCTAATGTTTTTCTTTAGCTCTTGGGTCCATGGAGTTTCTTATATATTCCATGCCCTAAATATTCCACTTCTTTCTTTCATTATAGAATCATGGATGTGGATGGACAACCAGGGATACTTTAAGGCTTCTATTCAAAGAAGACTTCTTCTGAGGTTGAACTGAACATGTACTATCTTTCATGGCTGCTACCATGGATATATACTTTATCATCGTCAATGGATCATAGGATTAGCTCCCTCTTAATCCTTGCTTCATGTATAAGTGCATATAATCGGGTCCCTCTGTCTAACAGAGTCCACACTTTTGTCTGCATCCTTATTGTCTTCTGCAATATATAATTGGCTCCCTCTATCTAACAGAGTCCATGCTTCCATATTATTATCTTCTGCAAAATGTCATAAGTCTTTATCCAATTTCCTCTTGATTGCTAAATTCTTTCTGTCTTTGCTTCTTCTAAGTCTCTTCATGATTGATTCTGATTTCGACTTATCGTGTAATAGCTTCCACATGATTTGTTTGATGTATTTCATCCTTTCATGTGTATTATCTGGATTGTATAATGATAGCAATCCTTATGTTGTTGTTCTTTCATAAGTATAGTTCTTCTTGGAGCATATTATCTTCTAAGAGATAGATATACAAGATATGCAAACAAGATATGTACAATAACTAAGAAGAGTATTGTTACCTTCAGAAGAAGAAGTCTCTTTCATCCTGCTTAGTCTTCTTTGTAGGTTCCTTTTCTTCGACAATTGATGCTTCATGTTTCTTCTTCCTTTTCTTTAGCTCGAGACAATGATTCTTGTAGTGACCATACTTTTGATAGTTGAATCATTGTACTTTTGAAATATCTTTCTCTTGATTTGTCTTCCTCCTTGAACCAAACTTTCTTTTGTTCCTGAAATTCTTGAATCTTGTTGTGAAGGCTTGATCATCGTACTTCTTTTGGGGTTTCTCTTTTGAATTGATCTTGGATTCTTCTTGAGCATAGCTGTTATAACCCTAAAATGCACCACACAGGTTTACCTGGCATCAGGCCAACTCATGCCTCTTCCTAGCCAAAGCCATGCTGAACAAATCCTCAAAAAACCACTTAAATCAATGAACCCGCGCCCTAACCTTTTACTGGGCGCGGGTGACCGCTTGTTGGCCTTCTACTGCACGCGAGTACTCGCGGGCTAACCCACTACAACCCGCGTTTACCTAACAAAGCAAAAAATAAGGAAAGTTTCCGCTGGGATGAAGAGCTTTTTGTCAGTTAACTGGAACTCCCAGCCATGCATGGCCGAGAGTTCGCCAAAAACCCTAGCTCCTTCTAGCCTATAAAAGGAGGGGTAGGGGTACTATTCAAGGAGGAAAAAAAAATCATAGCAAAGGAACTCTGCCAAATTGCCAAGCCAGTTTTGTCCCAACCCTTTAGCCTTGCCTCAAGCTTTAGGAGAAACTCAAGAAGCAGCAGTTGGAGGACAAAAGAAGAGGAAGAGCCCAGGATCAGGATCGAGGAACGGTGGCCGATCTCAGAAATCATTGTAAGTTGGTTCATATTGAGGTTAATGAAAAAGATACTTTTGCCGTCCTGCATACATGAGTCTCATCTATGTTATTTGATTTATGTTTTATCTCTAACCCCCTAGTGGATCAGTAGCATACATGCATAGTATTGTCTTGATTGCAGGAAGCTTTGTGGAAGGAGCAGCAGCAGCAAGGAGATAACAACTCAACGGAGGATCTACTTCAACCGTCGATAAAAAGGTTAGTTCATTCTTCCCGTGCTTGCCTGAGAAAAGGGGTTGAGATTTTGGGTAGAAGGTTAAAAGTTAAATCTTAAGGGTCATGATCTGCGTATAAGTTTAGAGCCCTAGCTTATTAGTCCGTAGGGTAGAATACCCCACAACAGAATTGGCAACGATGACTTCTTTGCATGGTTGTTGCGGCAGCAATGCTGCCCATCTGCATACCGTAGGGAACGTCGCCAGATGTCCTCTCACTGTCATCCGAGGACTGAAACACATAACTCTCTCAAAGAAAAAGGAGCACAAGATAGTCCCGAACCCGAAGTTCCTATGTACCCGCTGACGGAAATCTGTCAATTGCCTCTTCATTACCTCGAGCAATGTGGTGCTCCAGTCAAAAATCTGTGCATTCATGCACTGAACTGCACAGTTCATCTGTGCACGCGTCGCCTGATGTATGGCGGCAGAGCCGGTAATTCGCCCAATGAGCGACAAAATGGTCTACAGAGTCAGGCTAGTGACACTCCCAACCGGTATCCAGGAAGTCCCCTGGAAGGTCCCAACCACGCAGTACTCGAAAATCCACTCCGAGACCTTTTTCGGCCCCGTAGGAAAAGTCTGTAGGTTGACAGGTTCCCCTCTCCTCGAGAGGCCCGTCAAAAAGTATATGTCCTCGGTGGTGGGCGTCAAAGATTTCCCCTCGATCATAAAGGCCTTGGCATAAGGATGCCAGTAGTCAACCAGGGCATTCAGCAGCCGTGGTTGTGCACGCATGAACGAACATAGGAAAAACTTGACGAGACCACACTGTGTCAGCGCGGCCATCACATTTGGATCAGCAGCTACTGCCTCATTGGCAGCCTCATGATCCCTCTCTCTCCAGTGCACATACATCCTGCAAAGCCACAAATAAAAAATGAGAGATTAACATCTTGCACATTCATCTTTTGGTTGCACGGGGGGTAACCCGCGGGCTGTAGAAGTGACAGTCATGGGTACCCACGCGCTGTCTTAATCGTGCGCACGGGTACCCGCGGGCTGTCTCTGGACAGCCCGCGGGTTACTAGGGCCGACCCTTTACAGGGCGACGACCACCCCCCAAACACACTAAAAAACATTAATGAAAGTATTGAAATGCAAGATGAGGGAGTTTGTACTTACTTGGTCTGAGTGGAAGTCTGTTTGGTCCACTGTAGCTCCCGGAATCACGATCTGTAGCAAAGGGGGTCTTTTGGCTCCAGAGTCAATTTCCAAATCAGCAATGGTGATAATGAGCTGCCAGCCTCTATTTGTAGAGTTTTTGGCCTCTTTTTGTCACCATTTTGGGCCCTTTTATCAGTTTCTTTATACCAAAAACCATTTTGGATGGTTCCGGAGTTATATGGAAGGGATTCGATCAGGTATTGGGACACTTTTCATTGAGTTTCAGAAAATAAAAAAAATACACATAAGGGCGATCCATAAACTTTTTTTCAAAAATCAACCTGAGCATATAGGGTAGGAGTTCATCCCCACTGTTGCATCTCGTTGCCTTTGGTTTTTTCAAATATAGGATCGACCCCACCCGGTTGTGATGCGGAACCGTCATTCCTGCGCTAGAAGCGTTGCAACTTGGTGGTAGAGCTTACTAAAACATGGATGCCCTAGGTATTTCCCAATTGCATTATGGTGTCCATGCCGTTCCTAAAACAACTTAGTAGGCTCGGGAGTCCGTATAGTCTTTCCTGAATATGAGTTTGAGCCTCATTTGCATGGGTCTTTTTCACTCTTTGTCTTACCCTCCGGACTCCCAAA
>ML793803.1:39909-49945 GCA_009831015.1 Picea engelmannii
TAAAATAAGGAAAATAGGTTAAGTGACCTAGAAATGGGTTAAGTGACCTAAAAATGGGTTAAGTGACCTAAAGGATGAAAGTATAAATAAGATAGCAATGGTCTCTTGTAGATCATCCTTTTTGTGGATCAATGGAGAGCTTCGTGTGGGAATATGTTTTGGAGTATTGATGGAAAGCTTCTTGTGAGAGCTTCTTGAGCATTTTTGGTGTGGAACACTTGCGGATATTGAAGATATATAGGTGAATGAGGTAAAAAAGGATATATAATCCTAAATTCTGAGGAAAGTGAAGAAAAGAAGGCCGAAATGCAAGGAAGGATAAATTCTTTTGATGGTGCTTTCTAAGGTATGTTATTTTCAGGTCATCTCACCATTTTCACTATAACTTGTTTTATATAATGATTTAGATCCTGAAATTACTATGCAAGTGAGAAAACATAGCCAAGTATCTTTGGTTAAAAATTAATCTTGTGGGTCGTTGTATTTTGGGAGTTACACTCCGTGGAAAATAGGGTTTGTGGCTAGTCCTAAAACTAGTCAAAATCAGGTGTTTCGGGTAAAAACATCATAACTTATTCATAACAGATCCAAATTTAGTGAGACCAAATTTGTTGGTTAGGGTACAGTCTCTATTATTCTCTATAATATTTTTAGATTATTTCATCAAATATTTTTTGCGGGGCACGCTCTACAAGGTCTCTCTCTAGAATAAACCAAAATTCACCAAGGTATGCCATTTTTGCTATAACTCGTTTTATGAGAGGTTCCAAGTAGGGCCACTTGGAGGAATTGCATAAAAAAAACTGAAGAACATTGTGTATCAATTTTGGATCTTTATTCAGTACAGGTACAAAGTTATGATTATTTCAAGTTAGGGTTGTTGACTAATCCAAAAGTAGTCATGGTTGAGACAAGCAGTTGATGAGTTGGTACATACATGACGTGTATAGTTGATGATGTTGGTACATATTGATGAGTTATTGTTGATGAGTAGTTTACACATGATTGGTATATACTTGGTACATGGTTGGATGCACTTGTTTATGGTACAGGTTGATTACAGGTTGTTTGGCATAGGTTGGTGCATGATTGATGCTCTTGTTTATGGTACAGATGGATATCTGTTGAGGATTGTTGCCTCATCTCAGTTGGTGCTGAGAATGTAAGATGAGTCTTTCATATAGAGTTGGTGCTCTTGTAGAGTTGTACTCTATTCAGTTGTTGTTTAAAAACCCCCAGATTGAAGTCCATAATAAAAAGAAAAAATGTGCATACATCTTGTGTTCCCTGTGTTCCTTGTGGAGATGATTTGTTGATGATATATTGCTGATATGTATTCACATCTAAATGATTATTAATGACAGCAATGCATAATGAGTAAATGTCGAATGCTAACTAATGAGTTTTAAATAAGAGGGAAGTTTTGGGAAAAAGATCCCCACACTCATTCACCCACCCCGTCTAAGTGTGGTAGGTGTGTCCAACACATCCATCCCTAAAGTAGGCATGCCTCTCCCAGGAGGATCTTGAGCCTCTCTACAAAATATTAGAGGTATCATAATCAATTATAAGGGCCCTCGTGGGCTTAACAACTAGTTGGTTGGATCCCCTAGAGAGGTAATCCTGCATAAAGGTTGTGTGTTGTCTAACTCTTGTCTGACCTAGGGTACCTGCAGAATAACCCCTGCAAGTAACTTATGTGGTACCTATGTCAAGAAACTAAGAAACCATCGTATAACTGATCCGCAGGAAAATAGTCGTAATTCAGGTTTACCGTATGGGCAAGGTAACAAATCCCTAAACCTCAAAAGCACTGTCTCTCATAGAGGTAAAGGTACTAGAAAGATCCTCATATACGAATAGATCCCCATAAATAGATCTGACGCTAAGAAGGTATTGGGGGGATATCCCCTTAACCAACTTCACACGACCTCATGCTTAACTCTGGTGTAAGTGGAGCCTCCTAACGTCACCAATTATACAATGGATTTCACCACTCCCTTATTCAGACACATATGTTGATTTAATACACTTGGAGAAGTTTACTCATAAAATCCTATTCCAAGGCTCTAAATCCTAAGCTAGTACACTAGAAAATAAAATCGTTTCTAATCAATTTTAAATTATTTCCTTGCTTTTAGTGGCCTTTCTTACTCAAAAAAGGTGCGGTCATGAAACTAATGGTGTTATGACTCAACAAGTAAAATAAATGAATATGAATAAAATGCAAAGTCCTAACTTCAATTCTATTAAAAACCAAATATCAATATAGCATAGAAAAACCTCAGAAAAAGTACTCGACGCCTTGAAAAAGAGATAATTTAAGATAATAAGCCTCTGCGAGGGGGCGACCTCCTTTTACCCCATTTAAATGTTCAAGTACAAGATTATTCCAAATGAAAATGTCTCCTTGGTATATATAGGAGACTAGGAGGCATAATTACAACTAATGGAATAAAGTTGACATAAATAAAATAACATTACTAATCTAATATGCCCTAATAAAGGGGTAATGAGCTAATATTAGGGATTAACATGCCCCTCCCCTTGAGACAAGTATTGTCTGCAACACTTGAGCAACTCTGGATGCTTCTGTATAAAAGACCCATCTTCCCAAGTGGAATCTTCAGTCGGTAGTTTCCTCCATTTAATGAGATACTCTGAAATGGATCTATTCCTCAGCTGGCGAATTCTTGTGTCAGTGATGGCTTCAGGCTCCAATATGATTTTTCCTTCCTCGTCAAGTTCTGGAAATATATTTTGAGCTTGGATATTGTCACCTATAACCTTCTTTAAGCATGAAACATGGAAAACTGGGTGTACTCATGAAGATGCAGGCAACTCCAATTTGTATGCCATAGTACCAATCTTTTACAACACCTTAGAAGAGCCATAGTACTTTGGTGATAGTTTATTATCCTTCTTGGCTTGCTTGAGGGACATCTGTTTGTATGGTTGTATTCTTAAAAACACCCAATCCCCTACTTCAAAACTTCTTTCACTACGATGTTGATCTACTTGTTGTTTCATGTGATTCTGTGCCATGGTCAGATTGTCCTTTAAGATTTGGATAACTTGTCGTTGATTCTCGATGTGATCTTCCACTGCTTGAACATTAGATTTTTCTTTTAGAGAAGAAGTGATGGAAGGAGGGTGGTATCCATAAAGTGCCATAAATGGTGTCATTTTTGTTGCAGTATGAAAGGAAGTGTTATACCATCATTTTGCTAAGGGTAACCATTTGAACCATTGTGTTTGTTTATCGAAGACAAAGCAACGAAGGTAGCCTTCCAGACATTTGTTCACTATCTTGGTTTGTCCATCAGATTGAGGATTATAGGATGGGATATGAACCAATTGAGTACCCAAACAAGAAAATAATTATGTCCAAAAATGTCGAATGAATATGGGATCTCTGTCACTTAAAATAATCTTTGGGTTGCCATGTAGATTTTGAACTATCTCCATGAATGTGGTGGCAACTGTACTAGCTTTGAAGGGATGAGAGAGTGCACAAAATTGTGTGTACTTGGTCAGTCTATCAATAATCACCATGATGACACTCTTTCCTTCAGACTTTGGTAACCTTGTGATGAAATCCATGGAAGCCTCCTCCCAGTGTTGACTTGGGATGGATAATGGTTGTAAAAGACATGGGGTCTTAATTGTTTCCACCTTATTTTGTTGGCAAACCAAACATTATGCCACAAACCTTTGAACATCAATTTTAAGGCCATCCCAAAAAAAATCCTTCTTGACTCTATGGTAGGTTTTCAAAAATCCCGAGTGCCCTCCTACTGGAGAGGTGTGCAATTCCAATAGTACCTTTTGTTTGAGTTGGGAGGTTACTACCGCAAGTTTGTTCGGAACTATGGAAGAGGTGTGCAATTCCAATAGTCCACACTTTTTCATCATTCTTCCATTCATCCATTGCTTCTATTATCCAATTGGGTTGGATGATCGAGATAGAATAGAGAAAGGCCTCAACATCTTCATCCTTTCTTGAGAGTGCATCTGCCACAACATTTTGCTTCCCCTTTTTATAGACGATTTCAAAATAATAACCTAATATCTTGGTTACCCACTTTTGTTGTTCTTCTGAAGATAGTCTTTGTTCCAAGAAGTATTTAAGACTATCATGATCTGTTTTGACCTTGAAGTGCCTACCTATTAGGTAAGAATGCCATTTCGTCAATGCATGTTGTACTACCATCATTTCATTTTCATAAATGGGTTTGTGTAAGTCCTTTCCCTTGAGTGGTCGACTTTCAAAATCCAGGTGCCTTCCTTCTTGCATGAGGACAACACCAATTCTATTTCCCAAGGCATCACATTCCACAATAAAGGTTTTTGTGAAGTCTGGAGTGGTCAAGACAGGAGCTTTGTACATCACCCCTTTGAGTTGTTCAAAAGATTTAGTTTCCTCTGGAGTCAATGAAAATACATCCTTCTTATTTAGTTCCATTAAAGGTGCTGCTATTCTTCCATAGTTCCGAACAAACTTGCGGTAGTAACCTGTCAAACCCAAAAATCCTCTAAGATTCTTCAATGTTTTGGGAATTGGCCAGTCCATCATGGCCTTAATATTGTTAGGGTCTACCTTGACACCTTCATGAGATACAATATGACCCAAATACTCTACCTCCTTTACTTCAAAGAAACATTTGGATGGTTTGGCATATAGTTGTTACTCCTTTAGTAGTTGTAGCACCTTGTCAACATGTCGCACATGATCCTCCCAAGACTTGCTATACATTAGTATATCATCAAAAAATACTAACACAAATTTTCAAAGGAAGGGCTTGACTGGAATTCATCAACCCTTGGAATGTGGAAGGTGCATTTGTAAGGCCAAAAGGCATTGTTGGAAGATTGGTTGTTGTCACTGATGTCAACCCTAGTCATGGGTTTTGGACCGCAAGATTGATAAAGGTATTTGGACATGAAGGACAATGCACATGCATATACAACACCCATGAATGGATAGTATACATCATGTCGTTTCTGTTGATATGTGGCATGTCATATGGATCCTCATGGTTGTTTAGAAATGAATTTTTGAAGATGACAAAGTGAATTGAAGAAGGAAGTACATGTAGGCCCTGAAGATAATTAAAGAAAAGAATTACAAAATAAGAAAGTGTCAGGCCGAACCTAATGTTAAAAGAAAGTGAAATAAATGGTATAAATAAATATCATTATACATTCATTTGATAAAAGTTGAATTTTAGAGGAAGGAAGAAGTAAAGAAGGCCGGATTTCAAGGGAGGATGAAGTCTTTTGCTGATGTGTTCTAAGGTATGTTATTTTCAAGTCATCTTACCATTTTTTCTATAACTTTTTTTCTAGAACGATTCATATGGTGAAATCGCTATGGTATTGATAATACATATTAAGGTATCTTCGATAAAAATTTCATCTCTTTATTCTCTATAATTATGGATATACACTCTGTGGAAGATAGGGTTTGTGACCAGTCCTGAAGCTAGTCAATAAACAAGTGTTCCGGGTAAAACAGGCATAACTTATTCATTGAGAATCTAAATTATGTGGGACGAATTTCATTGGAAATAGTACAGATTTTAGTTTCTTGTGTGTGAGTTTTAGAATCGGATGTTAAATATTGAGCGTGGGGAATTCTGTACAATTTTGGTCTCCTGAATAGACCAGAATTGAATAAAGTCTACCATTCTTTTTGGGGAGGATTCAAGGAGTGAAACTTGGAGGAGTTTCAGAGAATACATTGAGTAATATTATCTACAGGATCAAAGTACTCCAAGAATTGAAGAATTGTAGAAATTTAAGAAGTCTCAGGAAGCATTATCAGGTTTTATGTGATGATTGGTTGATGGTGATGATTTAATGTAAAGTTTTATTATCTCTCATATACTCTTAGGTGGAAGGAAGGGGTAAGGATAGAGAGTTAAAATCTCTCTTGATATTGGAGGAATGTATCTTCCTCTTGGATTTTTATCCCTCCCTTTACATTTGGAAGCTGTAGCTACCTTTGGAAGTCATTACTTCCCTTGAACAATAACTATTGATTATTTCTCATATATTGTGCATGGTGTACTGTGTTGTATTGGTGTAAATGTTATACTATTGTTCATTGCTCATTGGATATAATTGAATGGTTTAAGTAAAAGTTGAAAATGGTTTTAAATTGTACTTGATATTGATTCACCCCCCTCTCAGTACCAACAATTGGTATCAGAGCAGGTTACCTTCAGTACAGTTTAACCACTGGAAGGAAGATCCTAAGAAGAAATGGAAGACAAAATTCCAAATGGTATTCCACCATTTGATGGAAGCAATTTTGAATACTGGAGTAATAGAATGGAAACTTACTTGAAAGATCTTGGGGTAGATGTTTGGTTCTTAGTTGCTTCAGGATACAATGCTTTGAAGAAACCAAAGACTGCATCTCAAAAGGAAGCAAAAAGGAACAACAAATTGGCAATAGATACCATCTTGGATGGATTGACAGATTCAATGAAATCCAATGTGGGATCATGTGCATCATCAAAAGAGCTTTGGGACAAGCTACACAACCTTTATGTAAGGGAAGACGCAGAAGAAGAAGAAGAAGAAGAAGAAGAAGAAGAAGTTAAAGCAAATTACAACATCTCAGATTTCAAAGAAGAAAATAGAGGTCAGTTCTTTTTCTTTAATTATGAAGGAGTAGGTCATGTTGAATTTGAATGTCCTGATCCAAGGATTGAAAGAAATGACACTGAAGAAGAAAATTCCAATGAAGAAGAATAAAATCATAAAGAAAAAATTATTCAACAAGAAGATAAGAATCTTAAAAAATTGAAGCATGTTGAGATTGAAAATAGCAAGCTCAAAGACACACAAAGAAAACTAAGAAGTGATTTGTGTAGTTGTGAAAAGACAATTGTAATCTTGAAGAAACAATTAGAATACTTTGAGAAACTAAGAGAAGAAACCATTTCCTTGAAAACTCTACTCGAAGAAGAAAGAAGAATAGGAGAAGTAAGGAATGTCCAAATGATGAAGAAAGAAGAAGATCGTGAGAAACTTGAACAAGAAATTGTTTCATTGAGGAAGAGCTTAAGAAACTCTCAAGTGCCAAAAGACTTAACACATCTTGGATGCATGGGTGAAACTTCATACAAACAAGATGAAAATACCAACAAGAAGGTTGAAGAAAGAGCTACAAGGACAGTTGATGAGAAGTGGACCAGGATACCAGAAAGAATGAATGATTACAAAAGAGATGAATATCCAAGAAGAACTCCTACCTTTAGGAATAAAAGAAGCTTCAATCAGTATGAAGGAAACTACAAAAGAATAGATCATGAAACCAGATGGACTACATCACAAAGAAGCCCACTTACTCCAAGGTATCAAAATTTCTTTCTTGGTCATTGTTATACTTGCAAAAATCTTGGACATAAGGCAATTAATTGCAGAATCAATGAAAGGAACACATAGACAAGAAACATGAATGGTGTAAATAGAAGAAATCGAAATAATCATGGATTTCTCAATAGAATTTATAATTCATTTTCCCCATTTATGGACAAAAATATTGCATGCTACAAATGTAATTATCTTGGTCACAAAGAACGAGATTGCAGATATATGAATGAAGATGTCCCTATGCCAAACACAGTATGGAGAAGGGAAGATATTCCAAACAATGAAGATTGTTGAATAGCATTGACCACTGAAGAATGTAAATAAGAAGATGAATGGTTTGATTCCCAGGATAGTAAAATGTGTTAGTAAAATTAGTCTACTCAGTGTTAGTAAAATGTGTGATCAAGGATACACTCTTAGGTTTGATTCCCGAAAATGTAAAATCAGAGAAAATAACTAAGGAAGATTGGTTGCAACTGCAAAAAGAAGACCGAACAACATATACATCCTAGACATGAAGAAGAGAGAGAAGACATAAGCCACACAAAAGGATTCTATGGAAGAAAAAGTCCCAAAGACCAAAAATAGGGATGAAGTATTATTGAGTGTCACATGTTCAGGGGGAGCAGCCCCAAAGAAGAGAGTTACATTTTTCCATTAAACTCAGGGGGAGAAACCCTTACCTTTGCCATTGATGTCAAAGGGGGAGAGAAATTGTTATCATGATGATAGGGCGAGAATGAGTGTTGCCATCAATGACAAAGGGAGAGATTGTTGGAAGATTGGTTGTTGTCATTGATGTCAACCCTAGTCATGGGTTTTGGACCGCAAGATTGATAAAGGTATTTGGACATGAAGGACAATGCACATGCATATACAACACTCATGAATGGATATTATACATCATGTTGTTTCCATTGGTATGTGGCACATCACGTGGATCCTCATGGTTGAGGAGAAATGAATTTTTGAAGATGACAAAGTGAATTGAAGAAGGAAGTACATGTAGGCCCCGAAGATAATTAAAGAAAAGAATTACAAAACAAGAAAGTGTCAGGTCAGCCCTAATGTTAAAAGAAAGTGACATAAATGGTATAAATAAACATCATTATACATTCATTTGATAAAATTTGAATTTCAGAGGAAAGAAGAAGTAAGGAAGGCCGGATTTCAAGGGAGGATGAAGTCTTTTGGTGATGTGTTCTAAGGTATGTTATTTTCAGGTCATCCTACCATTTTTTTTATAAATTGTTTTCTAGAATGATTCAAATGGTGAAATCACTATGGTATTGATAATACATATCAAGGTACCTCTGGTAAAAATTTCAAATCTTGATTCGCTATAATTATGGAGATACACTCTATGGAAGATAGGGTTTGTGACCAGTCCTAAAGCTAGTCAATAAACAGGTGTTCCAGGTAAAAAAATCATAAATTATTTATCGAGAATCTAAATGATGTGGGACAAATTTAATTGGAAAGAGTACAGACTTTAGTTGTTTTTGTGTGAGTTTCAGAATCGGATGTTAAATATTGAGCGTGGGGCATTCTGTACAAGTTCGGTCTCCTTAATAGACCAGAATTGAATAAAGTCTACCATTCTTTCTATAACTTGTTTTTGGGGAGGATTCAAGGAGTGAAACTTGGAGGATTTTCAGAAAATACATTGAGTAATATTATTTACAAGATCAGAGTACTCCAAGAATTGAAGAATTGCATAAATTGAAGAAGTCTCAGGAAGCATTATCAGGTTCTATGTGATGATTGGTTGATGGTGATGATTTAATGTAAAGTTTTATTATCTCTCATATACTCTTGGGTGGAAGGAAGGGGCAAGGATAGAGAGTTCAACTCTCTCTTGATATTGGAGGATTGTATCTTTCTCTTGGAGGTTTATCTCTCCCTTTACAATTGTAAGCTGTAGCTACCTTTGGAAGTCATTACTTCCCTTGAACAATAACTATTGATTATTTCTCATATATTGTGCATGGTGTACTATGGTGTATTGGTGTAAATGTTATACTATTGTTCATTGCTCATTGGATATAATTGAATGGTTTAAGTATAAGTTGAAAAAGGTTTTAAATTGTACTTGATACTAATTCACCCCCCTCTTAGTACCAACAGGCATGACCAAAAATTCATAATGGCCTTCATGAGTTCGGAATGATGTTTTTGGGATATCTTCTTCCTTCATTCTGATATGATGATACCCTAAATGGAGATCCAATTTTGTGAAATAGATTTCTCCATGTAGTTCATCTAACAATTCATCAATGACGGGAATGAGAAACTTATCTTTAATAGTGATCTTGTTTAGCTCTCTGTAATCTCGACACATACACCATGAGCTATCTTTCTTGAATAACATTACCACTGGTGCAGAGTAAGAACTTTAGCTAGGTCTAATAATGTCAGCCTCTAACATTTCTTCAACCATGTGCTCAATTTCACTCTTCTGGGTGTAAGGGTATTTGTATGGCCTGATGTTAGGAGGAACACTCCCGGGAATTAGGTGAATTTCATGATCATGATTTCGAGTGGGTGGAATACCTTTGGGAATATCTTCAAATACTTTGGAATGCTTATCAATGATCCCTTAGAGATCTTGAGGAATAGATGGCTTAGATGTTTGAACATCTAGTGAGCA
>ML793803.1:56295-74104 GCA_009831015.1 Picea engelmannii
CCACCTTAAATGCATTCTCCAATGATTTGGGTTCCCAAAGGTGAACCTCATGTTGAATGTTATCCTTTAAAGTTCCTATGAATACATCAATCAAGTGCTCATATGGAATATCGGTTACCTTTATATTCAATCTTTGGAAGTTCCCAATGTGCTTGGTAACTGAACCCTTTCGCTTGAGATTTATCAATTGGCTAAAGAAGGTATTGCTCCTTGTATCCTCATAGTGTGTTATCATTTCTTCTGTGAACATTGTCCAAGTGACGAGTGATTTGCGAGAACAAAGCCATCGATACCATACAAACTGATTAGGTTCTAAATATAAAGAAGCAATTCGTCCCTTTTGTGTACGTTGCACATTATGTATATCAAATAATTTCTCCATCTGAAGTATCCATGTGATTGGGTCCTTGCCATCAAACTTCCTCATATCGATCTTAGGAATGTGGTTGGTCTTCAACCCAAAGTTGGAGTTTCTCCATTCTTGATTCACCTTCCTTGTATCCTCATCATGAATTTCATGGGATGCATTTTCACTTCCAGGTGTCTTCTTTGTTATGAAATTTTCAATACTTCCATGATCTCATCTTTTAAACCATCCATCTTTGCCTCCAACTTAGCTTCCATCTCTTCTATTTCATCTTTTCTTACTATCTTCTTTTGTAAATCATTTATGTCCCTATGAATTTATTCACCTTCATCAAGAGTCCATGTAGGATTGTCTGGAGGCTTATTTGGTGTAGAAGTTCCCTTTTTGGGTGGCCTGTTGGCCAAGTATCAATTTTGAACCTTGATTTTGAGGTGGTTCTGCTAGACAATATTTATTCTATTGTATCTCCCAAGTTTCGGCCCTTTTGGGTATGAAACTTTATTTTATGTAGTTATCTGATATTTATTCTCTACAATGCCACAGGTCTGGTCAAAATTGGATGTGTCATTATGTTAACATCCCCACAACTTGCCACTTTTTTTCCTTTCTAGGAGATCTCACTTGTATAGCATGCCCCACACAAAATAATTGATATAAATTTTGAAACTCGTATTAGAAATACTAAAGACTATCCATGATCCAATGAAACCATTCCCACTCTATTTGGATACCCTAGGAAGAAGTTATGATTTTTTAACCTAGAACACCTTCTTAAGACTAGTCAGATACCCTATCTTACATAGGGTGTATATACAAATTTAATATGACCTAGAAGATGAAATTTTTACCACATATACCTTACTTATTTCTATGAATATCCTCTGGAGTTCAGGGTCTGAAACGTTATAGAAATTGTTTTATAGAGAAAATTTTGCAATGACTCAGTTCAGGATGATTATGGAACCCTATCTTGTGTAGGCTGTATCTCTGAAAGTATAAGGCCTCAATAGCTTAAATTTTAACCCAACGTACCTTGATTCATCTACTAAATATCCTCCAATCCATTCCTTATGAAACGTTGTAGAAAACAAGTTATAATGAAAATTCCAAGGTGTCTCATATGTAGTAGCGAAACCCCAAGACCTTGAGCTCTGATACCATAGGTTAAGAACCAAATATCAATATAGCATGGAAAAACCTTAGAAAAAGTACTCGACACCTTGAAAAAGAGATAATTTTAGATAATAAGCCTCTTCGAGGGGGAAACCTCCTTTTACCCCACTTAAATGTTCGAGTACAAGATGATTCCAAATGAAAATGTCTCCTTGGTATATATAGGAGACTAGGAGGTATAATTACAACTAATGGAATAAAGATGACATAAATAAAATAACATTACTAATCTAATATGCCCCAATTAAGGGGTCATGAGCTAATATTAGGGCTTAATAAATTCCCAATAAATGATAAGATTTTCAAAATGCAATTTTCAATTTATTTATGCAATTCCAAATAAGATGCAATATTTCCATACATCCACTAAGATCAATGATAAGGACCCAAAAAATCAAATTCCAACAATGCAAAATGCTTAATATTTTTTTATTTTCAATATAAAAGAATGAAAATGCAAGGATTGAACAACAACTTTGATATAAAGATTCTACTGTATGTAAAGAGAGACAAAACAAGTAGGATATCAAGAAGACAACACCTAGCCCAAGATGCAAGGAAAATCATTGAAAACGATGATGAGAAAGACACCACCAGAAAATTCAACCAAAGAAAGGATTCTTATCATTCCACAAGCACTTAACAGTCATAACAGAGACCCAAGAAGACTCAACAACCATCAAACTTTACCTAGAAAACATCAAACTCACCAACCAATCAAAAATGGATGATGTACACGATTGTTCAAGATAAAACTGTGTATATACGCCTCTTGTAGAAGGACAGCACACATATGTACACAAATGTCAGGTAAAAACACGCGTATGTGTTAAAACACTGCCAGGCTAAGGATAAGGCCAAGAAACTTAGACTCAAAATTAACAGAGGCTATCAATAAATTAGACGACAAGAAACTCAATATAAAAGAAAGCAATCAAATGATAAAAACACTCCAAACCCAAAAAATAAGATTATATCCCCAGTATGCTCGCCAATTCTGTTTCGAGGAAAATATCTCTATGGCTAGGGGTAAACCATAACAGATGAAAATGACTACAGAAATCAACTCTAATCTCGGATATGTTATATAATCAAATATTCTAACAAGACGAGATAAAGAGCCTACCTTGTCTAGACATTCGATGAAGTCCACCGTTGAGCACTTGACTCAAAGCAATACACCTGCAAAGTTTCCTCAACAACCAAGAAACTCAAGCATATGGTGATAACATATAAAGTTATCACATTCAATAGAATAATCCATCAACATTCATAACAAATACGGCCATGGAATAACAATTCAAATATTTTCAAGATATTAATTGGACGAGAAAAGAGTATTTCTATTAAAATGTAATCAGCAGAAGTGAATAAATTACAAACTTCCATGTTGACATGGTTCAAAACAAAGAAACTAAGTCCCTTCCAGCTGGGCCTTCACCACTTCAATTATCCACCAAAGGAAATATCATATAATAAAGACAATGAGGTTCTCAATCAGATAGGGAAGCGATTGGGGGTTGAACGATGTGTTCAGACTTAAAAGGACAACGGGTTGCAGACTCAATATGAAGTGAATAATTTCTCCAGAGTAACTTTTCTCTCAAAGTTGAATTATTCTCCTCTTTTCCATAGATCAGATATGGCCCTTTTATAGACTTAAAATGGAACTGAAGGGTCGATTCGGAACCTTTCCAATATATGGAAGGTCAAGGATCATGGATCATGTGACGTGACATGGAAACCCGACACTATTTTTTAATTTTAGGCACAAAACCCGATGTATGCAGGCTATAGTGGTGCAACTTGCATATACACATGTTGTATAATAGTTAGGGCATGTATATGTGGAAAAATGTTGTTTTATCTCTGGTATTTGAAAAAAGGGACTTTAATTCTGAATAGGGAAATGGAAAAAGGCCTTCTGAGAAACGTTTCATAGGGTGAGGAAAAATATTTCTATAACAATGTCTGTCAGTCTTCTTTATTTTATATTTTTCTCCTTTGTCACCATTAGGAGCTAAAGCTGTCTGAGTGAGTTTGGGACCCTTATGTTTCTTTTTCTTGTCATGAGAATGTTGCTTCTTGGGAATCTTGGGTTTATCTTTCTACTAGGAGACTAAGGTTTTGTTGGAGGAAACTGCAAGGTTGATCACTCCAAGTTGTACAAATTTATCTTTCTCTCTAATCAAAGCATCACAAAAGGACTCAAGAGTGGGTTTTTGATAAGCTTTCCATAGAGATTCTCTAATGGAATAAAAGGTACATACAAACACAAAATATGCACTACCTAGCTTATAAAGAATGATATAGATGCAACTTTCTTCCTCCAACTTTATCTCACATTCTTCACATAAAATTCTGAGTATTTTATACTTAGATAGATAGTCTTCAATGCAAGAAAAATAATTTGGACTTAAAGTCAAGATTTGATTTTCTAACTGATGTGCTTGAATAATATTCTATTTATCAAACATATATTCAAGCATTTCCCAAGCTTCATCGGGGTCATCAATTTCTTTAAGGTGGAACCTTAAATCAAGAGATATGGACATCCTAATCATTCAATGTGATTCACCACTCCTATTATCCCATTTGACTGTCTTATCAACATCACTGGGTTATTTTTCCTTTCCCAGGGTAATCTGGTACAAGCTTTTACTTCTTAATAAATCCTCCATATGGTATTTCAATTGGAAGTAGTTGGTGTTGGTAAGAAAAATATCATTGGAAGAAGCCATTTTAAAAATGTAGATAATATGGATTTAAAAACTAAAACTTACGATATGGATGGAAATATTGTTGGCATAGGGGTAGACCCAGGCTTCAATGCTACAACACTGCACCAACAAAACCCTAGCTACCAACCCTTTCAACAACACCTGTGAACCAGATGAAGTCTCACCCGAGGTAGAGGCAGGGGTGGTTGCAAGAATCCAGTGTCTACAACCTTAGTTGGGACACATATCTGTGATTGTACCACCTTAACATAGAACTTAGTAGTTACAGTTTGTTAATATTCAACCTTAGTTTAGAGCGCAGCTAAACCCTAACAATAGATCAACACAGTATTTATACAGATCCAATAGATTCAAGTAATAATCATATCAACATAGATCATATATAGCATTCATTCACATTATTCAGTACTAAGCTACGATATTAGATCCTTCTAAGAATACATCAGTGCACTAAGAACTCAATCACATAGACAATAGAACAACCATAAAGCACATAGCAACCACAACATAGGATATACGTGGTTCACCCCCACCCTGGGGCTATGTCCACCAACTCTTCTTCTATTTTATTATCTTTGGTCAATCAACTACATGTAGAGAGCCTTGAGATATTACTCCACAGAAGACAGTAGATCTGCACACCTCGCTATATCCTCCTTCCCTGAGTTATAACACAAAGCCTTCCACAGTCTCTTACAATCACTTGCACTTAGCTCTGCAAGCCTCACAGAGTATGCACAAAGAAATTACACTTACCACTTGCACTTAGGAAATAAAAATTACCACTTATCATCACATACTTGTCCCTCCTTCGATGACATAGATCGAACTTACTAACTAACTTCTTCCTACATCACCTATATTTCTATTTATATATTACAAAATGGGCCTAAACATGGGTAAACCCATGGGATGACATCTCCATTCCCGTTACATAAGCCCCAAACCCAAAAATCCCTAAAAAGGGGTCGAGATCTCGTGATCTATGCTTTGACTTGCGCTCCATCTTAGACAGCCTGTCGAAGTCCCAAAAATAGGTCAAACATGACCAAGGATCCTAAAACTTGGTCAAGGGCCAACATGCCCCCAATACTCACTTGTGACTCGTCCCGAGTCACTTTGATCTAGGTAGTTGTGCTTCAAAAGCATTGATCTTGCATTGAGCTGCTTCGACCTATTGCTACGCCAGGGCCTCCTTCTCAACGAACTCTTGGATGACTTCTTCATTGACAGGTCCCTCTAAATTATGTTTGACTGCAATGACTACTTGTTCCAACTCTATGCCTCAAACTTCAATCTCCTCAAACAGCTGGCAAGCTTTGTCCTGGACTAGTTGGAGCCTTTGAGTCACTTCCATGACTTTGATTTGAATGGTGTGGACCTGCTGTTGAGTAGTGCACTGTTCTTGGGATCACTTCATCCTTTCAACTGTTGGCAGGAGCTTCAACTATGCATGTACTGTTGTTGCTTGCTGCTTTTCCCCCTGGAGTTGTGACTCTAATACCTTTAGCTCAGTATCTTCAGTGAGTCACTCATAATTTTGTGCATTGTGAGCACTTAACTATTTTCATTCCAGAGAGAATTCTCTGATCCTCTCGATTGCACTCTGGGCAATGACTTCTCGTTGATCTTGCATGTCCTGTGGGGTACTTGGCACTGTTCATATCTCAAGGTCTATGATTCTTTGTTGACACTGTTGGATAACTTCCGCAAGATGATCTACTTGATGTTCCGCTGGGTCTTCCTCTCTTTTTTATAAGCCTGTCACAGAGCGAAGTGCTTTGTTGACTGCTTCTTTTACTCCCACCTGCGTTGTGAGCAACTACTCTTTCTCTTGCTGGATCTGTACTTTCTCTTGTTTAAAACTAGTTTGGAGGGAAACCTTCTCTTCCTGCGCAACTCGACGTTGCTCTATGACTACTTTTTGTACTTGCTTTAGGGCCTCTGTGGCCTGTTCATCTTCTTCCTATGCATAATGAAGGCAAGCTTCGATCGCATCAGCTAGTCTACGGAGTTGGGCAGGCGCATCTCCCAACTCAGGTGCTTTTGATGGTGGGGGCACAGTGGGAAGTGCGTGGCTGGATTGAAGGGCCTGTTGTACCCCTCTGAGTTCAACCTCAATTCAATCATACAACTCCTCCCGCTTGGCTTCATGTTTCTACAAGATATCCTATGAGGCATCTGCTACAACTGCGATGATAAAGTCAAAGTCAGCTACAGTGAGAATAGTCTACATATTATTCAAGGTTGATATATATTTCTTTTGGGAAGTGTGTTTCATGGGAGAAACCTTCCTTTTCTTCAAGGGATCAATCTCATCAATGAGTTCCCTAGGCAGTTTTACTTTGTGTTGCTTCTACTGGTCTTCTTTGGTCTTTGTTTCTTCTACTTCATCATCACCCCCTCATCCAGGTGATACTGAAGCAGTTCCTTATGATGCACTGCTCAAGTTTTGGACCTCCTTGGTCTTCTTCCTTCTCCTAGGTCCAGGAATATCATTTGCTTCACGAGTGGTCTAAGGGCTTTCGATTAGTTCAGGGTCTGAAATTTTTGCGGGGTCTGCGAGGATGTGTAGTTCCGCAAACCAGTCTTTGGTGATCTCTTCAAGGTCCTCCTATGTGAGCTTGTAGTATGCTTGAAGCTCTTCTTTATGCTCATCTGGGCGTGTAGTGATATAAGTGAAGTGTCGATCTGCATGGAACTTCATGAGGGGTTGGAACCGATGCTGGATGTTTGGCATCATGCAAGGGATAGCTTTGATAGCCATCTTAAGCTGGATATAATATGTATGAAATATCATGTTTGACTGCCACTATTTTCCCATATCGCTTGAGTACCAAAGCATGGTGAACTTTGCAGCGAGCAGCTCAAACAGCTCAATGTCTGGGAAGTTCACACCTTTCGGCATTTCCCAAACAATAAATGTGATGAGGATCAGGAGCTAGCTAAAGTGGAACTCATAGCCCTAATCCTGAGCTTTGCGGCAGTCTAATTCCAACTGGCTGACCAAGTACTTCATCCAATTCATCTGGAGTCCTTCTACACATTTCTCGGCTAGGTCAACAACAAATCCTGTGACTTGTGTAGGTTGGTTCTTCCTTACTATCTTCCCTGCAATCAGCTGGTAGGGTAGGCGCACTATGCCATTCTGGATAGAAGATACCTTGCAGTCTCGCATTCCCTTTTCTACATCATCGTAAGTGTCCTTAATTCTCTGTGCCAGGGCATGGTCGGAAGCCTTCCCTAGGTATAAGTATTGCGGGCCAGGTCCTTGCATGCTCAATCTGGTGATCCTATGGATCAACATCAAATTGACTGTGATGCATCTATCTAGCCATAGATAGCCTCCATGGTAACATGAGAGTAGGAGTTTAACACACACATTAACCTCATGGTGCCTTCCAAAGTGTGGGATTTTCATTACATTCAAGAGGGTGGACTAGGCGAGGTTCATAGTCCATGGTTGGAGGATTATTTTCGAGTTCTTCCCCTTCATCCCGGTCAGATACTTTTAAGGAGAAAGCATGTTGTAATTATTATGATCACTTAGGTTGAAGTCCCTAAACTTCAACGTCACGATATTATCTTGTTGTGTCTTGACTGCATGTATCCCCTTCGAGAGGTACACAGTTACCATGGTGTAATAGAATTCCCTCGAGACACTGTCATGACTCACCGCACTAGCCATAGGCATGATGTAGTCGAGTAAGTTGGTCGGGATTAACTTCATGTTTGCTAGATCATCTATGTGCTTTGTTCTCTTCTCCACTGTCGGTTGGTATAGTCTGGATCCACGAGCAGTCGACGGAGAGGTTTGCACTCCTTGCATCAATGAAGCTTGGAATCCTATAGACATCACTCTTTGAGCCAACAAATCAATTAAAAATTCCTCGAGTGACTTCTCCACAACACTGAGCTCGTCCGACATGCATGCTCTTGATCGAAAAACTCGGGTGGATGGATGAGTGCTCAAAGAAATAGAATCAATGTCGATCTCACTAGGCATAGTGCGCTAGAAATGGGTTCTCTTGTTAGCTCTGATATAATTTGAAAAAGTGTTCTCGGTGCAATAGTTGACGGACTAAGTAGACATGATGTAATGAATCTCTCCAATGGATAATAAGTTTTCCATCAATGCAATTCTGTCCATTGTGGCGCGGTCCCAATGGTCCGATGGCAAGATTTCTGGTCATAACTATTGTTCTAACCATTCTGGAATGTTGATCCAACGATTATAATGATTCCAAGGGTCATATCGCTTCGTCATGGTGAAGTGCCATATGGTGCTATTATGATATCCTGACGAAGTTCCAATTTTGCAAATATTCCTTATGCAAAGTTCCCTCTGGTCCCTTCTGTAATTTTTCAATCTTTTCTCTCTTCTTACTGAGTTTTCTAGCCTTCTTCCTAGTGATCTTCGTCTCGATATTCCTTTTTCCATTCTGATCCTTGTCTTCTTTTGGCATAGCAGCTTCACGTTGTTGATATTCTTTCATAGGATTAGAGAGTAGTACTACTTCTTTATCTGGGTTAGGTGCTCTACTCGTCTGTGAATCTTCCTGTGTTATTTCAACTTCATGATCCAATTTTCTTGTTCTAAGTAGCTTCGATCTTTTCTTGTATTATTCAATTAAGTGTGCTATCCTTCTAGTCATGAAAAATTTTAATTCATTATTTTTCTGTTCTTGGGCCTCCTCTTCTTTTCTTCTGGTCTGATCTTTCTCAATCTAGGTTTTTCATAATAACATAGTAATTGGAGCATTGTTCTCAATGAATCTAACAACCTCAAAATCTTCCTTTGTTGAAGCTCCATGAGCAATCATAGATACCTGGGTGATTCTTCCACATAGGTTTATTAGCTTTCCCTTGAATAGTCATATTCCTCCTAATGAAGGAATCGTATCAAGATTTCCTAAAGCTTCCCAAGTTCTTTCTGTCATGATATTTATCTGTGTTTCCTCATCTAGAACACAGTCTATATCGAAGTCTCCTATTCTTGCTTCTATGCATTATTTTTCTTTGAATATCTCTGATAAGTTGATATCTTTGTGATCATTTAGAGTTTCTTTCATTTTTAGTAGTACGGTCTCTGATTCTATCTAGGGTTCTGCTATGGTCTCAGTTTCATGACCTTCCTCAAGGTTTTCTTGTCTCATATTCATTCTCTCAAGCCTAGCAATCATTCTAGGGAAATCTAAAACTTCATGGTCCATAGCTTTACAACAAATACAACTAGGTCTTCTTCTAGGGCATTCCTTAGCAATATGTCCCGGTCTTATGCAACTGTAACAAAGGGTTAATCCTCTTTTTTTCTTAAATTATCCCTAGCCTTTCCCGTACTACGCATTGGGATCGTAGTAGCTAACCTGCAAAAAATTATTTCTAGGATCCTGCATCCATTTGTTAGTCCAGACATTCTTTATATGCATAGAAATAACATATTTTTCATTATTTCTATCAGATCTACTCATATCAAACCTTTTCTCTTCTAGTTGTGCCCTAGTTTTCAGACTAGGATAATATTTATAAAGCATACCTAGATCCATACTCTTGAAACTAAAATTTCCACTAATATTACTTTCAACAGAGAACGAAGCTTCCAGATCTAAAACTTTTCACTATTGTTACCTTTAAAGCTTCCAGATCTAAAACTTTTCACTATTCTTACCTTTACCATAGCACAAATCTTTGATATCTTGCCTCTTTTCTTCAGATCTGACTTCTCTTTTTAGCACAGATCTTTATAGTTCAAGTATAATGTTGTGCACTAAGGCAACAGATCTATGCACAAAGATTTTTTTCTTTCCTTTAGTTCCTAGTAGGTCAGATACTACGCACTTCAGAAGCAGATCTACGCATAGGGCCTTTCTCTTTTTCTTTACCTTAGTTCCTAGTAATCACAGTTTCATGTCCTAGAAATAGAACCATTTGTTGGCACATGGTTAGACCCAGGGTTCAACGCTACAACAACGCACCAACAAAACCCTAACTACCGACCCTTTCGGCAACAACTGCGAAGCAGATGATGTCTCACCCGAGGTAGAGGTAGGGGTGGTTGTAAGACTCCAGTGTCTGCAACCTTAGTTGGGACACAGATCTATGATTGTAACACCTTAACATATCACTTAGCAGTTATAGTTTGTTAATATTCAACCTTAGTTTACCGCATAGCTAAACCCTAACAACATATCAAAACAATATTTATACAGATAGAATAGATTGAAGTAATAATCATATAAACATAGATCAGATCTAGCATTCATTCACATTATTTAGTACTAAGCTACCATATTAGATCCTTCTAAGCATACATCAGTGCACTAAATATTCAATCACATAGACAATAGAACAACCATAAAGCTCATAGCAATCCCAACGCATGATATACATGGTTCACCCCCACCCTGGGGCTACATCCACCAACTCTTCTTCTCTTTTATTATCTTCTTTCAATCAGCTACATGCATAGAGCCTTGATATCTTAATCCGCAGAATACAGGAGATATGCACACCTTGCTAGATCCTCCTTCCCTGAGTGACATCACAAATCCTTCCACAGTCTCTTACAATCACTTGCACTTAGCTCTACAAGCCTCACACAATATGCACAAAGAAATTACAGTTATCACTTGCACTTAGAAAATAACACTTAGCACTTAGCATCACATACTTGTCCCTCCTTCGATCACATAGATCGAACTTACTAACTAACTAATTCCTGCATCGCCTAGATTTTTATTTATATATTACAAAATGGGTCTAAACATGGATAAACCCATGGATCGACACCCCCATTCCCGTTACATAAGCCCAAAACCCAAATATCCCTTAAAAGGGGCCGAGATCCCATGATCTCTACTTCGAATTGTGCTCCATCTTTGATAACCCGTCGAAGTCCCAAAAATAGGTCAAACATGACCAAGGATCGTCAAACTTGGTCAAGAGCCAACAAATACTTCGAAAAATTTGGCAGTTTTAAAAAAAATGGCATTGAAAATAGACTTCGGATAAAAAGGCATAAACAATAACGAAAGGATCACTTGGTGGTGTAAGTTGCTTTATGAAATGACCCACTTTTATAAAAAGAAGCGAGGATCACTTATACAATGAATTTACTTTATAAAATAAAGCTACATGCAAAATAAATAACTCTAAAATAAAATATTAAAGATACTTATAGTGATTCACTTTTATACTTGAAGTGAAATACACTTTACAATGAAGCATGAATGTTTTCAAAAAAAGTAACAAAAAGAGAGACTTGAACTCAAGACCTCTTACCTAATAAGGAAATTTTTAACCAAGTGTGCTAGAAAAACATATTGTATTGTTTATCATGAGGGTTGTTGTTGTTGTTGTTATTGAAGACGACCTTGGAGAGTGTTCTCATAAACAAATCTTTTCACACAAGAAAAAACTTTTTCTTTTCGATGACAAAAAGGGTTATATCTCCATTAGCTTACCCGAAAAATGCACCTTTTCTATCTGTTTCTGATTTTTCTGAGATTGCACAAGGTGCGGGCAAAAGAGAATACACAGATCTAAAAGAGTAGAAACCCATAAACAAACAATATAAAACCAAAATAAAATCAAAATAATACTCTGCAAAAATTTAAAAAGGGTGTATTCAGGCTTTATACACCTCCGGATCTAGCTGAAATGGTCGTATATTGGGAAAATGAAAAATTTTCCTAGTGAAATGAAACACATTCTTGACTGAAATGAGCACTCCGGACACAATGGAACAGTCCTCTTATCCCCAAAATGTATAAAAATGAAAAGAAAAAAAACAGAGACGAGCGAACTTAGCTTCACGATCTCGATCTACAATAGGAGCGGGTCTTCAAACAAGCTTTGATTCGATGTTCGACAACACATGTATTCCAACATAAGAACAACACCTTCAATAACCACTCACACAACCAGATCAAAGATTAACACACAAATGCTTTTATGTGGTAGAACCCCTATGGGGAAACTTGCACGACCCCAACCAACATGATCACTTGGAGCAGTTTATTAATGCAAAAGAAAAGATTACAGAGAGATTTTACAATATATTTTCTCATAATCGATCATCGGAAAATAACCTTCCATGATTTTTAAATAAATATCATGGACCAATCGGGTGCTAAGCCACGAATCAATGGCCATTAAGATTGAGGAGAATTTGAACTGTCGAATCACTCTATGTCGAGAGCATATCGTGACCGTCATATTTCCTAACTAGAAATGCATATTAATGCATACTAAAGAAACACACTTTTACCTAATGACACATTAGAACAAGTAGATCTTAACTAACTCCTAAGTGTCTAAATATCCTAACAGATTGAGGGTGAATGCGTGAAACTTTGTGAGGAGAACGTGCAAGTGTAAACAAAGTTGATAGAAGACCTAGAGATTAAGGTTGTAGAGTCCAAGCTAAGAGAGGCACAAGAATAGGAACAGAAGGAAACAAAAATGGTGGCTACCATACCACCAGTAGCACACATATCAACCATTCTGGTTCAACGGAAAACACAGGTATAAGTGGAGAAAATGAGGGATCAAAAAAATATCTTTCAACAGAGACTGGGACCACTACAAGAAGAGGGAGTGCGGGTATTTGGAGAGTTGGCTATGGTGCAAGGTAGGGTCAATAAAGCAATGATGGAATCAGAGGAAAAACTTACAAACTGGGTCATGTAAGGAGAAAAGGAGATAACACCAACAGAGGCCGAAATAATCAAAGAGGAAGAGGGGGGAAAGGAGACCTCTCAAAACTTCATTTCAGCATGGAAGAGCAGGAAACAGGCTTGAGTGGCTAGGGAAGAGCCAAGGGTGACTGTTGGGGGCATGTTGGACATGAAGTATTGATAGCAATTTTGTAGTTTTGATAATTTTTTGAGGAAAAATCCTAAGTATATGAAAAGTGCACAGAGGAATAAGAAAAAATCGAGAGCGTGTAACTAAGACGCATACAGCAGGAAAGTGCGTAGAAGGAGGATGGTGTGCAGATGGAAGACAACGTGCATCTTGAAGACTAAAGCAAGAAAATAAAGCATAACATGAGAATGACAACCCGACATTCCAGAAATAGAAGAACAGTAGAAAAGTAACATGAAAGATGAAAATCAGAAGAAATGTGTCGAAAAACCAATTAACTGAGTTGACCATGCATTGTAATGGGATATTTTTGGGATGAATACATTAGGGTTTTTGGCCCTATATTTTAATATAAATATGTAATAGGTTGGGATATTAGGGGTTCAATCAATTGGTTCATATAGGTATTATTCTGATGAAGTTTGAGTATGATAGATTAGGTTATGTTACAATCTGATTGATATTAATTCCATGTTATTGAATGTAACAATCGAAGGTTGAGAAGGATGAATAAATGAATGATAAATATAAGTTATGGAATCTGGTGTTGTCTATTTTTCTGTAGTTGAGTATGAATACTACTTGCATGCATCGTTGAATAGCTTCATATGATAGTTAATAATGGTGCAATGATTCATGACTGTGACAGTACCAAATCTATATAGTAAACTAGAGTATGATAAGTATAGGAACATGAATCATAAGTTAATAACATAATATAATATAGTCATGCGCACAACATAATAAGGAAGAATGAACTGAATGTTTTCCTCCCATCCCCTTATCACTACAAAAGTCTAGTTCTTGCAATCCCCATAGATACCTCGAGTGAGACTTCACCTGCACAAGTAGGTAATGCCGAAAGGGCCAATGTCTGGTGGGTTTTGTTGGTCTTAGATAAAATGAACCTTGGATCTTACAACCTGCACACAGAATAACACCAACATAGACTACTTATGTAAAGTCCTCCCTGCTGCTACAAATCGACAAGCGATAGATAGATACAATGAATTGGTAAATCTCTTTTCTTTTCTTTTTTAAACATGTTGAACAATCAACTTGCATCTGACTTCTACAAATAAAAGACATAATTAGAGTCTTGGCTGAAATGGATCCTAACCTACATTGGTTAATCATTTATTATAAAGGCAAAGTACCCAAAAACGAAAATCCACCTTACCTTATCTGGAAAATACACTAACACATCTCTACTTAATTTTATTGAATCAAGAGATACATTACAAGAAAACGAGACCTATGCCCACCTATAAATACATAAATATTCTTGCGACTCAATTCATTAAATTGAACATAGGATATGCTATTATTGATATCATTTACTTCTTAATTGCAAGATATTTTCCAACTTAACCAGTTACAGAAATTCAACTATCTATTTAACACACCAAACATAAGCACATGGATCATAAATAAAGACAAGACAAAATAAATATTTTCATATCTAATTTTATTACTATATCCCAATAATATTATCAATCTGATTTTAAAAATCTCTCACCACTCTAACTATCTATTAACCAATTTTTAACTAACCCCTTTTCCATGTAACTACATTCCTTATTAATCTATCAACTAAATTCTTATCTATCCATACTTATAAAGTAAGATTTTAATTTAAACAAGCCCTTACCATACCACCACGTTAATTCATTTTAAATATGTGCCTCCTTATCAACCCAATTACATAAATGGATCTAGTTTATCAACCTTTTCAATCTAGCCCTTAATTACTAATCCAAAACAACTTTTGTTACTCCCAACACATGAAATGACATAATTTAATATTTTAAACTGAAAGAATCCCCAATGCACTTTTATTTAAAACCAAAACTAAAGGAATTTCGTAGTGAGGTCTTGACATTAAGGGATGGAAGTATCTTACACTCCTTTAATTCATTTTTTTTATTTTTTTTATTTTGCAACCCAACCAATAGTCCTTAAGGGTTACGTGGACAAGTGGAGGTCAAGGTCGAATCATTAGCTCACAAGCTCTACTCCTCCGAAGGCAAATTGACAAGTCTGGAAAACTCACAGAGAGGCAAACAAAAGGATATCAATTAACATTACTCTAGTCAATGCATAGTGTGGTCACCGCCAGCTGTTACACGATAAAAGACCTTAACCCTCTCTCCCTATCTGGAGTTGGAACAAAAAGTAGAAGGTCACCTCCATCCCTAGGGAAAATTTAAGGCCAGTAAATCGATGAGGGTATCGTTGTGGGACGAAATTGCTACTGTTCATAACTTCATTAATTATTCTAAAGGAGAACACCAGAAACACCGCAACATTTAAAAACTAAGAAAACTATCATAGGCTGAGAAAACTATTGATGATTAGCAATTATACATTGTCTACAAAATAAACTCATTGACTGCTAAAAATACCAATGCTGTCCATTAAAATCAACATCCATTAATGTTGTCACAAAACGAAACTTATTACATTATGAGATCACTATTAACCGTGATTTACTACCGACAAATAAGAGATAAAGCTTGCTATAATTTACACAAACAACTGTCTATAAATTACTAAAATCGTTGGGTGAGTGTTACAAGATTAGCTGTCTTCTGCTAAGTTGCTTCCTATCAGTGAATTCCCTATATAGCATTAAATGAGACATCTTAGCATTTAAAGGGGAGACTCTATCTAATTATAAGAGGTCTAAAAACACAGCACCCCTGCTGTAGAGAATATAAAAAATTCGTTGTAAATAAGTGTATCGTTGAGTTAGAACCATGTTGTAAACATAATTTAAAACTCAAGAAGTATTGAAGTGTTGTACAATGCCATATCAATCGCTGTGATGATTAGCACTAGTATTTTATCACCACAATGAATTATCACTGAGTGATTCCATAATTAATTGTTGCGTTCAACAACTAAATTGTCGAAGGTTAATTGGGGGTATTACCAAACGCTGAGTTTATCAAAATTTCGATGTCAATAAAAGGAAAAATCGCAGGTATGAAAAAGGCTAAATTGGAAGCCCAAGATGGAAAAGAAACACTGTCTGAGGATTCAAATACAATCACGAATGGTTTTAAAAAAAACATCGTAGTCTTCAATGGGTAACTCGCTATAAATGAAATTAATCGCAATAACAATAGGTCAAAAAGGTACATTGTTTTCAAGTGGGCAACGCTGAAATTTTTACATTCAAAGCTGGAAGTTGTCATGAGAATTGCAGAGAGTAAAATATCCTCTGAAAGCGCAGAGGTGAAAGAAAAATGTAGAAGGTATTGAACTGATTGCAGCAAAAAATAAACTAAATGAGGAAGTAAGCAATTGCAAGAAGGTGCAAGTCAACAATCAACCAGGAACAACCAAGAGGGTAGGGGGCTGCCAAGAATGTCTTTTGCTCACCATCCTCGTAGAGAAAAATAGGGTGTTGAGATCCATAGGTCTATTAATGCTGAAGTGACGACTGTAGATTAGGCTCCTGTCTGACTGCTTAGGTGAGGATTGATGAGCTAGGGATGAAGGGAAAAAAAACCAATATAGTCACAATCAAACACCACAGGGCGGTCACGACATGCAAGGAAACGAATGTCATGGGAAATCAATCAATCAATCAATCAATCAGCTAGGCTATAAAAAAATTTCAGTCATGAATCTAGACAATCAGTTTACCTACCCAAATAAACATGTAGATCCAAATCATAAATCCTACAACTCTCTACCATATAAAAAAAAGAAAGCGTATTGTTTCCTGATTCCCCCTCTGAGTTGACATCCCACAGGCTCCATGCAACTCCCGCTTGCCGATTGATGAGACTTCATCGGTACCTCCCAGCCAATGTTAGGGGTACTCTTCTCCCCCTTAGCCCCCCGAGTCACAAAGGGGACACACACGCTAACCAAAGAATTTGCTAGCTCCCAGCTTGCCTCGCAAGGCCGAGCTACCACTCCTCACCGAACTGGGTATCCCAATTCCCACAAGCTAAGTCAACCAAGTAGAGATTTATGCAGCATAACGTTACACAAAATATAAGAGCCCTTCCTCCATCTCCTCCCTTCATTATATAGAGTTTTGTAGTCCCTTACCTTCCTAAAATATCATTTAAATAAAGTTTTTTAAATTTAATTCCTAAAAATTCCCCCCCGTACAAGTATCACCCATCCCCTTCATTCATCCATAAATTAATTTCTTTAATTAATTAATTATCTTTATTTCCCTCACCCACCTAGAGTCACTCCTAGAATCGCTCCTAAGTGTCCCCAAATTTTCTTAAAGGTTTTAATGACTTTCCCCATTATATTAAATTGCTAGTTCAGTTTAAATTAGAAAGCTCTTAAATGCTAGATACCCTTACTAAGTTTGACTTTATGCTTTTTCCCTTGGGCTTCCCTTTTCTTCTTATGTTTCCCTCTTTTCCTAGTTTCCTAAATATTTTAGATTTCCCTCTTTCCTAAATGAAAACTAAAATATTTTAAATATTTTAGTTTTCATTTAAGACTCAAAAAGACAGGTGTAGAAATTAACCCGCTTTTTCCTTTTCCCCTTTTTAGTTAATAATTTTAAATTATCATAAAAAAATAAAACAATTATTCCCCCCCCCCTTTTTTTTAATTTTACCCTAACAGATTTTTATGAATTATTTAAATTGCTTACCCCCTTATTGTTACAAGATTTAAT